>OY101444.1:46190202-46727441 GCA_956483585.1 Gymnocheta viridis
AACAAAAGTTAAAGCAGCTTTTCGCATCAAACAAAATGGTAAGTATACAGTTTTATAATATATAAAAAATTTTTTATTTATTATATAGATGCTGTAGAAAAAATATACAAATATTTATACATATTATATGATTGTTTTTATTTAATTGCTTTTAGATCTATCAACAGTTAATTAACATAGCCCAAGGAATAAAATCAGAGTACACGAAAATTGATGATATTCCCTTAAATAAACCATTAAAAATTTTAAATTTTGAGTGGAAGGTTACACAATATGGATCCAAAGTCATAGCATATTTGGAGAACAATAAATGGTTTTATCTACCTCAAAGAATGGTTAAATATTTAAACAGAGAGGATCCTTACTTAGCCAATATGAATGAAAAAATTTGGACAATTATTTACAAAGGACGACAATCGCCAAATGGTTCTGCAATATTCGAACTAAACTACAGCTAATTTTTTTAATAAACAAAACTAGTTTTGTAATGTTGTAAATCTGTATATTATAAAACAATAAAATGTACATATGTGGTAATGTGAAATGAATCTCGATTATGTATTTATTTTTGCACATGCGTAGACTTGTATTTTATTCGCTTTATATATTTATTTTTCATTTTAAGACATGCGTAGGCTTGCATTTTAAGAAAAAGTATAGAACAATTCAAAATTAATTGAAAAGTTAAACATGCATGAGCAAGAAATAAGGTCAAAAATATGCTGCATTATTTCCTATTTTATTTCATTTGTTGTTTTTAATCTTTCTATGACAAGGTAGTAAAATTTAAACATTTGTTTGTATGGAAAAACTCTTAAGAACGAAAGACATGCGTATGCTTGCTTTCACTTATTTTTGTCGTAGTGTGTGGGTGCATTAACTATTTTTATTGAAGGACACAGTTTCAGTAAAATTTCTTAAGAACGAAAGACATGCGTATGCTTGCTTTCACTTATTTTTTGTCGTAGTGTGTGGGTACATTAACTACTTTTATTGAAGGACACAGTTTCAGTAAAATTTCTTAAGAACGAAAGACATGCGTATGCTTGCTTTCACTTATTTTTTGTCGTAGTGTGTGGGTACATTAACTATTTTTATTGAAGGACACACATTTTTTTCTACTTCAATGTTTTAAAATGCAATAATTTATGAGGCTATAAATCTGGTATGGTATGTTTGTTACTTAAGCAAAAAAAGGGTATGGAAAGGCAATAAAATTTTAAAATCCGTTTCAGGAAAATTTCTTAAGAACGAAAGACATGCGTATGCTTGCTTTCACTTATTTTTGTCGTAGTGTGTGGGTGCATTAACTATTTTATTGAAGGACACACATTTTTTTCTACTTCAATGTTTAAATGCAATATTTTATGAGCGCAGAAATGTGTTATGATGCTTTTGTTACCTAAGAAAAATTTTTAAACAAGGGTGATTAACAGTATATGTGTATGTAGTAGTGCCTCTAGAAAAGTATAAAATCAGCTATTTTTTCGAACAAAATTCTAGTTCTGTGAAATTATTCAACATAGTAAGATTTCTGTGAAATTATTCGACGTGAAAAGATTTATAAAATTTAAATTTTTTGTTTTTTTTTATTATTCAATGTATTAAGATTGTTTCCAAAGAAAAAAAAATATTTGTGTTTTAGTAAGATTTTAAATTTGTGTTTTAGTAAGACTTTTTAAAAAGAAAAAACTTTTAATTTGTGTTTTATAATTCGAATTCATAACAGGTTAGTAAAAATGATTTTAATATTAATTTTTATCACTACAAATACACAAGAATTCGATCGACATTGTGATATAGACCGTTAAATAATTTTACTATACAAAAAATTAATTTTTTAAACATCTTTAGTGTATTTCCAAAAAAATTGTGATATTATGGAAAGAATAGCAACCAAGCTAGAATGCTCAGAATGTCAAAGAGCTTTTCAAAGTGAGGAAAATTTCAGGGAGCATGAAAAGTAAAGCTAGTAAAAAGTGCTTTTAAAAAGAGGCTTATAACACTAGAATATGAAAATAGTAATGAAGAATGTCTTCTACCGGAGATGCTTATGAAGGAAGCTGAGGAACCGTTAAAGAGAGAAGTTGACAATTTCTTAAAGGCTAATGATGCTCTTAAATTTAATATGGAGATATATGGATTATATGCTCGCCCCAATGTAAATGACTTAGAAAATACCCCAATAGAGGTGAAACATTTTCAAACGAAAATGAAGGAAATTTTCCATATAGAAGAGTTTGCCGATGAATATTGTTATAATATTCAAAGAATATTAACAAAAATGGAAGATTTTCAAGAGCGGGATAGTGGTTGGACTCTAGTTCAACTTTTAAAACTTCATATAAACCTAAATAGATACCAACCACTAAAAGGTTCCAGTTTCATTCCTCTCCCAAATAAAATAAAGTTAAAAAAAGCATGCATAAATGTACAAAACAATGATGAATTTTGTTTCAAATGGGCAATACTATCAGCCTTAGCAACCCATAGAAATTCTCAAAGAACAAGCAGTTATGGCGTCAACATTGATGAACAACTAATTTCCTTTAACGGCTTTGGCTTAAATTTTAGTGGCTTATGCTTCCCACTAAAAATAAAAGATATAGAAATTTTTGAAACTAATAATCCGAATATTAGTGTAAATGTCTTTGGATATGACATGGAAAAAGACTTGATTGTGGGACCCTATTATAAAACAAAAGGAAAAAAATCTAAACATATCCAACTTTTATTTATGCAGAAAAAAGTTGAGGGAAACATAGTTTCACACTATGTTTATATAAAAAATATATCAAGGTAAGTGTTATGATTACGAATAAAATTATAAATTTCTTTTTAGTTTTCTTTATTATACTATTTTTTATTTATTCATACATCCATTTTGTAATTTTTTCAGATTCATTAGAGCTCAACAGACAGCTCATCATGGAAGCATTATCCTATGTGATGATTGTCTACAGAATTTTCACCATGAACAACAATTAGAAATTCATAGGCAACATTGTAAAAAACAAATTGCATATACACCACAAGCAGATAAGTCTACAATACAATTTAGTAATTATAGTAATAGTATAGATGTACCGTTCGTAATATACGCAGATTCGGAATGCATATTTGAAAATATTCAAACTTGCATTCCGTGTGGTGATATTTCTTCAACAACATTAGTTGATAGACATGTGCCGTATGCTATATCATATTTCATTAAATGTACTTTTAACGACAATTTAAATAAGCTATGTAGCTTTAAAGGTTTAGATTCACCTACACTGTTTATAGAGAGTTTAATTAAAGACGTAAAATATTTAAGTAATAATTATTTATCTATAGTAAAACCCATGCTACCCCTAACAGAAGAAGAAAATTTAGACTACCATTCGACCAATATATGTCACATTTGTTCTAAAGTTATTTTAGATGATTCAAAAGTTAGGGATCATTGTCATATAAGTGGGAAATATAGAGGCGCTGCACATAGTTTGTGTAATCTTAATTACAAAGTGCCAAAATTCTTTCCAGTAATTTTCCACAATTTTTCTGGTTATGACTGCCATTTATTTGTGAAGGAGCTAAATAATATAAATGATGGCCCTATAAATATTATTCCACTCAATAAAGAGCTTTATATATCTCTCTCTAAAACTATAACTGATGAGAATAGTGCTAACATTGAAATTCGATTTTTAGATTCCTATAGATTTTTACCAGCAAGCTTAAATGATTTGGTTGAAAATTTAGCTAAGCAAGATTTAAAAGTAGTAAAATCAATATTTGGAGAAAACGAAAGTAAATTTAATTTGCTTATTAGAAAAGGTGTCTTTCCATACAGCTATTTAAATACTATAGAAAAACTTAAAGAAACTTCTTTGCCGAATATAGAGAGCTTTTATAATAAATTAACTGATGAAGACTGTTCTCAAGAAGATTACGCCCATGCTAAAGAAGTATGGAGCACGTTTGATTGTTCAACTTTAGAAGATTATTTATTATTGTATTTGAAAACTGATGTTTTGTTGTTAACAGATGTTTTTGAAAACTTTAGATTTATTAGCAAAAATATTTATAAATTAGACCCCTGTCATTACTATACAGCCCCAGGACTTTCTTGGGACGCGATGTTAAAAATAACAGATATTAAATTAGAGTTGTTGATAGACATAGAAATGATTCATTTTATACAAAAGGGGATAAGAGGAGGAATAGTACAGTGCTCTCAACGGCATTCTATTGCAAACAACAAATACATGAATGATTACAATGAGAATCTACCATCTAAGTATTTAATGTATTTAGATGCAAATAATTTGTATGGTTGGGCAATGTCTGAAGCGCTACCAGAAGGTAATTTTGAGTGGGAAACAGATATTGAAAACTTTTGTCTGGATAGTATACCAGAAGACTCAGCTACTGGATATATATTAGAAGTTGATTTGTTGTATCCATTACAAATTCATGATATTCATAATAATTTACCTTTTTGTAGTGAAAATAAAAATCCTCCAAATTCTAAAGAAAAGAAATTAATTGTTGATTTAAACAATAAATATGGATATGTAATATATTATAAAAATTTACAACAATGTTTAAAACATGGTTTAAAGTTAGTAAAAATTCATCGAATTTTGAAATTTAAGCAATCAGCTTGGTTAAAGCCATATATTTCATTAAATAATTTACATAGAACTAACGCCCAAAACACGTTTGAAAAAAATTTCTTCAAATTATTAAATAATGCCGTATACGGTAAAACAATGGAAAACGTTGACAAGCGTAAGAATGTTAAAATTGTTAATGAGTGGGAAAGCATGGGTAGGAAAATGGGTGCTCGTGTCCTTATTGCCAAACCAGAATTTCATTCATTCAGCATATTTGAGGAAAATATGATAGCTGTGGAGCTAAACAGAAGTTATTCGTTTTATAATAAACCAATTTATTTAGGATTTACAATACTAGAACTTTCAAAGTGGAAGATGTACAACTTTCAATTATGGTTATATACTACCAAAATATAATATCAAAGCAGAGCTGAATTATATGGATACCGATTCGTTTCATATACACAATCGAAACTGATGATTTTTATAAAGATATAATAAACGATATTGATGGAAAGTTTGATACATCAGATTATGAAGCGAATAATAAATTTGGTATTCCACAAAAAAATAAAAAAATATTAGGCATGATGAAGGATGAAAATAATGGTAGGGTAATGAAGGAATTTGTGGGGTTGAGAGCGAAAATGTACTCATACAAAATTGGAAGATATGAATGAAGTCAAGAAAGCAAAGGGTATAAAAAGTAATGTATCTAGAAATTTAAGTTTATTAGATTACAAAAACTGTCTGTATAATAAGAAAGTAATATTATAGAAGTATGTATACTTTTAAGTCAAAACTACATGTTTTATATACGTCTTTAATCAATAAGGTATCTTTAAGTTATTTAGACAACAAAAGATACGTGTGCAATAATAGTGTAAAACCCTTGCTTGGGGGCATTATCAAGAATCATTTATAAACGATAGCAATGACGATTTTCTAATGGAAATCGATCATATAGACAATCAAAGGTCACCTGATTGTATAGACCAATTTATAAATGATTCTGCTGCCGATAATTTGTTAATGGAAATTGATTGTTAATTTTTTTATATTTTTATTTTTTTAGCTTTGGTTAGCACATGAGTTTGACTCAGAACACCGGGTCGATACATATTAGTTGTCGATTCTATATGGGTGGACACCTAAGTCTATGTCATATGCTAGCAATTACTATGGACACCGGTGATGAAAATGGAAGTCGATAATTACAATCTGACTCCCAGAAATCACTAAAGTCCAGAGCAAACGCTGATATTAGCGCTGTGTCTCAGGGATTGGTAGATCTATTCCCAATGGTGGAACTGAACAATCAACTACTGAGACACGGAAAGGAGGGGAATCGAAAAGGGGTCCCGTTACACTTGTGGACTGCTTCGATAACAACCCCTCTACATATTTATAATATTTATTATATATTTATCAATATAATAATATAATATTTATTTATTAATATTTATATATTTTACAACTGAATTCAAACGATTATAGTATGAAACAAAAAGAAAATAATTTAATAAAATTTTAATTATGTATTTATGTTTAAATATAAAAATATAACTATTTGTTGTTTTATTTATTTCAAATTATATTTATTGAATAAAAAATTTAGACATAGGTGACCACAATTAAATGTATTAAAGTTTTGTTTTCGCTCATAATTATATTCAATAGGTCCTCTTTAAATAATTAACTACTTCAATTGGAGGTTGTAAGTTTCCAAAGCTATCAAAATACTCTTTATAGTTGCGATTTTTTATAATAAGCTACCCAATGAGTTCCAGGACCCTGAAAATTATCTAAATTAACAATACCACATTCTTGAAGTAATGGTTTTTTAGGTAAACGGTCACGCATAAAAACTCCTCTAAATTTACTTAGTTGTTTACCATATTTCATCAAATCTATATCAGTTAATGGTCGATTGGGTAGCTTATCTAAAAGTTTTTTGGAGCTGGCTTATAGTACAGACCATATCCAGATCTATATGGTTTTAGATATAGACCTCTTCCCATAGCAATTGATTCCATGTGTTTATTATGTCGAGTAGCCTCCGCTAGTTGTTCTTTTCCATTTTTTATATCATTAACAGCCTTAATAATAGCTGACCCACCTGTAGCAAACCTCCAAGTGCTGACAAAGCTGTTAGGATTGGAATAATTGGAAGAAATCCACCAATTTTCGGCATTGGTATAACTCTCGGTATAGCAATATTAGCTCTCTTCTTCCCTTTAAAGTTTGAAGTAACGGCTTTTCGCGCAATTTTAACAGCGGCATTTAAATTGTTTGGTTTTTCGCTTCTCAAGAGCTTTAGAGTATTTTTAACAGTTGTTGAAAACAATTTTCTATCACATGCTTTTCTCTTTTTACATTTTTTCTTCTGTGATTTTCTGGATTTACGAGTTTTGATATGATTCATACCTAACCCCAACTTAACTTTTGATTTCATAGTGTTTGTTACGAGCCAAGCGTGTGCTCGTTCTTTGAAATCACTATCTTTAGATTGTACTCGTTTCCAAGCTTTTTCAACTAATATTTGATCGGCTTTATGTCTTTTGTTAATATCGTTTGTTTGTGAATATGCAATATCGTGTTCCCTACAAGCTGCGTCTAACAAATTTATCCCTTTATCACCCCTCGCTAAACGTTTTTCAAGTTTTGTTCCAGGTCCACAAAACTGATAACCAGGTAAATGCAGTTCAACAGGTAATTTATTTATTAAGTTGTTTACAAAACCACTTCCAAAATTATACTGATTATTTTTAACTCCTTTGCTATAGTTTATACTCATTTTTTCTTTTAATTATATATAATATACGTTTAATATGATTGACACTAAAAATTTAAATGATTAGGTTTTGTTATATAAGAGGAAATTTATATCAAAACCCATTTAGTTATCAAAATGAGACTAGTAAAGCAAGCTAAGCAAATTGTAATAAGAAATGCTGATGAAGCTCAAGACAAGAAATCTAAAATTAAACATAGTACACTTTTACCAAATTCAATACGAGCATTAATTGTGGGTCCCTCAAATTGTGGTAAAACTAATGTTATGATTAGTTTAATAGAAAGTCCCAACGGTCTTAGTTTCAAAAACATTTACATATATTCAAAATCTTTGTATCAACCAAAATATTGTTATCTAAAGAAATTGATAGACCCAATAAACGGAATAAATATTTTTACATTTGCGGAAAATGAGGAAGTTCTAAGCCCGACTGAAGCCATCCCTCATTCAATAATAATCTTTGATGATGTTATATGTGGGAAACAGGGGGCTATAAGAGATTACTTTTGCATGGGTAGACATAAGAATATAGATTGTTTTTATTTATGTCAAACATATACGAAAATTCCCAAACATCTTATTCGGGATAATGCGAATATGATAATAATATTTAAACAGGACGAAATGAATTTGCGTCATATATATAATGATCATATTATTGGAGATATGTCATTTAAAGAATTTACGGATATATGTAGTGAGTGTTGGAAAGATAAATATGGATTCATGGTTGTCAATAAGGACGATTTGATTAATAAAGGGCGATATAGGAAAGGTTTTGATGAATTCATACAACTGTAAGGAAGATATATAAATCACTTCATGAATAGTTAGAAAAGCAGTTCACAATAATATATGGAGTAGTTAACAAATATATACATAACAGTTTATAATCAGATAAAAAGCAGGTCGATAGCAGATAGAAAGCAGTTCATATAAAACAGTTCACAATCAGATATAAAGCAGTTCGACATCAGATATAAGCCCGATTGATTTCAGATATAAATCAGATCGATATGAGTAATAATAAAATATTAAAAGATATTGTTAATACAAGGGCGATTTTAAAGGAAAAACTAATAAATATTAAATTAAATGAAGTAGAGAGACTTAATTTATTGGAAGATACATTTACACCTATAACAAAACCTTTGAAAAAGATTATTAGAAAAATTGATGATTATCAATCAGACAATTTATTAGATGATACATTTAAATCTCTAACGAAACCTTTAAATACAAAAAATGAAAAAAATTCTGATTACCAATCAGATGATTCATTGCACGAGTCATTCAAAGATATAACAAAACCTTCAAATAAGAAAATTGAAAAAATTTATGATTATCAATCAGATGATTTTCAGTCAAATGATGATGACATAACAGATTCACAACTTCCATCACTACCATCCGATAATAGCTCTGATAATTATGACGATGCTGTAGCTTATGATCAAGAAGCGTTAAATGGTAGTAAAAAATCGTCACTAGCGGAAAATATAGAATTGCTCCTGACTAACAAAACGATAGATAAAGTTTATGGTTTCAACATAGATGAAAGTGGAAAATGGCGCTATGCAAATAATGTGCTAAATTTTAATGTGGATAACTCAATTCAAATAGGGAATTTAACGTGGAAAATGACTCCAGGATTATTTGAATTATTATTTCATTCAAAACCCCTACATTACAATAAAAATGATTTAAAAAAATATAAAGAAATTTTAATAAGTACAAATGCACATAAACGACAATATCAATCAAAAGCTCAAATTAAAGGTACACGAGCGTTCAAATATGTTCGCATAATAAAAAATTTATTTAATACTAAAACAAATGTTTTTACGAAAGGTAGTGGATTATCGCTAAAATCTGTAGACAATCGTAAGCCTAGCTATATATATTGGGATGACCCGAATGAATTAGTTGACAGAATGCGTTTACTTATTTCATCGGAAAGTGCTGGTCATAATAATCACAGAAATGAAATAATTTCCATCATTGAAGAATTAAGAGAAGCTAACATAATATATTAAAAATGAGTTATATAAATAAATTTGGTGAAAGTTCAATTAAGCATAATCTAAATAACTCGAAGTTAAGGATATCCCAATACAATTTAGAAATCAATAACATAACAAAAGATATAGAAAAGATATATACTACTATAAAGATTATAAAGGATCAGTTCCATGATATAAATATGAACCTCTCCAATAAAGTCGAAAATAGACTAAATGAGATTGAAGCCTATATTTTTAAATGGATTAGCATAGAAGAACTTAAAAATGAATATGACTCACAATTAAATATTATTAGGAGTGATATAAAAATATTACAAGAAAACATAAAAAAAAATATTGATGAAGATGTTGCACTTATTGAAAAAGCTGTGAAGGGTCAAATATACTCTTCAAATAAAGACTTTATAAAAAATATAGAAGAAAGATTTAATAAAATTGATGATTTTATTTTTAAACGGATTGATAAAAACACTAATGTGGATGATGTGAAAAAACGAAAACTTGAATGGCCTAAAATTAAGACGGCTAAGTAAACAAAACTTTATAAGATATATATATATGAGAATGACATAGAAAAAATAATCATATACAAAATGAACGAGGATAAAAGAGAAATAGTTAATGAACTACACAAACAAGCGCGAAAAAATTTTAAAAGAAGACGAGTTATAATGAAAGGAATTGATGATTTATGGCAAGCTGATTTGGTTGAAATGGGGAATTATGCGTTATATAATAATGGATATCGTTATCTTCTAACAGTAATAGATACCTTCTCAAAAAAAGCTTGGGTTGCAGCAGTAAAAAATAAAACTGCACTGAGTGTAGCGTATGCTATGAGGAGTATTTTCACTAATAACAATCGAAAACCAAGAAATTTACAAACAGATGATGGTAAAGAATTTTTCAATAATCAGTTTCATCAACTAATGCAATCAAACAAAATTAATCACTACTCAACTTATAGTGTTCTAAAGGCATCCATAGTAGAACGATTTAATAGAACTTTAAAAGGAATGATGTGGAAAGAGTTTAGCTATCGGGGTTCATATAAATGGATAACCATATATCAAGACCTTGTTGACAAATATAATAACACATATCACAGAACAATAAAAATGTCACCTAATGAAGTGAATTCTTCAAAAGAAAAATTGTTATTGGATACCGTTTACAACAATTTAAAAATATTTAAAAAACCAAAATTTAAAGTGAATGATAATGTTCGAATAAGTAAATATAAGCATACATTTGAAAAAGGTTACACACCAAATTGGACTACAGAAATATTTAAAATTAAAACTATAAAAAATACAAACCCTAATACTTATATATTACAAGACTATCAAGGTCATGAAATTAAAGGTGGTTTTTACGAGCCCGAGCTAATGAGAACTAAATTTCCAGACACATATTTAGTAGAAAAAGTTTTAAAACGAAAAAGGAATAAGGTTTATGTAAAATGGCTAGGATTTTCATCAGAACACAACTCTTGGATTAATATAAGCAATGAATCATAAAAATCATAACAGATGTTATTAATAATTCATTCATTCATCAGTCTTTAAAATGTCAATAACACTCACATTAAACGGAAACTCTTCATATCTTGTTGCAAACTATTTTCCACCGATGGAACTAAATGAAAATTATGTTTGTGGCTTAATAAGCTTTGACACATATCATTCAATTCCGAATGTTGATGTAGAAAACAATTTATTTCATATTGGCAATCATGAAATAGAAATTCCTGTTGGATCATATGAATTAGCTGATATAGCTGAATTACTAAGAAAGAAATATCATAATCTGAATGAGAAAGGAACCCTTGACATACAAGCAAATTATAATACATTACAAACATTCATCAAAAGCACAACTGATTCCATTTATTTCAATAAAAAGAACTCTATCGGCTCCTTATTGGGCTTTAGCGAAAGAGTATTAGAACCAGATATTGATCATTACTCGGATAAAACAATAGATATAACAAAAATAAATACAATAATCGTTGAATGTAATATTGTAAGCGGATCATATATAAATAACATGTCTGCACATATTTTACATCAGTTTTCACTTAACGTTAGCCCAGGATATAAAATAACAGAGGCGCCATCGAATGTGATATATTTACCCGTGAATTCAAAATCAGTTAATAGTCTTGTTTTGAAAGTCGTCGATCAAAACGGAAATTTAATTAACTTTCGCGGTGAAAAAATAACAATAAGATTACATTTAAAGCCAATGAGAGAATGATTATATTTAATAAAAGTGAGTTGCAAAATAAGTCCGACTTCATTCTAGCATCAACAACAACGAAATACAAATCAGAAAAGTCATCGCGCTGTGAAAGTCAATCAGAAAAGTATAAAAGAAAAATTGAAGGTATTAAGCCTGAACTAAGTAACACTCTTAGTGAAGTTAATAAAAAGTTTTTAATAAATTTGGGATTTATATTAAAAAAATAGAGCTAATCATATAGCTATCGAGCCTGAAAAATTCTATAAAATGAGTAATATTATTAATATTTTACAAAAACCACATTTGGATAGTTCAATTATAAAAAAGGAGTATCACAGCTATACATCATATCTACAGTCATTCAAAAATAATGATGAAATTCGTATAACAATTCAAAATCAAGATTTATATGTTTTACCAAGCGAAAGTCTTCTATACATTGAAGGGCTTGCAACAAAGGAAGATTCAACAGCTTCCACATCTATACGTCTCTTAAACAATTGTATTGCACATCTGTTTGACGAAATTCGATATGAAATCAATGGTGTAGAAATTGATCGTACACGCCATTTGGGTATTGCAACAGAATTAAAAAACTTTGTGTCGCTGAATAAGTCAGAAAGTGATAATCTAGTAAATGCAGGATGGTCGCCACTTAATAATGATGATCTTACACTTGTAGACGGTTATTTCAATTTCTGTATGCCACTAAAATTCTTACTTGGATTTGCTGAAGATTTTAATAAAATAATAGTTAATTCTAAACATGAATTGATTCTTTTGCGATCTAAAGATGATAAACAAGTTTTAAAATCTAATATATCAACCGAAAAAACTAAGTTGTCTATTTTAAACATTTCTTGGAAAATACCACACATTCAACTTGCTGACGCTTACAAATTGCAGATGTTTAAAACAATTAACAATCGCCATCCTTTAAATATATCTTTCAGAAGTTGGGATATGTATTACTACCCGTCACTTCCAGAAAGTACAACGGTTTTATGGAATGTTAAGTTAGCCAGCGAAAACGAAAGACCACGTTTCCTACTTTTGGGTCTTCGAAACAGTGCCAACAAATTTCAACATTGTGATTTGACAGATATAAAAGTACATCTTAACTCTGATACATATCCCTATGATGATCTAAACCTAAAATTTGATAGAAATCGTTTTGCCATACTATATGATATGTATTTAAAGTTTCAATCAACTTATTATTCACGCGATCCTCAACCACTATTAACAAGAGAAAATTTTAAAGCTTTAGCTCCAATAGTTGTATTGGATGTAACACATCAAAATGAATCAATCAAAACTGGACCAATCGACATACGGATTGAAATAAAAACCTTAAAAAATATCCCCGCTAATATGTCTGCTTATTGCTTAATTATACATGATAAAATGTTTGAATATATCCCCCTGACAAATGAAATAAGAAAACTATTGTAGATATAAATAAATTAAAATATGGTATAAATATCTAATCTAACATCATTAAGGTTTATTCACAAACACTTTGTCTACATATGTAGTCATTCTCATTAACAAGGATGATTCTAAAAGATATGTACGATTTCTTAAAACGGTGTTCCCATATTATTTCCGATGAAGATAAAAATAAACTCATGACTATTCAATCACATCTAGAAGGGACAAATAATTTGAAAACAACGATAAATAAACATGGAGAGCATTATGACAATTGCTGTTGGTCTAATGAAAATGAGACATGTGGACCAGATACCTGTTCATGTGTACAACATAGAATACGTAATACTGAAATAGAGAAAGAAGCAACCACACTTATGAAATTTTATTACAACATATATAATATTAGCAAATGTAAAAATTGTAATTTTCAAAAAATCTAATTAATAAAAAAGAGAAATAATAAAATTTAGTGAAAGACATACATTTTAATTTTTATATATTTTTTTTATTTATTCAATTATAAGTTTTTCTAGACTAGTGGAATTTTATTTACTGCCTCCATTAATACATCATCTTGGCCATCATATAGGGCCAAGTATGATGCTACATCAAATGGAGGCAGCATAATTATTTCACTAATGTGAATAATTTCTTTCGATAATTTAATATTTAGAAAGATATCATCATCTCCATCGAGAAGATGATGATATGTTTCTGATGTTGTGGCTTCTGATGATATTGTTGCTGTTGTTTCTGTTGATGTTGTTGTTGTTGCTGCTGCTGCTTCTGCTGATGATATTGCTGTTCTTGTTGCTGCTGATATCGTTGTTGTTTCTGATGTCGCTGCTTCAGATGATGTTATTGGTGTTGCTTCTGCTGATGTAGTTGTTGTTTCTGATATTGCTGTTTCAGATGATGTTATTGGTGTTGCTTCTGCTGATGTAGTTGTTGTTTCTGATATTGCTGTTTCAGATGATGTTATTGGTGTTGCTTTTGCTGATGTAGTTCTTGCTTCTGATGATATTATTATTGCTGCTTCTGATTCTGCTTTTTTTAAATTAGCCTTCATAACTTTATGGTACAGCGGAGTGTTCCATATAGGCTTTCTTAATACAACGTTGTGTTGTTTTAAATAGTGCCTTTTTTTGTTCCACCATGTGGAAAAACTAATTAATTTACATATTTCGCAAATATATTTTTTACATTCCATGTTTAAAGTTTTATAAATCTTTTTACGTCGAATAATTTCACAGAAATCTTACTATGTTGAATAATTTCACAGAACTAGAATTTTGTTCGAAAAAATAGCTGATTTTATACTTTTCTAGAGGCACTACTACATACACATATACTGTTAATCACCCTTGTTTAAAAATTTTTCTTAGGTAACAAAAGCATCATAACACATTTCTGCGCTCATAAAATATTGCATTTAAACATTGAAGTAGAAAAAAATGTGTGTCCTTCAATAAAATAGTTAATGCACCCACACACTACGACAAAAATAAGTGAAAGCAAGCATACGCATGTCTTTCGTTCTTAAGAAATTTTCCTGAAACGGATTTTAAAATTTTATTGCCTTTCCATACCCTTTTTTTGCTTAAGTAACAAACATACCATACCAGATTTATAGCCTCATAAATTATTGCATTTTAAAACATTGAAGTAGAAAAAAATGTGTGTCCTTCAATAAAAATAGTTAATGTACCCACACACTACGACAAAAAATAAGTGAAAGCAAGCATACGCATGTCTTTCGTTCTTAAGAAATTTTACTGAAACTGTGTCCTTCAATAAAAATAGTTAATGTACCCACACACTACGACAAAAAATAAGTGAAAGCAAGCATACGCATGTCTTTCGTTCTTAAGAAATTTTACTGAAACTGTGTCCTTCAATAAAAATAGTTAATGCACCCACACACTACGACAAAAATAAGTGAAAGCAAGCATACGCATGTCTTTCGTTCTTAAGAGTTTTTCCATACAAACAAATGTTTAAATTTTACTACCTTGTCATAGAAAGATTAAAAACAACAAATGAAATAAAATAGGAAATAATGCAGCATATTTTTGACCTTATTTCTTGCTCATGCATGTTTAACTTTTCAATTAATTTTGAATTGTTCTATACTTTTTCTTAAAATGCAAGCCTACGCATGTCTTAAAATGAAAAATAAATATATAAAGCGAATAAAATACAAGTCTACGCATGTGCAAAAATAAATACATAATCGAGATTCATTTCACATTACCACATATGTACATTTTATTGTTTTATAATATACAGATTTACAACATTACAAAACTAGTTTTGTTTATTAAAAAAATTAGCTGTAGTTTAGTTCGAATATTGCAGAACCATTTGGCGATTGTCGTCCTTTGTAAATAATTGTCCAAATTTTTTCATTCATATTGGCTAAGTAAGGATCCTCTCTGTTTAAATATTTAACCATTCTTTGAGGTAGATAAAACCATTTATTGTTCTCCAAATATGCTATGACTTTGGATCCATACCTGATCCAATACCTGATACCATACCTGCTACAATACCTGATACCATATCTGATCGAACCTGATACCATACCTGATCGAACCTGATACCATATCTGATCGGACCTGATACAATACCTGATCAGACCTGATACAATACCTGATCCAATACCTGATCATAGAAAATAGAAAGAATGCTATTGATTGTTCTAAGCTTTGTTTAAAAAAATTTCTGAAGAACACTCGCATTTATACTAAATTATGCTGGCGCATGTCTTAAGAAAAAGCAATATTATAAAACGATGAAGAAAATATTTATTTTTCATACTAAAAAATTTCTTTAAATTTACAACATTCGGTCATACATTTTTCACATCTGTATGCTGATAAAGAGTTACATGTTGAATTCGTTTATACAGCTGCATGGTGATAAGCAAAAACCATATACATTTTTCTATTAGTTTCATTTTCTTTCAACAATCAAAACTGCAAAAAATCAAAACAAAAATCACAACTACGTTATAAGAATTTTCTCGGTATCCCAAACATTTATTTTTTCGATAAATGAAAGCGACCAACAAGAAAGTTGGTAGAGGAGCAGACACTCATGAAAATGCCAACTCAAAATTTTCCAATAAAAAAGAGAACTGCAATAAAAAAAGGTAGACAGCAAAGAAAAACAGAAAGGACAAGTGTAATAAAAATGAGATAGACCGGCACAGGTGTTTAACTTTGCTTAAGAATTTTCCATGTATCTCATACATTTATGTATTGCAAATGCATGTTGGTTTTGTAACCTCTTTTTAAATTTCTGATCCTTTTTCTTTGAAAAAAATAAGAAATATGTGTAATAAAATTGTGTATCCTTATGCACATAAATATACGCACTGGGGTGTGAAATTGGTAGAGATAACAAGCTAGACGGTAAAGAAGGACAGACAGAAAATGATCCAATGCAAACACACGCACACATGCGCAATATAATAAAATATTCTAACGAGCTCACTCAAACGGACCAATAGCGATATAAATGTGCAGACATATGTACATACACGACATAAAAAGAAAATGCTAATGAATAGACAGAAAGGATAAGGGTAATAAAAATAGACCGAAATGCCCTTTTTTATTAGTTTCATTTTCTTTCAGCAATCAAAAATTAGAATCTAATTAGATTTGGCCTCCTTATGGAAAAAATACACGTATAGGCATTCTGGCACACCTATTAGAATCTAATTAGATTTGGCATCTTTATGGAAAAAATACACGTATGGGCATTCTGACACACCAATTAGAATCCCACTAGATTTGGCCTCCTTATGGAAAAAATACACGTATGGGCATTCTGGCACACCAATTAGAATCCCACTAGATTTTACCTCCTTATGGGAAAAATTCACGTATGGGGAAAATACACGTATAGAGATACTGAGTCATATAATGAGAAAAATATGATCATTCTGTTACACATGCATTCATATATTTTTCCATGTGTATGCTTTTACAATAAAGAGAAATTCAAATGAGATATTTTTTCGCACCATGTCAATGAGATTCTCATTTGAGTAGTTTTTATTAAAACCTAAAATAAGAGTTTTACTATCCAGCACAAATCGATATAAAAGAACGTTCAGATTTTTTTGTTTATTATTGTTCTTCACAGTTACTTGAAATCACATTAAACAAAAGTTAAAGCAGCTTTTCGCATCAAACAAAATGGTAAGTATACAGTTTTATAATATATAAAAAATTTTTTATTTATTATATAGATGCTGTAGAAAAAATATACAAATATTTATACATATTATATGATTGTTTTTATTTAATTGCTTTTAGATCTATCAACAGTTAATTAACATAGCCCAAGGAATAAAATCAGAGTACACGAAAATTGATGATATTCCCTTAAATAAACCATTAAAAATTTTAAATTTTGAGTGGAAGGTTACACAATATGGATCCAAAGTCTTAGCATATTTGGAGAATAAGAAATGGTTTTATCTACCTCAAAGAATGGTTAAATATTTAAACAGAGAGGATCCTTACTTAGCCAATATGAATGAAAAAATTTGGACAATTATTTACAAAGGACGACAACCGCCAAATGGTTCTGCAATATTCGAACTAAACTACAGCTAATTTTTTTAATAAACATAACTAGTTTTTTAATGTTGTAAATCTGTATATTATAAAACAATAAATATACATATCTGGTAATGTGAAATGAATCTCGATTATGTATTTATTTTTGCACATGCGTAGACTTGCATTTTATTCGCTTTATATATTTATTTTTCATTTTAAGACATGCGTAGGCTTGCATTTTAAGAAAAAGTATAGAACAATTCAAAATTAATTAAAAAGTTAAACATGCATGCGCAAGAAATAAGGTCAAAAATATGCTGCATTATTTCCTATTTTATTTCATTTGTTGTTTTTAATCTTTCTATGAAAAGGTAGTAAAATTTAAACATTTGTTTGTATGGAAAAACTCTTAAGAACGAAAGACATGCGTATGCTTGGTTTCACTTATTTTTGTCGTAGTGTGTGGGTGCATTAACTATTTTTATTGAAGGACACACATTTTTTTTCTACTTCAATGTTTTAAAATGCTATAATTTATAAGGCCGTAAATCTGGTATGGTATGTTTGTTACTTAAACAAAAAAAGGGTATGGAAAGGCAATAAAATTTTAAAATCCGTTCCAGGAAAATTTCTTAAGAACGAAAGACATGCGTATGCTTGCTTTCACTTATTTTTGTCGTAGTGTGTGGGTGCATTAACTATTTTTATTGAAGGACACACATTTTTTTCTACTTCAATGTTTTAAAATGCAATAATTTATGAGCCCATAAATGTGTTATGATGCTTTTGTTACCTAAGAAAAAATTGTAAGGAAATTTTTCAAATAAGGGTGATTAACAGTATATGTGTATGTAGTAGTGCCTCTAGAAAAGTATAAAATCAGCTATTTTTTCGAACAAAATTCTAGTTCTGTGAAATTATTCAACATAGTAAGATTTCTGTGAAAATATTCGACGTAAAAAGATTTATAAAACTTTTAATTTGTGGTTTTTTATTATTCAATGTATTAAGATTGTTTCCAAAGAAAAGAAAAAAAATTATATTTGTGTTTTAGTAAGACTTTTTAAAAAGAAAAAACTTTAAATTTGTGTTTTATAATTCTGATTCATAACAGGTTAGTAAAAATGATTTTAATATTAATTTTTATCACTACGAATACACAAGAATTTGATCGACAATGTGATATAGACTGTTAAATAATTTTACTATACAAAAAAATTGGTTTTTTAAACATCTTTAGTGAATTTCCAAAAAAATTGTGATATTATGGAGAGAATAGCAACCAAGCTAGAATGCTCAGAATGTCAAAGAGCTTTTCAAAGTGAGGAAAATTTCAGGGAGCATGAAAGATCTCATGCTTCGAACTCAAAAAAAAGTGTTGTGAAGCTAGTAAAAAGTGCTTTTAAAAAGAGGATTATAACACTAGAATATGAAAATAGTAATGAAGAATGTCTTCTACCGGAGATGCTTATGAAGGAAGCTGAGGAACCGTTAAAGAGAGAAGTTGACCACTTCTTAAAGGCTAATGATGCTCTTAAATTTAATATGGAGATATATGGATTATATGCTCGCCCCAATGTAAATGACTTAGAAAATACCCCAATAGAGGTGAAACATTTTCAAACGAAAATGAAGGAAATTTTCCATACAGAAGAGTTTGCCGATGAATATGGTTATAATATTCAAAGAATATTAATAAAAATGGAAGACTTTCAAGAGCGGGATAGTGGTTGGACTCCAGTTCAACTTTTAAAACTTCATATAAACCTAAATAGATACCAACCACTAAAAGGTTCCAGTTTCATTCCTCTCCCAAATAAAATAAAGTTAAAAAAAACATGCATAAATGTACAAAACAATGATGAATTTTGCTTCAAATGGGCAATACTATCAGCCTTAGCAACCCATAGAAATTCTCAAAGAACAAGCAGTTATGGCGTCAACATTGATGAACAACAAATTTTCTTTAACGGCTTTGGCTTAAATTTTAGTGGCTTATGCTTCCCACTAAAAATAAAAGATATAGAAATTTTTGAAACTAATAATCCGAATATTAGTGTAAATGTCTTTGGATATGACATAGAAAAAGACTTGATTGTGGGACCCTATTATAAAACAAAAGGAAAAAAATCCAAACATATCCAACTTTTATTTATGCAGAAAAAAGTTGAGGGAAACATAGTTTCACACTATGTTTATATAAAATATATCAAGGTAGGTGTTATGATTACGAATAAAATTATAAATTTCTTTTTAGTTTTCTTTATTATACTATTTTTTATTTATTCATACATCCATTTTGTAATTTTTTCAGATTCATTAGAGCTCAACAGACAGCTCATCATGGAAGCATTATCCTATGTGATGACTGCCTACAGAATTTTCACCATGAACAACAATTAGAAATTCATAGGCAACATTGTAAAAAACAAATTGCATATACACCAGAAGCAGATAAGTCTACAATAGAGTTTAGTAATTATAGCAATAGTACAGATGTACCGTTCGTAATATACGCAGATTCGGAATGCATATTTGAAAATATTCAAACTTGCATTCCGTGTGGTGATATTTCTTCAACAACATTAGTTGATAGACATGTCCCCTATGCTATATCATATTTCATTAAATGTACTTTCAACGACAATTTAAATAAGCTATGTAGCTTTAAAGGTTTAGATTCACCTACACTGTTTATAGAGAGTTTAATTAAAGACGTAAAATAATTAAGTAATAATTATTTATCTATAGTAAAACCCATGCTACCCCTAACAGAAGAAGAAAATTTAGATTACCATTCGACCAATATATGTCACATTTGTTCTAAAGTTATTTTAGATGATTCAAAAGTTAGGGATCATTGTCATATGAGTGGGAAATATAGAGGCGCTGCACATAGTTTGTGTAATCTTAATTACAAAGTGCCAAAATTCTTTCTGGTTATGACTGCCATTTATTTGTGAAGGAGCTAAATAATATAAATGATGGCCCTATAAATATTATTCCACTCAATAAAGAGCTTTATATATCTCTCTCTAAAACTATAACTGATGAGAATAGTGCTAACATTGAAATTCGATTTTTAGATTCCTATAGATTTTTACCAGCAAGCATAAATGATTTGGTAGAAAATTTAGCTAAGCAAGATTTAAAAGTAGTAAAATCAATATTTGGAGAAAACGAAAGTAAATTTAATTTGCTTATTAGAAAAGGTGTCTTTCCATACAGCTATTTAAATACTATAGAAAAACTTAAAGAAACTTCTTTGCCGAATATAGAGAGCTTTTATAATAAATTAACTGATGAAGACTGTTCTCAAGAAGATTACGCCCATGCTAAAGAAGTATGGAGTACGTTTGAGTGTGCAACTTTAGAAGATTATTTATTATTGTATTTGAAAACTGATGTTTTGTTGTTAACAGATGTTTTTGAAAACTTTGGATTTATTAGCAAAAATATTTATAAATTAGACCCCTGTCATTACTATACAGCCCCAGGACTTTCTTGGGACGCGATGTTAAAAATAACAGATATTAAATTAGAGTTGTTGATAGACATAGAAATGATTCATTTTATACAAAAGGGGATAAGAGGAGGAATAGTACAGTACAGTACAGTATTTAATGTATTTAGATGCAAATATTTTGTATGGTTGGGCAATGTCTGAAGCGCTACCAGAAGGTAATTTTGAGTGGGAAACAGATATTGAAAATTTTTGTCTGGATAGTATACCAGAAGACTCAGCTACTGGATATATATTAGAAGTTGATTTGTTGTATCCATTACAAATTCATGATATTCATAATAATTTACCTTTTTGTAGCGAAAATCAAAATCCTCCAAATTCTAAAGAAAAGAAATTAAATATTGATTTAAATAATAAATATGGATATGTAATATATTATAAAAATTTACAACAATGTTTAAAACATGGTTTAAAGTTAGTAAAAATTCATCGAATTTTGAAATTTAAGCAATCAGCTTGGTTAAAGCCATATATTTCATTAAATAATTTACATAGAACTAACGCCCAAACACATTTGAAAAAAATTTCTTCAAATTATTAAATAATGCCGTATACGGTAAAACAATGGAAAATGTTGACAAGCGTAAGAATGTTAAAATTGTTAATGAGTGGGAAAGCGTGGGTAGGAAAATGGGTGCTCGTGTCCTTATTGCCAAACCAGAATTTCATTCATTCAGCATATTTAAGGAAAATATGATAGCTGTGGAGCTAAACAGAAGTTATTCGTTTTATAATAAACCAATTTATTTAGTTATCAAAATGAGACTAGTAAAGCAAGCTAAGCAAATTGTAATAAGAAATGCTGATGAAGCTCAAGACAAGAAATCTGTGGAATGTCTTTTACTGCTTTAGTTTTATGGGGATTCGGTAAGATTCCATTTTCCGAACATTGGTGGCCCAGATAAACTACCTCCCTTTGAAGGAAATTACATTTTTCGGGGTGTAACTTAAGGTTGTACCTTCTTAATATATCTAATACTCTCTTGAGCCTTAATTGGTGATCTAGGTTTCTGCCGTAGATTACTATATCGTCCAGATAGACGAAACAGTCGATTCCTTGTAGCCCCGTTAATATCGAGTTCATGATTCTTTGAAAAGTGGCTGGTGCCCCTGTTAATCCGAAAGGCATACGATTAAACTCGAAATGTCCCAAATTGGTGCTAAAAGCTGTTTTTTGTCTGTCCCGTGGGTCCATTAAAACTTGGTGGTATCCACTCGCTAGATCGAGAGTAGAAAAATATCGGCTGTATCCCAGTTGGTCTAGGATTTCGTCAATTCTTGGTATGGGGAAGACTTGCTTTATTGTGGCCGCGTTCAATTTTCTGAAATCTACTACTAAGCGCCAGTTTTTCTCTCCGTCTTTTCCTGCCTTTTTTGGTACTAGGAGTATTGGTGAATTCCAAGGGGAAGTACTGGGAGAGATAATTCCATCTTTGACCATCTGGCCTACTTGTCTATTCACTTCATTTCGGTGGACCTCAGGTAGTCTATACTGTTTAGTATTTATTGGAGGTTGAGTAGAATCAGTTGGGATTTTATGCTTAAGTACATTTGTGTGAGTTAGACTATCTCCGGGTAACTGAAACACGTCGTCGTATGATTTCAAAATGTTCTCGATCGATACTCGCTCTTCCGGGTTCAAATCTGCGGAAAGCTGTACTGTTTCCAATAGCAATTTGGCTCTTTCTTTGTTGTCCGCAGTGCTTATTGTATTAATGGCTGTTGTTGATTCTGTCTGGTACTCCTCAGGGTTTTCATAACTTAACATTGTTTTCTTATTTATGTTTACTGTATAGTTGTTGGTGTTTAGAATGAGAATAAATGCTACTCCCCCTTTGATTGATGTTAGGGTTTCGCCCACAAAAACCCCTGGTAAAATTTGTTGTTTGTTTACTATTATTTCTCCCGTAGCCTTGGTTACTACTACTGATACAACTCCCTGGGAACGTCCTTTTATAGAAAAATTTTCGGATATATATAACGGAGGAATTTCTGAAACAAGTGGCAAGGAAACTATTTCTCTCTGGTTTTCAAAAAATGTTATGTTTTTGTTTATTGTGTCGGTAACCGACCTATTCCACATCATATCTCGGCCCAGCAAACCATCTGCTGGCAAAATTGTGCCCTTTGGTACTATGTTCATTTTAAAACTTAGTTTGTCTACGTATTTATGGTTCACAGTTATAGTTCCTTTGGTACTCATGTTTCCTCCAAAGGCTCCTGACAAGGTTTTCTTCTCATTTTCATTAACTTTTATGCACGATGTCAAAGCTTCTTCCTTTACTAGTGTAGTATCAGCGCCTGAGTCTACCAACAGTAGTAATTTTTCCTCTTTTGCCTCTCTACAAGGAAAGCTTATATACGCATCGTTTATCTCACAACTTCCGTTGCTACTAACATCACTCTCCAGTCTCAGTTCATTCTTGTACTCTGAGTGGTTTATTTGATGTTCTGCGACGTTTCCGTCCTTAATTATCCTATCATTACATGTCATCATATTATTCGGGGATTTTCTTACTAAATCTGTGCATCTTGCACCAGATATTAATTCGGTATTATCCTTGTCTTCCTCTTTCTGATTATCGTTCTCCTCTGTCAAGTGTATATTGTTAATATCTAAATTTATGATATTAAAAGCTTTATCTTCTTCATAGTTAGTTCTTACGTGGTGTGTTTTATTCTTATTTTCTTTAATAGTAATTTCTCTAAATTTTTCGGCATTCCGGTCCATTAATCTTGGCCGGGCCGATTCTCGTTTCCCGAATTATTGCTGTTGTAATTATATCTGCTTCTGCTTACATCATTGTTGCCTCTATTGTTGCCATTTCTGCTCTTGCTTTTTATACTCTGTCTGTTTCTTGGGCACTTAGTAGAAATGTGACCCTGTTGATTGCATCTAAAACAGCGACGCTCCTCGTTGTT
This sequence comes from Gymnocheta viridis, assembly GCA_956483585.1. Lineage (NCBI taxonomy): Eukaryota > Metazoa > Arthropoda > Insecta > Diptera > Tachinidae > Gymnocheta > Gymnocheta viridis. The sequence continues at coordinate 46,214,331 of OY101444.1, forward strand.
GTTATACCTAGTTTCACTTTTATTTTGAATTATTGAGCTTGTGAAATTTTGCCTATTTATTCCATAGTCTCGAGGTTTCATATTCCTTCTGCAATTGCATTCGTTTTGCCCCTGTCGTCTGCTTTGATTATAGCACATATTGTTTCCTTGGTTATAGCATTCGTCTATCATAGGGCTCCAGTATTTTGAGTTTTCTCGTGAATTACTGTTTGGCGTTGAATGGTTACAGGTCTTCTGATGCATGGATAGTTGTCGGACTTCTTTTATCAACTGCTGGACCGTATCATATAAAGGTTCCTCGGTATGCATTGTCATGATATTTGAAGGTTTCATATTAGAACCAAAGAGATTTTGAGCATCTTTGGTGATTTTCAGCAGGGCAGATAGCTTTTCGTTTTCGTGTCCGATGAATTTTGACATCAATCTTGGATCTCGTAAGCCTCTTATGTAACTCCTTACTGCGGATTGGTTGCAATGATCTATCATAGATTTTTGATGGGAAACTTCTTGCCATTGTGCTGAAATTAGTTCTGTGACATCTGTAAGTAGTCCTTCTAGTCTCTCTCCAAATTCATATGCTGTCTCCGTTGGACCTTGCTTACTGCTAAAAATTAGTTCTTGCAATTCTGTTAAAGTTTTGCCTTTTACAAATTTTTCTCTAATAGCCTGACATAAGGCTTCTATTGTTGTGAACTCTTTATTGTGCAAATATGAGTAAGCATTTCCAAATAATCTAGTTTTGATGCATTTGATTATGTCGACCACATTACCTGGTTCTTATAGTTTATCCTTTGCTATCATACATCCTTCAATAAACTTCTTGGCTTCCCTTGCCAGTTCTGGCCCATCAGTTCCGTAGAAAATTGGCACCACATGGGATATGCTTTTCAAGAGTTCGGTAAAAGTGGTCATGTTGTTACTATTTGTTGTGGTGTTAATTGTAATCACTTTCCTCGTCTCCCCTTGTAAGTTTCGTATCTTTGACTTCAGCGTTTCGACTTGTTGAGTCTTTTCCTCTATCACCTTTCTATTTTCGATGACTTGCTGCAACTGATCCGGAGTCAAGTCAGGGTTAACGCGCCGCGCGAAGTCTTTAAATGCTTGTGTCTTCTGTTCGCTGTCTTGAATCTGTTGTTCAGCTTCTTCAATGGTTTTTCTTAAGCTTTCGTTCTGCTGCTTCAAAATCCGGTTAACGTTTAAATATTCTTCTATTTCCTTAGATATAGCTGGACTTTGTTGATGTTCATGTAGCACTTGCAGTTCTTCCAATAAAATATCTATCTTTTCAAATTCGGTTATGTTTCCCTGGCTCCTCACTTTATGCTTTACTAACTCTATATACTATTTGGTATTGTTAAGGTACTTTATGAGATTCCACACTCGCTCAGAAATTTCCCTGGTCTCCTCTTGTGTCTTTTGTAATTTTTTTTTTTCAAATCCTCCATATAGCTCATACGAATTTTCCTAACTCTAATTAGTATTATATCTCTTCAAAAAAAAAATTTTCCTCAACACATACTTAAATATACCTTCTCTTAATACCCATATTTACCATACTTGTTGGTCCCATTTGCTCAGAGCAACTTGCTTGATCGTCGTCGAGTTTACCAATAATATCTATACCGCTGAAGGCAGCTAAAATAGCTCATTAAAACCTTGAGGAGTTGTTACTACTGGTATACACAACAACGAATCCTTTTAACAAATATCCAGTATAATGAAATTAAATTGAGCTAAAATAGCTTTCTAATATCAAAATACTTATTTTTGTTGAAAGGTATCAAAACTGTACTCTGGAAATACCGGCTGCGCCAAAATGTTGTGTTTTAATTTAAATACGGATTTTCTTTTAGTCTATTAATGGTTTATTTAAAAAGGTTTTTTTTTTAATAAAACTAGTATCTTATTATTTTAAAGAGGTATGACTCTAACTTTTGACTGCTAAATCCAAGTGTCTCTTCTTTAATAAAAACTGCACTATTTATACAAAACTTTAATATACTTCAACATTATGCTTAACAGCTATTATTATCATGCTAACTTGCTAAAACGTTTAATGTTATTGAGCTTTTGATCCAATTACGAAATATTACTATTGCACAATTTGTCAACGCAAAGAATTTAGCAAACAACCAAGTGAATGAACTGGTTGCTGCTGCGTTAACAAAGTTGTACAATGTACGGGTACGAGGGTTGATCAATTCTGATTCACAACATCCCTCCCCCCTTGGCGGAAAAAAATTTCTAGTTATAGATATTTTCCAAGTATATCAATTGGATCAAACGCTTTTACATATTTTATACTCTTAAATTTAGTTGATCTTATCCTAAATTCTATTAAAATATCTGTTGTCTTTGCCTGTGTGGTTGCTGTTTATGTTGTGGTTGTGATCTGAGGAGTTGTATGCGTGGAGACTGTTCCAAGATGTTCTTGCAGATGGGTATCCACGATTTTGTTTAATTCTGGGCCACGTTCCGGGAATCCGTTGTTTATTTTGACTTTTATACGAACGCGTCTTTTGTATAACACCAGCACGATCAATATTATTACGCCTATGGTAACAATTACTACCGTGGAGTAAGCAATGTTATTAAAAACATTCTGTTGAAATTTAAGTTCCTTGATCGTGTTGATGTTGTTAATCTGCATTATGTGTAGTTTCTCAAGGGTGGGTTTGACTGCGGTGGTGACACTTCTATTGTTTCCTAATATTAGAAACTTCTGCGTTACATCTATGACATGGCTAATGAAATTGTTAAATGTTATTATTATGCTTAACAGCTATTATTATCATGCTAACTTGTTAAATGTTATTATTATGCTTAACAGCTATTATTATTATGCTAACTTGCTAAAATGTTTAATGTTATTGAGCTTTTGATCCAATTACGAAATATTACTATTGCACAATTTGTCAACGCAAAGAATTTAGCAAACAACCAAGTGAATGAACTGGTTGCTGCTGCGTTAACAAAGTTGTGCAATGTACGGGTACGAGGGTTGATCAATTCTGATTTACAACACTTTTGCTGATGTAGTTGTTGCTTCTGATGATATTATTATTGCTGCTTCTGATTCTGCTTTTTTTAAATTAGCCTTCATAACATTATGGTACAGCGGAGTGTTCCATATAGGATTTCTTAATACAATGTTGTGTTGTTTTAAATAGTGTCTTTTTTTGTTCCACAATGTGGAAAAACTAATTAATTTACATATTTCGCAAATATATTTTTTACATTCCATGTTTAAAGTTTTATAAATCTTTTTACGTCGAATAATTTCACATAAATCTTACTATGTGTAATAATTTCACAGAACTAGAATTTTGTTCGAAAAAATAGCTGATTTTATACTTTTCTAGAGGCACTACTACATACACATATACTGTTAATCACCCTTGTTTGAAAAATTTTCTTAGGTAACAAAAGCATCACAACACACTTATGCGCTCATAAAATATTGCATTTTAAAACATTGAAGTAGAAAAAAATGTGTGTCCTTCAATAGAAATAGTTAATGCACCCACACACTACGACAAAAATAAGTGAAAGCAAGCATACGCATGTCTTTCGTTCTTAAGAGTTTTTCCATACAAACAAATGTTTACATTTTACTACCTTTTTATAGAAAGATTAAAAACAACAAATGAAATAAAATAGGAAATAATGCAGCATATTTTTGACCTTATTTCTTGCTCATGCATGTTTAACTTTTTAATTAATTTTGAATTGTTCTATACTTTTTCTTAAAATGCAAGCCTACGCATGTCTTAAAATGAAAAATAAATATATAAAGCGAATAAAATGCAAGTCTACGCATGTGCAAAAATAAATACATAATCGAGATTCATTTCACATTACCACATATGTACATTTATTGTTTTATAATATACAGATTTACAACATTACAAAACTAGTTATGTTTATTAAAAAAATTAGCTGTAGTTTAGTTCGAATATTGCAGAACCATTTGGCGATTGTCGTCCTTTGTAAATAATTGTCCAAATTTTTTCATTCATATTGGCTAAGTAAGGATCCTCTCTGTTTAAATATTTAACCATTCTTTGAGGTAGATAAAACCATTTCTTATTCTCCAAATATGCTAAGACTTTGGATCCATATTGTGTAACCTTCCACTCAAAATTTAAAATTTTTAATGGTTCATTTAAGGGAATATCATCAATTTTTGTGTACTCTGATTTTATTCCTTGGGCTATGTTAATTAACTGTTGATAGATCTAAAAGCAATCAAATAAAAACAATCATATAATATGTATAAATATTAGTATAATTTTTCTACAGCATCAATATAATAAATAAAAAATTTTTTATATATTATAAAACTGTATACTTACCATTTTGTTTGATGCGAAAAGCTGCTTTAACTTTTGTTTAATGTGATTTCAAGTAACTGTGAAGAACAATAATAAACAAAAAAATCTGAACGTTCTTTTATATCAATTTGTGCTGGATAGTAAAACTCTTATTTTAGGTTTTAATAAAAACTACTCAAATGAGAATCTCATTGACATGGTGCGAAAAAATATCTCATTTGAATTTCTCTTTATTGTAAAAGCATACACATGGAAAAATATATGAATGCATGTGTAACAGAATGATCATATTTTTCTCATTATAAGACTCAGTATATCTATACGTGTCTTTTCCCCATACGTGAATTTTTCCCATAAGGAGGTCAAATCTAGTGGGATTCTAATTGGTGTGCCAGAATGCTCATACGTGTATTTTTTCCATAAGGAGGCCAAATCTAGTGGGATTCTAACTGGTGTGCCAGAATGCCCATACGTGAATTTTTTCCATAAGAAGTCCAAATCTAATTAGATTCTGATTGGTGTGCCAGAATGCCCATACGTGTATTTTTCCATACGGAGGCCAAATCTAATTAGATTCTAATTGGTGTATCAGAATGTACTACAAATATACTACTCACTTAATAAAGAGAACAATTAAAACATCTCAAAAGTTTGTTTACTCATTTGAATAACATTTTCATAATAAATAGTCTTTTACCGATAAATTTTAATTAGTTATTCATTCATACTGTTGCGAGCTACATCAACTCTAGTAAAAATGGTTTTGTCAGCTGAATTAAAGGAACTATTAGATGGATACAGTTGCCATATCGATAAGGAACACAAGAAATTATTCTTGAGAATGATTGAAGAATTAAGAATGTATAGTAATGACTCTTATCCTTTCATATATGTTCATAATGGAATTCATAGATATAATTGTGAAAATATCAGTATATCAAATGTTAATATATGTGCATATAATTTATATTATAACGAATACATATTAGCACAAAAGCTTTTTAATCTTTATAAAAGACTTTTTAATTATAAACCTATATCTGAAAAGTTAAATAAATGTAAACATTTTTAATTGTTATGTAATCTGAAAAAAAATCACAATAAAAATATCCATAATAAATAAAAACAAACCATATATATTTCTGTATATCAATTAACTTTATTTTGTAATAATTATTTTAGTATGTATTTTTATTAGATTAAGCTGAAAAGAGAAAGAATCCTATTGAATAAAGAGAAATAAAACAACAATTTATCATTTTCTTTTTTCATAATATTTTTATTTATAAATCTTCATCGCTTGATAAAACAATTGCATTATTATGTATACTATTAAGGGGAACGTTTTCATCATCATAACTACTGAAGTCGAATATTGTTGTCTCTTCTCCCATCTTTATTACAAATTTCTTATAAGATATTTTCTTCTTATTATACTTGACACTGACTGTTCACAATTTTCTTTGAAAAAAAAAACTGTTAGCGCATATCATTGAAAAAAATTTATATATATATATATATAGGGAAAAATCTGTATATATCGAAAGAACTGATCAATACCCGTAATATAACCAAAAAATAAATAAAAAATTTACAAGTATCCACATGTTTCACTTTCCCACATCCTTTTTTTTCATTATAAAAAGTAATTTTCAATATCAAAAGGAAGACGTTAGAGGAGATAGACAGAAAACTATCTAGTGCAAACAAATACACACACACATGCGCAATATAATAAAATATCCCAAGGAGTTCACTCAAACTGACCTATAGCGATGTAAGTGTATACACAAACACGAGATGCGCAGGTGCTTAAAAAATTTTCCCGCACCCTTATTTTTCATTAAAAATAGACAGACGATAGACTAGACAGACACTCATACAAATGTCAATTCAAAATCTTTCAATAAAAAAAATAAAAAGATCAACCGCAATAAAAAAGACAGACGGTAGAGCAGACAGACACTCATAAAAATGTCAATCTAAGAATTTTCAATAAATAAAAAAGATCAACCGCAATAAAAAATAGACGGAAAAGTCGAGTGCAATAAAGAGAAAATGCTAATGGATAGACAAAAAGGATAAGGAATTTTACAAAAGGACAAGGGTAATAAAAATAGAGCGAGATGCGCATGTGTTTAAGAATTTTTCCATACCGTTTTTTTATAAAAAATAAAAAGATCAAGCTGGGAAGAAACAAAAAAATTTTCACACAAGCCGCAGACAAACACATTGGATATAAGTAAAATTATCGTGGAGAGAGCATTAGCGATGAAACTTGGAGACTGATATTGGAGAGAATGAAAGCTAAGGCCACAATCAAGAACACGCTCGACCAAAACATTGCAACTGCAGTTGCACAATTGCCTCGATCGTGAGTTGAACGAACTGCTCGGCGTGATAATCGAAATTGGATCAACACCATCGCTAAAGAAGCTCAAGCTGCGGCCGAAACGTTTCGGGTGCGAGATCTCTATCGTGTGGCAAAAAAATTAATCAGAAGAACAAAACCCTCAGGAAAACCAATAAAAACCGATGCTGGAGAACTCATAACTTCTAAACAAAGACAATTAGCTTGGGAAGATTTCTATGGTAAAATATTATCTTCATCAGCTCCCACACAACAACCGATATGCTGCTGTGAGTCACACCCGACAGGCACAAGTATACCCATCAATTGATCAGATATTTCTAAAATATGCGAACAGTCAAATCGATAAAAAAGCAATCGCCTGGCATAGACAATATTTCTCCAGAGATGTTAGCAACTGACGTAACAACCAGTGCTCGTCTAATCCTGCCTATTGTAAAGAAATTCTAGTATACGGAACTTCTTCCAGAAGAAATTACAGAGGGCGTTATTATAAACCATGATTCAATAATACAGGTCTGTTCAATAATTCAGCTGATTTTATGTAGCGTTGTGTTTTTAATGTTCGACTACTAGCAATATGTCAAAAGTTGTGTTTATATAAGCTGGGATCGTGAGTGACTTTTAACTCACGCTCCTGCAATCTCACGATAAAAAAATTTTACTCATACACGACCATATATTTTTGGCTCCCCTTCATACACGATCACATGAGTGGAAAAAAAGTTAGTCATAATAACGAAAACTCAAGCTCATGAAAAAATTTTTAATTATAAAAAAATTTATATTATTACTAATCCGTTGTGCCAGTCTGATGAATAAATTGTTTCAATAATACTTTCTTAATAAAAATATTTTAATCAAAAAATAAATTTTAATTAAAAAAGAAATGTGTAAAGTCAAATTTATACTTAATCCAAACAATTCTTTTCAACATAAACCAAAAACGTTTAAACTAATTACGCGCACTAGTTTGTTTACACCGGTTCTCTATCAAGTTTTTCATATAAAATAATGCTCATGCCTGGCTGGGAAACGTGATCGTTAAAAATATATTTTGTTAGGTAATTAAGTGTATTTATTATGAAAATGCGTTTTCCATCCTTGGATGGTTGTTTGTATTAGGAGGTTTCATAAAATTTGTATTATGTATTAAGGGGTTTCAAAAAAAAAATTTTATATGTAAAAATTTTTTTTGTTTTCACATGCCTGATTGGAGAGTCAGTCAGGGCTTCTCTATTGAATATCCCCCCCTGAAACTTCTGTACGAACACCCCTACCCGGGCAGCTATATTGAACAACTCTGTTGAATGTTTGTCAGGAAGCTAGAAATTTTCTTCATAGGTACAAAATATTTCACCGAGTTAAATATGAACCTCCCTACTAATTTTTTTTTCAGTTTTGATTGCTGAAAGAAAATGAAACTAATAAAAAAAGGGCATTTCGGTCTATTTTTATTACCCTTATCCTTTCTGTCTATTCATTAGCATTTTCTTTTTATTGCACTTGATAAGATGCATTAACTTAGGGCTTGTGTTTTTTCTTATGTTTAAAGTAAACCATAAATGTTTGACTGTGTCCTCTATTGTCTGTCTATTTTTAATGAAAAATAAGGGTGCGAGAAAGTGAAACATTGTCTATTTTTAAATGCATTCATATGTCGTGTATGTATGTGTTCACATTTATATTGCTATTAGTCAGTTTGAGTGAGCTCGTTAGAATATTTTATTATATTGCGCATGTGTGCGTGTGTTTGCATTGAATCATTTTCTGTCTGTCCTTCTCTACCGTCTAGCTTGTTATCTATACCTATTTCACACCCCAGTGCGTATATTTATGTGTATAAGGATTCACAATTTCATTAGACATATTTATTATTTTTTTTCAAAGAAAAAGGATCAGAAATTTAAAAAGAGGTTACAAAACCAACATGCATTTGCATTACATAAATGTATGAGATACATGGAAAATTCGTAAGCAAAGTTAAACACCTGTGCCGGTCTATCTCTTTTTTATTACACTTGTCCTTTCTGTTTTTCTTTGCTGTCTACCTTTTTTTTATTGCAGTTCATCTTTTTTTATTGAAAAATTTTGAGTTGGCATTTTCATGAGTGTCTGCTCCTCTACCAACTTTCTTGTTGGTCGCTTTCATTTATCGAAAAAATAAATGTTGCGATACCGAGAAAATTCTTATAACGTAAATAGTTGTGATTTTTGTTTTGATTTTTTGCAGTTTTGATTGTTGAAAGAAAATGAAACTAATAGAAAAATGTATATGGTTTTTGCAGCTGTCTAAACGAATTCAACATGTAACTGTTTATCACCTTACAGATGTGAAAAATGTATGACCGAATGTTGTAAATTAAAAGAAATTTGTTTACTATGAAAAATAAATATTTTCTTCATCGTTTTATAATATTGCTTTTTCTTAAGACATGCGCTAGCATAATTTAGTATAAATGCGAGTGTTTTTCAGAAATTTTTTTTAAACAAAGCTTAGAACAATCAATAGCATTCTTTCTATTTTCAGCCTAATCTAATAAAAATACATACTAAAATAAATATTTTAAATAAAACTAATTGATATACAGAAATATATATGATGTGTTTTTATTTATTATGGAGATTTTTTATCTTACTTTTTCAGATTTCATAACAATTAAAATATTTATATGTATTTCTTTTACTTTTTAGATATAGGTTAATAGTTTAAAAAGTCTTATATATAAATTAAAAAGTTTCTGTGTTAATATTCATATATTCGTTATAATATAAATTAAATGCACATATATTAACATTTGGTATACTGATATTTTCAATATTACATCTATGAATTCAATTATGAAAATATATGAAAGGATAAGAATCATTACTATACATTTTTAATTCCTCAATCATTCTCAGGAATAATTTCTTGTGTTCCTTATCGATATGACAACTGTATCCATCTAATAGATCCTTTAATTCAGCTGATGTGACCTTTTTTTAATACAGTTGATCTAGTTCGCAACAGAATACCTAAATAACTAAACAAAAGTTTTAAATGTTTTCAATATTCTCTTTGTTTACATATAAATTAATAAAATTTCTATATAAAATTGCACTTTTTTAGCACACATTTCCTTACAACTATTTCTATGATATTTACAGATATTGATGTTAATATTACTTTTATATAACGTTCTTATATTTGGACAATTAAAGTCATCTAAATTAAATATATATATTCCCATTTCTCCAAGCAGTTGACTTAACCATTTTACTTTTTCAATTCCTTTAACATATATAATATGATAATGTTCTTTTTTAAGATATGATATTATATATTCTCTAAATTCGTTGAGCGTTGAATTTCCATCATTCCAACATAATCCATGTAAATGATTGTACAACCATTTATTTGTAATCCTATCTTTATATGTTAATTCTGAATATTTAAAAGGCGGTAGAATGAGAAAAGTTTTAATTTCTGAATCAACTCCTACAACGCAGACTTCCTTTGCGAATAAATTATTATTAATACAGAAACCCTGTACATCTATGACTACATTTCTATTTTGATTCATTATCTTATTATAAGTGAAAATATTTACAAAAAGTATTGTTCTTTTATTACTTTTTTAATATCAATAAATAAATCAAAAGTTATTTATGTTCATTTGTTTGCTTTCAAAAATAATCTTATAATAAAATCCAACTGAAATTTTTCTTATGTAATGAGAGATCCATAATGATATCATCAGTGATATAGTTGTATATTTTAGGTAAAAAACAAAATAGCTCTCCAGTTCCAACATAATTTGTAACATACAATACAATGTTAGCTCTCTTTCAAATCGTATGATTTCCACAGGTTCATTTAGCAGAAAATCTCTTAGAGATATGTTTTTTGATTTTATTTACAGATGTTATTAAGAAATTCAATTGTAATATTCATCTTCTTATTTTTATTTATTTTTTTATTATATAAGCTAATTCTCAAATTTTAGTTATAATCAGCTTTTAGCTGGTTCTGAACAGCTTTTATCTGATCATGAACAGCTTTTTATCTGCTCTATATCTGCTTTTTATCTGGTTTGTATCTGCTTTTTATCTGCTTTTATCTGCTCTGTATCTGCTTTTATCTGGTTTGTATCTGCTCTGTATCTGCTTTTTATCTGCTCTGTATCTACTTTTATCTGGTTATGAACTGATTGTATCTGCTTTTAACTGGTTGTGAACTGATTCTTATCCGGTTGTGATCTGCTTTTATCCGGTTGTGATCTGCTTTTATCTGATTTGTATCTATTCCTGAACAAATCTATCTTACAGTTGTATGAATTCATCAAAACTTTTTCTATATCACCACTTATTTATTTATAAAGTCATCCTTATTGACAACAAGATCACCCCATATTTATCTCTCCAGCATTGACTACATATATCTGATAATTCTTTAAATGTCATCTCTAATAACTTGATCGTTATATACGTATCGCAAATTCATTTTATCTTTTTAAAAAAATTATAATTATGTAGCACTATTAAGTACTAGATGCCTTGGAGTTTTTGTATTAGACCTGATACCATACCTGATCGAACCTGATACCATACCTGATACCATACCTGATACAATACCTGATCCAATACCTGATCATACCTTATAATAAGATAATGAATCAAAATAGAAATGTAGCCATAGATGTACAGGGTTTCTGTATTAATAATAATTTATTCGCAAAGGAAGTCTGCGTTGTAGGAGTTGATTCAGAAATTAAAACTTTTCTCATTCTACCCCCTTTTAAATATTCAGAATTAACATATAAAGATAGGATTACAAATAAATGGTTGTACAATCATTTACATGGATTATGTTGGAATGATGGAAATTCAACGCTCAACGAATTTAGAGAATATATAATATCATATCTTAAAAAAGAATATTATCATATTATATATGTTAAAGGAATTGAATAAGTAAAATGGTTAAGTCAACTGCTTGGAGAAATGGGAATATATATATTTTTAATTCAGATGACTTTAATTGTCCAAATATAAGAACGTTATATAAAAGTAATATTAACATCAATATCTGTAAATATCATAGAAATAGTTGTAAGGATATGTGTGCTAAAAAAAGTGCAATTTTATATAGAAATTTTATTAATTTATATGTAAACAAAGAGAATATTGAAAACATTTAAAACTTTTGTTTAGTTATTTAGGTATTCTGTTGCGAACTAGATCAACTGTATTAAAAAAAGGTCACATCAGCTGAATTAAAGGATCTATTAGATGGATACAGTTGTTATATCGATAAGGAACACAAGAAATTATTCCTGAGAATGATTAAGGAATTAAGAATGTATAGTAATGATTCTTATCCTTTCATATATTTTCATAATTGAATTCATATATGTAATATTGAAAATATCAGTATACCAAATGTTAATATATGTGCATTTAATTTATATTATAACGAATATATGAATATTAACACAGAAACTTTTTAATTTATATATAAGACTTTTTAAACTATTAACCTATATCTGAAAAGTAAAAGAAATACATATAAACATTTTAATTGTTATGAAATCTGAAAAAGTAAGATAAAAAATCTTCATAATAAATAAAAACACATCATATATATTTCTGTATATCAATTAGTTTTATTTAAAATATTTATTTTAGTATGTATTTTTATTAGATTAGGCTGAATGAAAGAAAGAATGTTATTGATTGTTCTAAGCTTTATTTAAAAAAATTTCTGAAAAACACTCGCATTTATACTAAATTATGCTAGCGCATGTCTTAAGAAAAAGCAATATTATAAAACCATGAAGAAAATATTTATTTTTCATAGTAAACAAATTTCTTTTAATTTACAACATTCGGTCATACATTTTTCACATCTGTATGGTGATAAACAGTTACATGTTGAATTCGTTTAGACAGCTGCAAAAACCATATACATTTTTCTATTAGTTTCATTTTCTTTCAACAATCAAAACTGCAAAAAATCAAAACAAAAATCACAACTATTTACGTTATAAGAATTTTCTCGGTATCGCAACATTTCTTTTTTCGATAAATGAAAGCGACCAACAAGAAAGTTGGTAGAGGAGCAGACACTCATGAAAATGCCAACTCAAAATTTTTCAATAAAAAAAGATGAACTGCAATAAAAAAAAGGTAGACAGCAAAGAAAAACAGAAAGGACAAGTGTAATAAAAAAGAGATAGACCGGCACAGGTGTTTAACTTTGCTTAAGAATTTTCCATGTATCTCATACATTTATGTAATGCAAATGCATGTTGGCTTTGTAACCTCTTTTTAAATTTCTGATCCTTTTTCTTTTAAAAAAATAAGAAATATGTATGTGTAATGAAATTGTGTATCCTTATACACATAAATATATGCACTGGGGTGTGAAATAGGTATAGATAACAAGCTAGACGGTAGAGAAGGACAGACAGAAAATGATTCAATGCAAACACACGCACACATGCGCAATATAATAAAATATTTTAACGAGCTCACTCAAACTGACTAATAGCAATATAAATGTGAACACATACATACACGACATATGAATGCATTTAAAAATAGACAATGTTTCACTTTCTCGCACCCTTATTTTTCATTAAAAATAGACAGACAATAGAGGACACAGTCAAACATTTATGGTTTACTTTAAACATAAGAAAAAACACAAGCCCTAAGTTAATGCATCTTATCAAGTGCAATAAAAAGAAAAAGCTAATGAATAGACAGAAAGGATAAGGGTAATAAAAATAGACCGAAATGCCCTTTTTTTATTAGTTTCATTTTCTTTCAGCAATCAAAACTGAAAAAAAAATTAGTAGGGAGTTTCATATTTAACTCGGTGAAATATTTTGTACCTATGAAGAAAATTTCCAGCTTCCTGACAAACATTCAACAGAGTTGTTCAATATAGGTGCCCGGGTAGGGGTGTTCGTACAGAAGTTTTAGGGGGGGATATTCAATAGAGAAGCCCTGACTGACTCTCCAATCAGGCATGTGAAAACAAAAAAAATTTTTACATATAAAATTTTTTTTTGAAACCCCTTAATACATAATACAAATTTTATGAAACCTCCTAATACAAACAACCATCCAAGGATGGAAAACGCATTTTCATAATAAATACACTTAATTACCTAACAAAATATATTTTTAACGATCACGTTTCCCAGCCAGGCATGAGCATTATTTTATATGAAAAACTTGATAGAGAACCGGTGTAAACAAACTACTACGCGCAAACATTAATATTTAAAACTGTGACAACCGTCAAACTCCATCTTTACGTTGTCACAGTTAGTTGAATTAAGAAATTCAAATGAAGAAATTCAACAATAATGAAAAACTTAAATGAAATATGGAATAATCAATCATCAGATAAGGGAATTTTATACTAACCGAAGTTGATATAACTTGTAGAAATGAGTATCCTCCGTCAAAAGTGTTAAATTCGAACAAATAACGCTGATATGGAGGTGTAGCGACGTTAAATCAGTATTACTTACCTAATAAAAAAATTTGCAAGAGTAATGATCACGGGTGATTCACGCTAATCACGTACCCATCTCTAATATGCACTAACTCCAATGTTTTGAAATCAATGACGGAAAATTAAATTTTTCTTCGGTACAAAATAATATTTTAAATAGTACTTTTTTGACCTCGTACTAAATTGAAGTCTTTGTAATTTTATTTTAACTAAAAACATTTAATGAATTGTATTTGTTCTTGCGCTTATGTTATATTATCGAAACAATTACAATGGTTTTATCTGATACTAAACGTTATTCTTAATCTCTTTTCAAATCAAGATATATGGTTTGCGATTGAAGTTTCAAATCATATTCAGAATAAATATTTGGTGCTACACTTAAATTAAACTATAATGATCTTTTTCAAGACTTCGAATATTTAAAAATAAGTATTTTCCTCAATTATAGTGTTTTGCACACATAAAATACACTTCAAGTACAACTTTTTTGTTGTTTGTGTGCTAATAAGTTTACAATTTTTCAAAACGTTTTTCAAGCATAGCGACTAATTCCGGTCCTCGGATTTGTGATGCCGACCTAATACCGTGTTACTCCTCCGGTTCATTTAGTACTTTCAAACTAATTTGACTTTTAGGCGTTCAACAATTACATATAACATATATAACATAGTGAAATAATTTTAAAAGAGTACAACTCTTAAGCATGTCTTTACATATGCTTTTACAGGTCTCGCGTATATATCCAGGGGGCAAATTACGGCATTCGATATCGAACGAAAATTCCATACAAATTCGAAAAATTTTGTATTTGATTTCGTTCGATATCGAATGCCGTAATTTGCTCCCAGGTGGTAAACAATTTCGATCTTAAATTTAGAACGATTTGCAATAAGACTCGGTACCATGTAATAGCTACCAAATAAAATAATTTCTAAACAAAATGGAAAAGGGGCCACCGGGAAATTGAAACTTAAAATTTATTTTTAGTTTGAGAAACAGTATAATGTAGAAAAATGCACATATTTAAAAATTCAGAGTTTTGAAGAAGATCGATGTAGTTTAACATTAAGGTCTGAATTAAACATTTACTCTCAACTGAATGTCAATTTGATTTTAAACTTTAATCTCAAACCTTTACCTTGATGTGAAAAGGGATTATGAATAACGTTTGGTATCCGAAAAAATTATGGTTGTTTCGATAATATGATATAAACGCATGTATAAAATCTCGAAATTTAATGTTGGTGATCATGTGAGCATAAGTAAATACAAACATACATTTTAAAAAGGTTATACTCCAAATTGGACAACAGAAATTTTCACTATTAAAACAAATCAAGTACATATCCTGCAACATACATATTAGAGGATCATCGCGGTAATCTCATTCAAGGTGGATTTTACGATGAAGAACTCTCAAAAACTAGATTTCCAAATACATATCTAGTTGAAAAGATTATTAAAACTAAAGGAGCTAAAGCATTTGTTAAATGGTTAGGATTTACTAATGAACACAACTCTTGGATAAGTAAAGATGAAATATTATAATTGAAACAAAATATTTATAATTATTCTATTAAGTATTAAAGATTATAATGTAAATTCAAAACAAAAAAGATTAAATTAAAATAAAAATGCTTTTTATAAACCATATTGTGTGTTAAACTTTATTCATTTACAATCAAGCAGGCATAATGTCACACTTACTCTGAGCTCCAACTCGAAAATAAAATTTTTATAGAAGCCAATAATAACACAATGCAGGTTAAAGTTAATAGCTCTAAAGATCCAATATATTTTAATGAGGAAAATACAATTGGAAAACTCCTAGGATTCAACGGTAAAATCCTTACTCCATACGAAGATCATTATTCAGATGTTCCAGTTAATATTTTCAAGGAGAATCTATTACGAATTGAAAATAGTATCACTGTTAATACATATGTATATGAACAAATCCAAATCGCATACAAGTTTCCGATTAATGTGCCTCCAGGCTATAAAATAGCTGAGATTCCTAGAAACCTCATCTATTTACCTGTGAACTCCAGAGAGGTAGGTTCACTAACGCTACGAGTAGTTGATCAGTACGGCGATTTAATTAATTTTCGAGGAGAGAAAATAACAATAAGAATTCATTTAAGACCAACTAAATAATGCTGATATACAACACAAGTATATCGAATAATATAACAACAGCAACAACATACAACCCTAAACTACAATTAATAAGATCAGTTCATCAAAAAACGTTGACAACAACAAATAAAAATTTTCTATAGTCTCTTAGTTTTAAACTGAAGACAAAATGAGTTCAATAATAAATATCTTGGATAAGCCATTATCTGATGAAAATATAAAAAAGGACTATCATACATATGTGCAAGACCTACAATCTTACAACAATAACAGTAGTATATTTGTGGGCATTCTGGCACACCAATTAGAATCTAATTAGATTTGGCCTCCTTATGGATAAAATACACGTATGGGCATTCTGGCACACCAATTATAATCTAATTAGATTTGGTCTCCTTATGGATAAAATACACGTATGGGCATTCTGGCACATCAATTAGAATCCCACTAGATTTGGCCTCCTTATGGAAAAAATACGCGTATGGGCATTCTGGCACACCAATTAGAATCTAATTAGATTTGGCCTCCTTATGGATAAAATACACGTATGGGCATTCTGGCACACCAATTAGAATCCCACTAGATTTGGCCTCCTTATGGAAAAAATACGCGTATGGGCATTCTGGCACACCAATTAGAATCCCACTAGATTTGGCCTCCTTATGGAAAAAATACACGTATGGGGAAAATACAAGTATAGAGATACTGAGTCATATAATGAGAAAAATATGATCATTCTGTTACACATGCATTCATATATTTTTCCATGTGTATGCTTTTACAATAAAGAGAAATTCAAATGAGATATTTTTTTGCACCATGTCAATGAGATTCTCATTTGAGTAGTTTTTATTAAAACCTAAAATAAGAGTTTTACTATCCAGCACAAATCGATATAAAAGAACGTTCAGATTTTTTTGTTTATTATTGTTCTTCACAGTTTCTTGAAATCACATTAAACAAAAGTTAAAGCAGCTTTTCGCATCAAACAAAATGGTAAGTATACAGTTTTATAATATATAAAAAATTTTTTATTTATTATATAGATGCTGTAGAAAAAATATACAAATATTTATACATATTATATGATTGTTTTTATTTGATTGCTTTTAGATCTATCAACAGTTAATTAACATAGCCCAAGGAATAAAATCAGAGTACACGAAAATTGATGATATTCCCTTAAATAAACCATTAAAAATTTTAAATTTTGAGTGGAAGGTTACACAATATGGATCCAAAGTCATTGCATATTTGGAGAACAATAAATGGTTTTATCTACCTCAAAGAATGGTTAAATATTTAAACAGAGAGGATCCTTACTTAGCCAATATGAATGAAAAAATTTGGACAATTATTTACAAAGGACGACAATCGCCAAATGGTTCTGCAATATTCGAACTAAACTACTGCTAATTTTTTTAATAAACAAAACTAGTTTTGTAATGTTGTAAATCTGTATATTTTAAAACAATAAATGTACATATGTGGTAATGCGAAATGAATCTCGATTATGTATTTATTTTTGCACATGCGTAGACTTGCATTTTATTCGCTTTATATATTTATTTTTCATTTTAAGACATGCGTAGGCTTGCATTTTAAGAAAAAGTATAGAACAATTCAAAATTAATTGAAAAGTTAAACATGCATGAGCAAGAAATAAGGTCAAAAATATGCTGCATTATTTCCTATTTTATTTCATTTGTTGTTTTTAATCTTTCTATGACAAGGTAGTAAAATTTAAACATTTGTTTGTATGGAAAAACTCTTAAGAACGAAAGACATGCGTATGCTTGCTTTCACTTATTTTTGTCGTAGTGTGTGGGTGCATTAACTATTTTTATTAAAGGACACAGTTTCAGTAAAATTTCTTAAGAACGAAAGACATGCGTATTCTTGCTTTCACTTATTTTTTGTCGTAGTGTGTGGGTAGATTAACTATTTTTTATTGAAGGACACAGTTTCAGTAAAATTTCTTAAGAACGAAAGACATGCGTATGCTTGCTTTCACTTATTTTTTGTCGTAGTGTGTGGGTACATTAACTATTTTTATTGAAGGACACACATTTTTTTCTACTTCAATGTTTTAAAATGCAATAATTTATGAGACTATAAATCTGGTATGGTATGTTTGTTACTTAAGCAAAAAAAGGGTATGGAAAGGCAATAAAATTTTAAAATCCGTTTCAGGAAAATTTCTTAAGAACGAAAGACATGCGTATGCTTGCTTTCACTTATTTTTGTCGTAGTGTGTGGGTGCATTAACTATTTCATTGAAGGACACACATTTTTTTCTACTTCAATGTTTAAATGCAATATTTTATGAGCGCAGAAATGTGTTATGATGCTTTTGTTACCTAAGAAAAATTTTTAAACAAGGGTGATTAACAGTATATGTGTATGTAGTAGTGCCTCTAGAAAAGTATAAAATCAGCTATTTTTTCGAACAAAATTCTAGTTCTGTGAAATTATTCAACATAGTAAGATTTCTGTGAAATTATTCGACGTGAAAAGATTTATAAAACTTTAAATTTTTTGTTTTTTTTTATTATTAAATGTATTAAGATTGTTTCCAAAGAAAAAAAATTTTTGTGTTTTAGTAAGATTTTAAATTTGTGTTTTAGTAAGACTTTTTAAAAAGAAAAAACTTTTAATTTGTGTTTTATAATTCGAATTCATAACAGGTTAGTAAAAATGATTTTAATATTAATTTTTATCACTACAAATACACAAGAATTCGATCGACATTGTGATATAGACCGTTAAATAATTTTACTATACAAAAATATAATTTTTTAAACATCTTTAGTGTATTTCCAAAAAAAATTGTGATATTATGGAAAGAATAGCAACCAAGCTAGAATGCTCAGAATGTCAAAGAGCTTTTCAAAGTGAGGAAAATTTCAGGGAGCATGAAAGATCTCATGCTTCGAACTCAAAAAAAAGTGTTGTAAAGCTAGTAAAAAGTGCTTTTAAAAAAGGCTTATAACACTAGAATATGAAAATAGTAATGAAGAATGTCTTCTACCGGAGATGCTTATGAAGGAAGCTGAGGAACCGTTAAAGAGAGAAGTTGACAATTTCTTAAAGGCTAATGATGCTCTTAAATTTAATATGGAGATATATGGATTATATGCTCGCCCCAATGTAAATGACTTAGAAAATACCCCAATAGAGGTGAAACATTTTCAAACGAAAATGAAGGAAATTTTCCATATAGAAGAGTTTGCCGATGAATATTGTTATAATATTCAAAGAATATTAACAAAAATGGAAGATTTTCAAGAGCGGGATAGTGGTTGGACTCTAGTTCAACTTTTAAAACTTCATATAAACCTAAATAGATACCAACCACTAAAAGGTTCCAGTTTCATTCCTCTCCCAAATAAAATAAAGTTAAAAAAAGCATGCATAAATGTACAAAACAATGATGAATTTTGCTTCAAATGGGCAATACTATCAGCCTTAGCAACCCATAGAAATTCTCAAAGAACAAGCAGTTATGGCGTCAACATTGATGAACAACTAATTTCCTTTAACGGCTTTGGCTTAAATTTTAGTGGCTTATGCTTCCCACTAAAAATAAAAGATATAGAAATTTTTGAAACTAATAATCCGAATATTAGTGTAAATATCTTTGGATATGACATGGAAAAAGACTTGATTGTGGGACCCTATTATAAAACAAAAGGAAAAAAATCTAAACATATCCAACTTTTGTTTATGCAGAAAAAAGTTGAGGGAAACATAGTTTCACACTATGTTTATATAAAAAATATATCAAGGTAAGTGTTATGATTACGAATAAAATTATAAATTTCTTTTTAGTTTTCTTTATTATACTATTTTTTATTTATTCATACATCCATTTTGTAATTTTTTCAGATTCATTAGAGCTCAACAGACAGCTCATCATGGAAGCATTATCCTATGTGATGATTGTCTACAGAATTTTCACCATGAACAACAATTAGAAATTCATAGGCAACATTGTAAAAAACAAATTGCATATACACCACAAGCAGATAAGTCTACAATACAATTTAGTAATTATAGTAATAGTATAGATGTACCGTTCGTAATATACGCAGATTCGGAATGTATATTTGAAAATATTCAAACTTGCATTCCGTGTGGTGATATTTCTTCAACAACATTAGTTGATAGACATGTGCCCTATGCTATATCATATTTCATTAAATGTACTTTTAACGACAATTTAAATAAGCTATGTAGCTTTAAAGGTTTAGATTCACCTACACTGTTTATAGAGAGTTTAATTAAAGACGTAAAATATTTAAGTAATAATTATTTATCTATAGTAAAACCCATGCTACCCCTAACAGAAGAAGAAAATTTAGACTACCATTCGACCAATATATGTCACATTTGTTCTAAAGTTATTTTAGATGATTCAAAAGTTAGGGATCATTGTCATATGAGTGGGAAATATAGAGGCGCTGCACATAGTTTGTGTAATCTTAATTACAAAGTGCCAAAATTCTTTCCAGTAATTTTCCACAATTTTTCTGGTTATGACTGCCATTTATTTGTGAAGGAGCTAAATAATATAAATGATGGCCCTATAAATATTATTCCACTCAATAAAGAGCTTTATATATCTCTCTCTAAAACTATAACTGATGAGAATAGTGCTAACATTGAAATTCGATTTTTAGATTCCTATAGATTTTTACCAGCAAGCTTAAATGATTTGGTTGAAAATTTAGCTAAGCAAGATTTAAAAGTAGTAAAATCAATATTTGGAGAAAACGAAAGTAAATTTAATTTGCTTATTAGAAAAGGTGTCTTTCCATACAGCTATTTAAATACTATAGAAAAACTTAAAGAAACTTCTTTGCCGAATATAGAGAGCTTTTATAATAAATTAACTGATGAAGACTGTTCTCAAGAAGATTACGCCCATGCTAAAGAAGTATGGAGCACGTTTGATTGTTCAACTTTAGAAGATTATTTATTATTGTATTTAAAAACTGATGTTTTGTTGTTAACAGATGTTTTTGAAAACTTTAGATTTATTAGCAAAAATATTTATAAATTAGACCCCTGTCATTACTATACAGCCCCAGGACTTTCTTGGGACGCGATGTTAAAAATAACAGATATTAAATTAGAGTTGTTGATAGACATAGAAATGATTCATTTTATACAAAAGGGGATAAGAGGAGGAATAGTACAGTACAGTACAGTATTTAATGTATTTAGATGCAAATATTTTGTATGGTTGGGCAATGTCTGAAGCGCTACCAGAAGGTAATTTTGAGTGGGAAACAGATATTGAAAATTTTTGTCTGGATAGTATACCAGAAGACTCAGCTACTGGATATATATTAGAAGTTGATTTGTTGTATCCATTACAAATTCATGATATTCATAATAATTTACCTTTTTGTAGCGAAAATCAAAATCCTCCAAATTCTAAAGAAAAGAAATTAAATATTGATTTAAATAATAAATATGGATATGTAATATATTATAAAAATTTACAACAATGTTTAAAACATGGTTTAAAGTTAGTAAAAATTCATCGAATTTTGAAATTTAAGCAATCAGCTTGGTTAAAGCCATATATTTCATTAAATATTTACATAGAACTAACGCCCAAACACATTTGAAAAAAATTTCTTCAAATTATTAAATAATGCCGTATACGGTAAAACAATGGAAAATGTTGACAAGCGTAAGAATGTTAAAATAGTTAATGAGTGGGAAAGCGTGGGTAGGAAAATGGGTGCTCGTGTCCTTATTGCCAAACCAGAATTTCATTCATTCAGCATATTTGAGGAAAATATGATAGCTGTGGAGCTAAACAGAAGTTATTCGTTTTATAATAAACCAATTTATTTAGGATTTACAATACTAGAACTTTCAAAGTGAAAGATGTACAACTTTCATTATGGTTATATACTACCAAAATATAATATCAAAGCAGAGCTGAATTATATGGATACCGATTCGTTCATATACACAATCGAAACTGATGATTTTTATAAAGATATAATAAACGATATTGATGGAAAGTTTGATACATCAGATTATGAAGCGAATAATAGATTTGGTATTCCACAAAAAAATAAAAAAATATTAGGCATGATGAAGGATGAAAATAATGGTAGGGTAATGAAGGAATTTGTGGGGTTGAGAGCGAAAATGTACTCATACAAAATGGAAGATATGAATGAAGTCAAGAAAGCAAAGGGTATAAAAAGTAATGTATCTAGAAATTTAAGTTTATTAGATTACAAAAATTGTCTGTATAATAAGAAATTCTATTATAGAAGTATGTATACTTTTAAGTCAAAACTACATGTTTTATATACGTCTTTAATCAATAAGGTATCTTTAAGTTATTTAGACAACAAAAGATACGTGTGCAATAATAGTGTAAAAACCCTTGCTTGGGGGCATTATCAAGAGTCATTTATAAACGATAGCAATGACGATTTTCTAATGGAAATCGATCATATAGACAATCAAAGGTCACCTGATTGTATAGACAAATTTATAAATGATTCTGCTGACGATAATTTGTTAATGGAAATTGATTGTTAATTTTTTTATATTTTTATTTTTTTAGCTTTGGTTAGCACATGAGTTAGACTCAGAACCACCGGGTCGATACATATTAGTTGTCGATTCTATATGGGTGGACACCTAAGTCTATGTCATATGCTAGCAATTACTATGGACACCGGTGATGAAAATGGAAGTCGATAATTACAATCTGACTCCCAGAAATCACTAAAGTCCAGAGCAAACGCTGATATTAGCGCGTGTCTCAGGGATTGGTAGATCTATCCCAATGGTGGACTGAACAATTAACTACTGAGACACGAAAGGAGGGGAATCGAAAAGGGGTCCCGTTACACTTGTGGACTGCTTCGATAACAACCCCTCCCACATATTTATAATATTTATTATATATTTATCAATATAATAATATAATATTTATATATTTTACAACTGAATTCAAACGATTATAGTATGAAACAAAAAGAAAAAATTTAATAAAATTTTAATTATGTATTTATGTTTAAATATAAAAATATAACTATTTGTGTTTTATTTATTTCAAATTATATTTATTGAATAAAAAATTTAGACATAGGTGACCACAATTAAATGTATTAAAGTTTTGTTTTCGCTCATAATTATATTCAATAGGTCTCTTTAAATAATTAACTACTTCAATTGGAGGTTGTAAGTTTCCAAAGCTATCAAAATACTCTTTATAGTTGCGATTTTTATAATAAGCTACCCAATGAGTTCCAGGACCCTGAAAATTATCTAAATTAACAATACCACATTCTTGAAGTAATGGTTTTTTAGGTAAACGGTCACGCATAAAAACTCCTCTAAATTTACTTAGTTGTTTACCATATTTCATCAAATCTATATCAGTTAATGGTCGATTGGGTAGCTTATCTAAAAGTTTTTTGGAGCTGGCTTATAGTACAAACCATATCCAGATCTATATGGTTTTAGATATAGACCTCTTCCCATAGCAATTGATTCCATGTGTTTATTATGTCGAGTAGCCTCTGCTAGTTGTTCTTTTCCATTTTTTATATCATTAACAGCCTTAACCTTTATGTCAACAGCAGAAATGCTTTACGCACGTCCACAGCAGCATACCTGGGTATGTACATACGTTTTGTATGGGGAATGGTACGTCGTTAGCATAAAAATGCTAATTACGTATCTACCTGGTTTGTTGGAATTTCCGAATTATTTTTTTAGTTTGTTAGAAATGGACAAAAGGCTAAAAAATTTTATGATAACCAATTTCATCCTCACAGTCATTGTTTGTGGAAAAAAGTGGTTGTATAGGTAGATGACATACGTATATAATAAATATATAATATAGGCAGGTAGAAACATTTATTGTTGCGGAAATTTCATTCTTTGTAGTATCGTCAGAAAATTTAGTTTACATTTGTGATTCGAAGTGAAAAGACGTTTCTGTTTATTTTGTGGAAATAAAAAAATATTAAAAGTGAAATGGCTGATGGTGAATGGCTTACTCCGCGACAACTAAGCGCACTTTCGTACGAAGAACAACAAGCATATATTCGGCAAGCGCTTGAAGAGAGCCAAGAAGAAACAAGTGACCACGATTCAATAGTTGGTGACGAGGCTTTAGGTGATATTGGTGGAGATGACTCAGACGTTGAAGAACACATGTTACCAGAATATGACCCAGAGGGCGACAGTGATTCTGATGAAGATCTTGAAGATGCACCAATTGAAACTGGCGAAGTTTTTACTGCCAGAGATGGTAATGTTTGGTCCTCGATACAACCACAACCTGTAAGGTTCCGTACGCACAACATTCTAAGAAGTGCAGAATCTGGACCAGTACGGGCAACGCAGGGTTTGACCATTGCAGAAACGTTCCAATTGATAATGTCAAACGAAATATGCGACATAATTATTCGTGAATCAAATCGAAAGGCAAGGCAATTTTATGATATTGACAACGCAAAACATCCAACAAGAGAACCGAGATCATGGATTCCCATAACAAAAAATGAATTTGATGCATATTTGGGCCTACTTTTGCTAAGTGGCGTTACACATTCTGGTTACGTGCATACGAAAGATTTGTGGAAAACTACTTCACATCCACTATATCGTGCCGCAATGAGTGTACGACGATTTTGGGAAATAAGCCGCTTCATACGTTTTGATAATGGAAACACACGCCAGCAACGAAAACAAACTGACAAAGCAGCAGCAATATCGGACGTTTTTTTGATGCTTAACAGCTGTCTTCGTAGATATTACGTGGCTGGAGCCAACGTCACCGTAGATGAACAATTGTATGCTTATCGTGGTGGAACTGGCTTCACGCAATACATACCATCAAAACCTGCCAAATATGGAATAAAAATGTGGTGGGTGTGCGACTCCATTTCTTCCTATCCATTGCAGGTACAATGAATATTGTTGAAAATTGTAGAAAATCTAAGTAACTAAATTGAATATAATTTTTCAATGCAGGGACAAATCTATACAGGAATGGCACCGTCTGGTGAACGTGAAAGAAACGTTGGCGAAAGAGTAGTAAAGGATTTATGTGTCAACCTTTTTGCTGGAAGTGGAAGAAATATTGTATGTGACAACTTTTTCACTAGCTACAACTTGGCAAAAACTTTGATGTTAGACAACAATTTATCTATATTGGGTACTTGCAACAAAAGGCGTACATTCGTGCCAGCAGCATTTGCCAACCCGAAACGACGTGAGGCTGAATCATCAATGTTTGGGTTCTGTAATCACGTTACGATGTGCTCGTACGTTCCCAAGAAAAACAAGGCAGTTGTAATGTTGTCCACTACTCATTATACAACAGAAACGACCGGTCCTAAGAAGAAGCCATTGCTTATATTGGACTACAACAAAACCAAAGGTGGCGTTGATAACATGGACAAGTGCTTGTCCGAATTTAGTACGAAGCGGCGCACAAATAGATGGCCTCTGGCTTTCTTTTATAATATTGTGGACGTTGCTGCGTTTGCTGCATACGTAATATACATTGACAACAACACTCACCTGAAGACATCTACAAACCGCCGTAGGATGTTTCTCCATCAGCTTAGCGAGCAATTGTGCAAGCCAGAAATGGAAAGAAGGGCGAATGACAGCAGAATATCCAGAGTTTTTTCAACGCGCAACGCCATGGAAGCCATGAAAGGTGGGCCCATCGGAGTTGTGGATGCTGAGGCACATGCATCGGAGGAACGTGATAGTACGGGCCGGCTAAAAGTAAAGGGGAATTGCTACATCTGCTCGAAACGACGCCCTACTCGTAAAGCATGCACATTATGCAACAAACCAGTGTGCGCAGAGCATTCCAAAGACTTAACTCAATGCGATAGATGTATTTGAATTTCAATAATTTTAAGCAAAAAAATTAAAACTGACATTATATAATAATAATAAA
Organism: Gymnocheta viridis; assembly: GCA_956483585.1. NCBI lineage: Eukaryota > Metazoa > Arthropoda > Insecta > Diptera > Tachinidae > Gymnocheta > Gymnocheta viridis. The sequence goes on from OY101444.1 coordinate 46,240,661, forward strand.
AAAATAATTACAAAACTTAGCTCAAAATAAACTATACTTTTATATTATATTATCATATTTGCATGCGTTTTACTATACATACCCAGGTATGTATTCTGTTGACTTAAGGGTGCAACTTTGTAAATGGGCTTTATCTTCCGAACGGATGATCTAATCCTAACCAAACTTGGAACTATTGCGTAAAACAGTTTTGACTAGGATATCAAGAAATTTCAAGTCGATCCGGTTGTCCAGTTTAGAGCTACAGCGTTTTCAAAACTAAAAACATACCCAGGTATGTTGCCGTTGACATAAAGGTTAATAATAGCTGACCCACCTGTAGCCAAACCTCCAAGTGCTGACAAAGCTGTTAGGATTGGAATAATTGGAAGAAATCCACCAATTTTCGGCATTGGTATAACTCTCGGTATAGCAATATTAGCTCTCTTCTTCCCTTTAAAGTTTGAAGTAACGGCTTTTCGCGCAATTTTAACAGCGGCATTTAAATTGTTTGGTTTTTCGTTTCTCAAGAGCTTTAGAGTATTTTTAACAGTTGTTGAAAACAATTTTCTATCACATGCTTTTCTCTTTTTACATTTTTTCTTCTGTGATTTTCTGGATTTACGAGTTTTGATATGATTCATACCTAACCCCAACTTAACTTTTGATTTCATAGTGTTTGTTACGAGCCAAGCGTGTGCTCGTTCTTTGAAATCACTATCTTTAGATTGTACTCGTTTCCAAGCTTTTTCAACTAATATTTGATCGGCTTTATGTCTTTTGTTAATATCGTTTGTTTGTGAATATAGTCATATGGCACACAAAAGCCACTAATTAATTTTACCCCCTTTTTAATATACGCGCCTGTATTTTAGTCTCTGTGAACGAATCCGCATAATAAGCGAATTCGTCCACTCAAGCTGTAACCTGAATACAAGAAATATTGTTTATGTTTATTTCTTTGTGTTGTTTGACGGGAAGATTCGGATTGCACACAGAATTGGCGTGTGAATCTGCACCGTAGACAAAAATAACTTTTTGTATCTTTAAGCTAAGTTTAGTTTTAAGTTTGATTAAAAATAAATAAAACGACAGTTGGTTCTCAACCACTCGAGAATACACCAAAACTGGCGACGAGGAAAAACAACATTTTTTTAAATTAAGGAAAAGCAAAAAAATTAATAATAAAAAAATATTTAAATGGTTTAAAGTTTACGTATAAAGAGGAAATTATTACGAGTTAAAACACGGGTTAATTGAGAAATAAAAAAAAAACAAAGAAAGTAAATAAAAATTAAAGATATTGATATAAAATTTAGCAAAAAAAAAAACAACCTTTTCAAATGTGTTAAGATCCGCAATTATTAAAAAATTGATCTGCCGGACAAACATTCAGTGAAAAAAAAAAAAAAGCAGCTTGCATTGAAACAAAAAAAAGTCTACACAAAAGAGAAGTTGTGCATTAAAAATATTAAGCTTCCAATAAAGACGCAATAAAAAGACTTAAGAGAAAAATCATAATCATAAGTAGAATGGAACTTTGAAAATAAAACTTTAAGAAATCAAATTAAAAGAAAATTTTTAAGAAATAAAATTCAAAGCAATTTTTTACGGAAGAGTGTGGATAAAAACCGAAAGTTTTATTTGAAGATTTTATTGAACATAAACTGAACTAAAAGAAAGCATTCGAAACATATGAACAAAAGCAAAGCCCAGTGAATATTTTAAGAAACAATCACAACATTTAATAAAAAGTTGTCTACTGTGCAGCCAAAATAAGTGTGAAAGAAAAACGGAACAGCAAACCCGGAAAGGAAGATATAGACGACATAAGCGGAGAATCAACAACAACAGGGACCACAACGAACAACAACCCCAGTTAAGAAGGTACAGCATCAATAAAGTAAATCTATATTCCTTTTGTATCTATAAGTTATATTCCTTTTGTATCCACGAATTGTTTAAGTAACAAATAAAAATAATTTGTATGTAATGATAAGTGCTTTGCGTTGAATAGAGTGAGCGAAAAGTATAGATGGGTCTTGGAGGGGACAATAACTATTTTCGGTGCGGAGTTTGATAATTTTTTTTTTCTTTTTTCTCCTTCTTTCTCTTTCCTTTATCCAAGATGGAAAATAACCTAGTACAGAATTTCAATCTAATACTGAGTTGTGTTAGAGAAATTCCAACTTTCGATGGAAGTCAGCAGAGCCAACTGCCAGACTTCCTAGCACAAATTGAATGCTTGTTGCCGTCGATCGCGGTATTCGACGAGAACAATAGGAGAATTTTATTTGGATACATAAAAAACAAGTGTATAGGGGAAACAAGAGAGGCAATACACCGTTACGGAACAGTAACGACCTGGGAGACACTGAAGGAGATACTAGTTAACAATTTTGGGGAAAAGGAAACCAGTAGGGAATTAATGGACAAATTAAAGACTTGGAGGTTGGACTCGACAATCGAAAAATACCACTACAGTATAAATAGCATCAGGAACAGACTACATAACAGACGTTTGACTCATACTGAGGAAGGGTTTTCGGCGGAAGAAATAAACAGAATTTCGCTGGAGGTGTTCAAGGATCACTTACCTGAACCGACGAAAACCATAATAATTGCAAGAAATCCACCAACTTTGGAAGCGGCCTTTAGAATAATCCTAGAAGCAAGACATCAGGGCTACACTGCTACAGGACCTCACCAAAAAAGAAATACGGGCACCTCATTTAGGACGAACTTTAGTGATGAAGCGAGAGATACTCGCTTCAGGAATAATAGCTTTAGCAATTCTAGGAACCAGGGTTCGTATAGTGGTCACTATCATCAGAATGCCAATAATGGGCATAACAACAACAATGGCGCAAACAGTGGTAACACTGATTACACTTTTAAACGCCAAAACAATAATAACAATAATACTAATAATTGTAGTGCCAATAGGAGTAACTACCGAAACAATTCTGGAAACACACAGGGTCCCGACGGGGGGAGAAATTCAAACCAAACGAGAAACACGCGTTTTTCGCGCGGAAACGTTCATGAGCCGATGGAAATCGGAAGCTCTAATGTAAATTTTCATGGGCCCAACCAAAGAGGCTACCCTATATAGTAATACATAACCCAATTAAAACCTTGCGTTTCATTGTCGATACTGGAGCAGAGTTCAGTATCATTAATGAAAAACTTTGCAATCCGAAATGGAAAAAGGATGCTAATGTTACGTTGAAAGCAATGGGTAAAGAATTTAAAGTGAAGAAGCTTTGCAAGTTCCCCATTTTTAAAGAATTTAATGTAGATTATTTGTGTGAGTTTTTAGAATACAACTTTAGTGACAAATTTGATGGGCTGATAGGAAATAATATCTTATCAGACCTTAATTGCGGTGTAGATTACGGGAAGAGACAGATAACAACGGAAAACGCATTTATTCCCTTCTATCTCAACAAAGAAGAAGAAGAGTATAAAATTAAGTGCAGCAACGAAAATGTTGTTGCAATTTTGAGCAATGAAATAGAGTTTACTGATTCAAATTCAATATCAAACTTGAAAACACCACATTTGAACACAGTTGACGGTGATAAACTGAAATCACTGCTAAAAGCATATAATAAAACCTTTTATAGGGAAAATGACAATCTGTCCTTTACAAATAGAATTAAACATACAATTAATACCCAGCATGAGATCCCTGTGTACTCCAAATTATATAGATACCCCGAAATACATAAAAGCGAAATAAATCGTCAGATTGAGGAAATGCTGCGACAGAGGATTATAAGACAATCCTCAAGCCCCTATAATAGTCCCATTTGGATTGTTCCAAAGAAGATGTCCACCACAGGCGATCAAAGATGGCGCCTCGTGATCGACTATAGGAAATTAAATAGCATCACTACTGAGGACAGGTTCCCAATTCCAAATATAGATGATATATTTGATAAATTGGGAAGATGTCAATATTTTACAACCCTAGATTTGGCCCAGGGCTTTCACCAGATTGAAATGGATGAAAAAGACATCCATAAAACAGCCTTTTCAACTGCGAGCGGGCATTATGAATTTTTGCGTATGCCCTTTGGTTTGAAAAATGCCCCCTCCACGTTTCAGAGACTGATGAACGAAGTTCTGAGGGAACACATTGGCAAAATATGTCTGGTATACCTGGATGACATCCTGGTATTCTCTACTAGCATAGAGGAACATTTGGAGTCCTTAAGCAAAATACTGAACTCTCTGCAAAAGGCCAATCTGAAGATCCAGTTAAGCAAGTGCAGCTTTTTGAGGCAGGAAACAGAATTTTTGGGACATCTGGTCACCTGCGACGGCATAAAGCCGAACCCAAAGAAAGTAGAAGCCATAGACAGAATCCCGCTTCCGAAAACCCAAAAAGAGATCAAATCATTCCTGGGAATAACTGGCTACTATAGGCGGTTCATAAAAGATTATTCAAGAGTAGCATACCCCTTAGTAAAATATTTGAAGAAAGGCTCAAAAATAAACCTCAAAGACGAGGACTATAAAAAAGCGTTTATGAAATTAAAGCTATTGATAAAGTCTGACCCTATTTTGGTACACCCAGATTTTCAAAAAGAATTTACCCTAGTTACGGATGCTAGCAATTTTGCTCTCGGGGCAGCGCTCATGCAGAATGATAGAATAATCAGCTATGCGAGCCGATCATTAAACGGTCACGAAAAAAACTACAGTACCATAGAGAAGGAACTCTTGGCTATAGTTTGGGCTACGAAATACTTCCGCCCTTACCTATTTGGTAGAAGGTTCACGGTTAAGACCGACCATAGACCCTTGGTATGGTTAAGTAATTTGAAGGAACCAAACTCAAAACTACAACGCTGGAAGATCAGATTAAACGAATTTGATTTCCAGATCGAATATATAAAGGGTAAGGAAAACGTGGTTGCGGACGGACTTAGCAGAATGGTTTATGACAACGAGGGAAATAGAAAATCAGAAAATACAGATTTTGATCCATTAACCCTAATAAACTTAAACGAACTGTTTGCTTCTGATAACGCAAATAGTGACATGCATACAGTGCACAGTGCTGAAACAGATAGCACCGACTTTATACAGATAACGCCAAGCCCACTAAACATCTTTAAGCAACAATTAGTGTTGAAAAGTGCAGAAAGAGAAAACTGCAACAAAAAAGTGATTTTCAAGAGGAAGATAAGGGAAACATGGAACCTGACACAGGACAGCAATTTACTGCACATCATGCGGGAGAAACTACCACAGAATGGACTGCTGGTTGTATTCTGCCCAGAAGATAGGTTGTACATACAATTTCAGGACCTGTATAGAAATTTCTTTAGCAGAAATAAAAATTTAAAAGTTTTAAAAACAACAACAATATTGGAAGATATCACCGATGAAGGTAGAATCCTCCAAATCATAGAGGTGGAACATTTAAGAAATAACCATAGAGGTATTAATGAAGTTTTCGAAGAAATAAAAAAGAAATATTATTATCCGAATTTGCAAAAGATAATTCAAAAATATATAAATAACTGCACAATTTGCAATAAAGCCAAATATGATAGGAATCCAATTAAGCATTGTCTTAATATTACGAAAACCCCTGGCAAGCATAATGAAATAGTTCACATCGATATCTGGTACCCACAAAGAAACACGATGTTTCTTACAAGTATTGATAAGTTTACTAAGTATGCAACTGCACAATACCTGTCAGACAGGACTTGGGTGTCAATAGTTGACGCGATAAAAACGCGTATTCGGTACTTGGGTAAACCGGAGATAATAGTTACAGATAATGAATTAGATGTCGTTGCTGTAAAACAGTTTCTGATCGAAAACGCAATCGATGTACATTTTACAACAACCTATAACAAAACAGGGAACTCAGATGTGGAAAGACTGCATCTAACCCTTAATGAACACATAAGACTTTTTAACGCAGACGCGAGTAATGAAAGCGACCTACAAGAAAAGGTCCATAAAGCAATATTGGCTTACAATAATACGATACATTCTACCACAAAAATTAGACCCATAGATTTTATCAACAATACAATATCAGGTGAAGACATCAGGGAATTGGCCGAGAGATTTCATACAGAAAAGATAAAGCGAACGAATACCATAAATACAAGGCAAAATAATAAAAATAAGGCTGACTTCGGGAACGATTTTGTGAGAAATTATAGAGTTAGTAAAACTCAGCCAAAATATAAGAAAGTTTCTAACTACAGAGTAGAAGATAACCACTTAGTGTCTAACGACAACCAATTCAAAAAAGTATACAAGACGCAAGTCAAACGGAAGTATGCCTTTCAGAATAGACCCTGAACATATTTCAAGTTGCATTAGTTAGTGAAGGTTGATAACCAGATCAAAATTCCGCTCTATATCTATTCAAATATTTCTTACAGGATGATCGCAATAGGAATCACGCTGCTTACTGTGGTCTTAGCCCCGGTCCAGGCATTCCTTCAGGCCAGCAAAATTGAGGAAAACCTTGGCTATGCGGTGGTACAACTGAGGAAAATCGAAGTTGCCAATACAACGACTACTGTGTTACATATTATACACCCCTTGGAAATTTTGAGCATAATCAAACAAATAGAGGTAAACATAGAAGAGATCGATGTTTATGATAAGGATATCTTAAGAAAGGAAATTAACGTTATTAGGACAAAAGTCAAATCCATCACACCTTCGCAATCCAATAGATCGAAAAGAGGCCTGATTAACGGCATGGGGAATATTTACAAATGGTTGTTCGGACTTATGGACGACAATGACAGAGAAGAAATTTTAGAACATTTAAAGAATACCGAAACTAACACTCATAACGCTATAAGCACCCTCAATAAACAGATAACCATTAATACACATTTTAGTGAGGCAATCGAAACAATACGAAAATCGGTAGAGAGCGACAGAAGTAAGATAGATAAAACATTGGAGGAATTTAAGAAAAGAAACAATGAGGTAGTAAGAAGACTTTTATACACGGACCAAATGCTTAAATTGAAAAACTTAGAAAATAAGGTTACCCAAATTCAAGAAAATATAGCGTCAGCTAGATACAATATTATTCACCCAAGTGTACTGACACCAGAAGAAATAGAAAGTTTTAATATTGACTATTATAAGTTGAAACTAATTAGGATGGGCGTCATGAATTACGTTAATGATTCATTGATTATAGCCATAAAAATTCCAGTTGATTTTTTTGTGACAGATTTAAAATTGATAACCCCGCTACCAGATGAAAGATTCCTGGAAGTTGACGAAGAGAACGAACTTATAGTTACGGTCGATAACATAACCTTTACGTACGAAGGCAACTCTCTGTTCAGCGATTTTAAGGCAAGTAAGAATTGTGTTATCCAGAAAAATTGTAAGTTAAGATTTAATAACCTAACAAGTATTGATGTCATCGACGATGACCTTATATTGTTAAAAAATGCTAAAAATGTAAAATTAACACAAGACTGCGATAAAAGAAATATTATGTTAAATAGAAATTACCTGATAAATTTTTATAATTGCTATGTGAAGATGTTGAATAAAACTTTTGTAAACAAGAAAACTATTGTCGATGAAAAATTCGTCTACCCAAATAATGATTTGACCGAAATAAGTTTCAAAGAAAAAATTGATTTTGAAAAAATTAAGATTAACCAATTCGAGAATATTAAGCAAATCGAAGAGTTGATTTATCATAAGAATGTATCATATGGTATAAGTGCATCATTGATGTTGACAATAATAATTGTAATTGTAATGTATGCAGGTTACAGAAAATGTTTTAAAAGGAATAATAATAAAGTAAATGTAAACATTGAACTTAAACCCACTGCCGAACATTCAACAGAGACTGTTGAATCTGGGGGTGGAGGAGTCATATGGCACACAAAAGCCACTAATTAATTTTACCCCCTTTTTAATATACGCGCCTGTATTTTAGTCTCTGTGAACGAATCCGCATAATAAGCGAATTCGTCCACTCAAGCTGTAACCTGAATACAAGAAATATTGTTTATGTTTATTTCTTTGTGTTGTTTGACGGGAAGATTCGGATTGCACACAGAATTGGCGTGTGAATCTGCACCGTAGACAAAAATAACTTTTTGTATCTTTAAGCTAAGTTTAGTTTTAAGTTTGATTAAAAATAAATAAAACGACAGTTGGTTCTCAACCACTCGAGAATACACCAAAACTATATGCAATATCGTGTTCCCTACAAGCTGCGTCTAACAAATTTATCCCTTTATCACCCCTCGCTAAACGTTTTTCAAGTTTTGTTCCAGGTCCACAAAACTGATAACCAGGTAAATGCAGTTCAACAGGTAATTTATTTATTAAGTTGTTTACAAAACCACTTCCAAAATTATACTGATTATTTTTAACTCCTTTGCTATAGTTTATACTCATTTTTTCTTTTAATTATATATAATATACGTTTAATATGATTGACACTAAAAATTTAAATGATTAGGTTTTGTTATATAAGAGGAAATTTATATCAAAACCCATTTAGTTATCAAAATGAGACTAGTAAAGCAAGCTAAGCAAATTGTAATAAGAAATGCTGATGAAGCTCAAGACAAGAAATCTAAAATTAAACATAGTACACTTTTACCAAATTCAATACGAGCATTAATTGTGGGTCCCTCAAATTGTGGTAAAACTAATGTTATGATTAGTTTAATAGAAAGTCCCAACGGTCTTAGTTTCAAAAACATTTACATATATTCAAAATCTTTGTATCAACCAAAATATTGTTATCTAAAGAAATTGATAGACCCAATAAACGGAATAAATATTTTTACATTTGCGGAAAATGAGGAAGTTCTAAGCCCGACTGAAGCCATCCCTCATTCAATAATAATCTTTGATGATGTTATATGTGGGAAACAGGGGGCTATAAGAGATTACTTTTGCATGGGTAGACATAAGAATATAGATTGTTTTTATTTATGTCAAATATATACGAAAATTCCCAAACATCTTATTCGGGATAATGCGAATATGATAATAATATTTAAACAGGACGAAATGAATTTGCGTCATATATATAATGATCATATTATTGGAGATATGTCATTTAAAGAATTTACGGATATATGTAGTGAGTGTTGGAAAGATAAATATGGATTCATGGTTGTCAATAAGGACGATTTGATTAATAAAGGGCGATATAGGAAAGGTTTTGATGAATTCATACAACTGTAAGGAAGATATATAAATCACTTCATGAATAGTTAGAAAAGCAGTTCACAATAATATATGGAGTAGTTAACAAATATATACATAACAGTTTATAATCAGATAAAAAGCAGATCGATAGCAGATAGAAAGCAGTTCATATAAAACAGTTCACAATCAGATATAAAGCAGTTCGACATCAGATATAAGCCCGATTGATTTCAGATATAAATCAGATCGATATGAGTAATAATAAAATATTAAAAGATATTGTTAATACAAGGGCGATTTTAAAGGAAAAACTAAAAAATATTAAATTAAATGAAGTAGAGAGACTTAATTTATTGGAAGATACATTTACACCTATAACAAAACCTTTGAAAAAGATTATTAGAAAAATTGATGATTATCAATCAGACAATTTATTAGATGATACATTTAAATCTCTAACGAAACCTTTAAATACAAAAAATGCTGATTACCAATCAGATGATTTATTGCACGAGTCATTCAAAGATATAACAAAACCTTCAAATAAGAAAATTGAAAAAATTTATGATTATCAATCAGATGATTTTCAGTCAAATGATGATGACATAACAGATTCACAACTTCCATCACTACCATCCGATAATAGCTCTGATAATTATGACGATGCTGTAGCTTATGATCAAGAAGCGTTAAATGGTAGTAAAAAATCGTCACTAGCGGAAAATATAGAATTGCTCCTGACTAACAAAACGATAGATAAAGTTTATGGTTTCAACATAGATGAAAGTGGAAAATGGCGCTATGCAAATAATGTGCTAAATTTTAATGTGGATAACTCAATTCAAATAGGGAATTTAACGTGGAAAATGACTCCAGGATTATTTGAATTATTATTTCATTCAAAACCCCTACATTACAATAAAAATGATTTAAAAAAATATAAAGAAATTTTAATAAGTACAAATGCACATAAACGACAATATCAATCAAAAGCTCAAATTAAAGGTACACGAGCGTTCAAATATGTTCGCATAATAAAAAATTTATTTAATACTAAAACAAATGTTTTTACGAAAGGTAGTGGATTATCGCTAAAATCTGTAGACAATCGTAAGCCTAGCTATATATATTGGGATGACCCGAATGAATTAGTTGACAGAATGCGTTTACTTATTTCATCGGAAAGTGCTGGTCATAATAATCACAGAAATGAAATAATTTCCATCATTGAAGAATTAAGAGAAGCTAACATAATATATTAAAAATGAGTTATATAAATAAATTTGGTGAAAGTTCAATTAAGCATAATCTAAATAACTCGAAGTTAAGGATATCCCAATACAATTTAGAAATCAATAACATAACAAAAGATATAGAAAAGATATATACTACTATAAAGATTATAAAGGATCAGTTCCATGATATAAATATGAACCTCTCCAATAAAGTCGAAAATAGACTAAATGAGATTGAAGCCTATATTTTTAAATGGATTAGCATAGAAGAACTTAAAAATGAATATGACTCACAATTAAATATTATTAGGAGTGATATAAAAATATTACAAGAAAACATAAAAAAAATATTGATGAAAATGTTGCACTTATTGAAAAAGCTGTGAAGGGTCAAATATACTCTTCAAATAAAGACTTAGATAAAATATAGAAGAAAGATTTAATAAAATTGATGATTTTATTTTTAAACGGATTGATAAAAACACTAATGTGGATGATGTGAAAAAACAAAAACTTGAATGGCCTAAAATTAAGACGGCTAAGTAAACAAAACTTTATAAGATATATATATATATATGAGAATGACATAAAAAAAAATAATCATATACAAAATGAACGAGGATAAAAGAGAAATAGTTAATGAACTACACAAACAAGCGCGAAAAAATTTTAAAAGAAGACGAGTTATAATGAAAGGAATTGATGATTTATGGCAAGCTGATTTGGTTGAAATGGGGAATTATGCGTTATATAATAATGGATATCGTTATCTTCTAACAGTAATAGATACCTTCTCAAAAAAAGCTTGGGTTGCAGCAGTAAAAAATAAAACTGCACTGAGTGTAGCGTATGCTATGAGGAGTATTTTCACTAATAACAATCGAAAACCAAGAAATTTACAAACAGATGATGGTAAAGAATTTTTCAATAATCAGTTTCATCAACTAATGCAATCAAACAAAATTAATCACTACTCAACATATAGTGTTCTAAAGGCATCCATAGTAGAACGATTTAATAGAACTTTAAAAGGAATGATGTGGATAGAGTTTAGCTATCGGGGTTCATATAAATGGATAACCATATATCAAGACCTTGTTGACAAATATAATAACACATATCACAGAACAATAAAAATGTCACCTAATGAAGTGAATTCTTCAAAAAAAAATTGTTATTGGATACCGTTTACAACAATTTAAAAATATTTAAAAAACCAAAATTTAAAGTGAATGATAATGTTCGAATAAGTAAATATAAGCATACATTTGAAAAAGGTTACACACCAAATTGGACTACAGAAATATTTAAAATTAAAACTATAAAAAATACAAACCCTAATACTTATATATTACAAGACTATCAAGGTCATGAAATTAAAGGTGGTTTTTACGAGCCCGAGCTAATGAGAACTAAATTTCCAGACACATATTTAGTAGAAAAAGTTTTAAAACGAAAAAGGAATAAGGTTTATGTAAAATGGCTAGGAATTTCATCAGAACACAACTCTTGGATTAATATAAGCAATGAATCATAAAAATCATAACAGATGTTATTAATAATTCATTCATTCATCAGTCTTTAAAATGTCAATAACACTCACATTAAACGGAAACTCTTCATATCTTGTTGCAAACTATTTTCCACCGATGGAACTAAATGAAAATTATGTTTGTGGCTTAATAAGCTTTGACACATATCATTCAATTCCGAATGTTGATGTAGAAAACAATTTATTTCATATTGGCAATCATGAAATAGAAATTCCTGTTGGATCATATGAATTAGCTGATATAGCTGAATTACTAAGAAAGAAATATCATAATCTGAATGAGAAAGGAACCCTTGACATACAAGCAAATTATAATACATTACAAACATTCATCAAAAGCACAACTGATTCCATTTATTTCAATAAAAAGAACTCTATCGGCTCCTTATTGGGCTTTAGCGAAAGAGTATTAGAACCAGATATTGATCATTACTCGGATAAAACAATAGATATAACAAAAATAAATACAATAATCGTTGAATGTAATATTGTAAGCGGATCATATATAAATAACATGTCTGCACATATTTTACATCAGTTTTCACTTAACGTTAGCCCAGGATATAAAATAACAGAGGCGCCATCGAATGTGATATATTTACCCGTGAATTCAAAATCAGTTAATAGTCTTGTTTTGAAAGTCGTCGATCAAAACGGAAATTTAATTAACTTTCGCGGTGAAAAAATAACAATAAGATTACATTTAAAGCCAATGAGAGAATGATTATATTTAATAAAAGTGAGTTGCAAAATAAGTCCGACTTCATTCTAGCATCAACAACAACGAAATACAAATCAGAAAAGTCATCGCGCTGTGAAAGTCAATCAGAAAAGTATAAAAGAAAAATTGAAGGTATTAAGCCTGAACTAAGTAACACTCTTAGTGAAGTTAATAAAAAGTTTTTAATAAATTTGGGATTTATATTAAAAAAATAGAGCTAATCATATAGCTATCGAGCCTGAAAAATTCTATAAAATGAGTAATATTATTAATATTTTACAAAAACCACATTTGGATAGTTCAATTATAAAAAAGGAGTATCACAGCTACACATCATATCTACAGTCATTCAAAAATAATGATGAAATTCGTATAACAATTCAAAATCAAGATTTATATGTTTTACCAAGCGAAAGACTTCTATACATTGAAGGGCTTGCAACAAAGGAAGATTCAACAGCTTCCACATCTATACGTCTCTTAAACAATTGTATTGCACATCTGTTTGACGAAATTCGATATGAAATCAATGGTGTAGAAATTGATCGTACTCGTCATTTGGGTATTGCAACAGAATTAAAAAACTTTGTGTCGCTGAATAAGTCAGAAAGTGATAATCTAGTAAATGCAGGATGGTCGCCACTTAATAATGATGATCTTACACTTGTAGACGGTTATTTCAATTTCTGTATGCCACTAAAATTTTTACTTGGATTTGCTGAAGATTTTAATAAAATAATAGTTAATTCTAAACATGAATTGATTCTTTTGCGATCTAAAGATGATAAACAAGTTTTAAAATCTAATATATCAACCGAAAAAACTAAGTTGTCTATTTTAAACATTTCTTGGAAAATACCACACATTCAACTTGCTGACGCTTACAAATTGCAGATGTTTAAAACAATTAACAATCGCCATCCTTTAAATATATCTTTCAGAAGTTGGGATATGTATTACTACCCGTCACTTCCAGAAAGTACAACGGTTTTATGGAATGTTAAGATAGCCAGCGAAAACGAAAGACCACGTTTCCTACTTTTGGGTCTTCGAAACAGTGCCAAAAAATTTCAACATTGTGATTTGACAGATATAAAAGTACATCTTAACTCTGATACATATCCCTATGATGATCTAAACCTAAAATTTGATAGAAATCGTTTTGCCATACTATATGATATGTATTTAAAGTTTCAATCAACTTATTATTCACGCGATCCTCAACCACTATTAACAAGAGAAAATTTTAAAGCTTTAGCTCCAATAGTTGTATTGGATGTAACACATCAAAATGAATCAATCAAAACTGGACCAATCGACATACGGATTGAAATAAAAACCTTAAAAAATATCCCCGCTAATATGTCTGCTTATTGCTTAATTATACATGATAAAATGTTTGAATATATCCCCCTGACAAATGAAATAAGAAAACTATTGTAGATATAAATAAATTAAAATATGGTATAAATATCTAATCTAACATCATTAAGGTTTATTCACAAACACTTTGTCTACATATGTAGTCATTCTCATTAACAAGGATGATTCTAAAAGATATGTACGATTTCTTAAAACGGTGTTCCCATATTATTTCCGATGAAGATAAAAATAAACTCATGACTATTCAATCACATCTAGAAGGGACAAATAATTTGAAAACAACGATAAATAAACATGGAGAGCATTATGACAATTGCTGTTGGTCTAATGAAAATGAGACATGTGGACCAGATACCTGTTCATGTGTACAACATAGGATACGTAATACTGAAATAGAGAAAGAAGCAACCACACTTATGAAATTTTATTACAACATATATAATATTAGCAAATGTAAAAATTGTAATTTTCAAAAAATCTAATTAATAAAAAAGAGAAATAATAAAATTTAGTGAAAGACATACATTTTAATTTTTATATATTTTTTTATTTATTCAATTATAAGTTTTTCTAGACTAGTGGAATTTTATTTACATATAGGGCCAAGTATGATGCTACATCAAATGGAGGCAGCATAATTATTTCACTAATGTGAATAATTTCTTTCGATAATTTAATATTTAGAAAGATATCATCATCTCCATCGAGAAGATGATGATATGTTTCTGATGTTGTGGCTTCTGATGATATTGTTGCTGTTGTTTCTGTTGATGTTGTTGTTGTTGCTGCTGCTGCTTCTGCTGATGATATTGCTGTTCTTGTTGCTGCTGATATCGTTGTTGTTTCTGATGTTGCTGCTTCAGATGATGTTATTGGTGTTGCTTCTACTGATGTAGTTGTTGTTTCTGATATTGCTGTTTCAGATGATGTTATTGGTGGTGCTTTTGCTGATGTAGTTCTTGCTTCTGATGATATTATTATTGCTGCTTCTGATTCTGCTTTTTTTAAATTAGCCTTCATAACTTTATGGTACAGAGGAGTGTTCCATATAGGCTTTCTTAATACAACGTTGTGTTGTTTTAAATAGTGTCTTTTTTTGTTCTACCATGTGGAAAAACTAATTAATTTACATATTTCGCAAATATATTTTTTACATTCCATGTTTAAAGTTTTATAAATCTTTTCACGTCGAATAATTTCACAGAAATCTTACTATGTTGAATAATTTCACAGAACTAGAATTTTGTTCGAAAAAATAGCTGATTTTATACTTTTCTAGAGGCACTACTACATACACATATACTGTTAATCACCCTTGTTTAAAAATTTTTCTTAGGTAACAAAAGCATCATAAACATTTCTGCGCTCATAAAATATTGCATTTAAACATTGAAGTAGAAAAAAATGTGTGTCCTTCAATAAAATAGTTAATGTACCCACACACTACGACAAAAAATAAGTGAAAGCAAGCATACGCATGTCTTTCGTTCTTAAGAAATTTTATTGAAACTGTGTCCTTTAATAAAAATAGTTAATGCACCCACACACTACGACAAAAATAAGTGAAAGCAAGCATACGCATGTCTTTCGTTCTTAAGAGTTTTTCCATACAAACAAATGTTTAAATTTTACTACCTTGTCATAGAAAGATTAAAAACAACAAATGAAATAAAATAGGAAATAATGCAGCATATTTTTGACCTTATTTCTTGCTCATGCATGTTTAACTTTTCAATTAATTTTGAATTGTTCTATACTTTTTCTTAAAATGCAAGCCTACGCATGTCTTAAAATGAAAAATAAATATATAAAGCGAATAAAATGCAAGTCTACGCATGTGCAAAAATAAATACATAATCGAGATTCATTTCGCATTACCACATATGTACATTTATTGTTTTATAATATACAGATTTACAACATTACAAAACTAGTTTTGTTTATTAAAAAAATTAGCTGTAGTTTAGTTCGAATATTGCAGAACCATTTGGCGATTGTCGTCCTTTGTAAATAATTGTCCAAATTTTTTCATTCATATTGGCTAAGTAAGGATCCTCTCTGTTTAAATATTTAACCATTCTTTGAGGTAGATAAAACCATTTATTGTTCTCCAAATATGCAATGACTTTGGATCCATATTGTGTAACCTTCCACTCAAAATTTAAAATTTTTAATGGTTTATTTAAGGGAATATCATCAATTTTCGTGTACTCTGATTTTATTCCTTGGGCTATGTTAATTAACTGTTGATAGATCTAAAAGCAATCAAATAAAAACAATCATATAATATGTATAAATATTTGTATATTTTTTCTACAGCATCTATATAATAAATAAAAAATTTTTTATATATTATAAAACTGTATACTTACCATTTTGTTTGATGCGAAAAGCTGCTTTAACTTTTGTTTAATGTGATTTCAAGAAACTGTGAAGAACAATAATAAACAAAAAAATCTGAACGTTCTTTTATATCGATTTGTGCTGGATAGTAAAACTCTTATTTTAGGTTTTAATAAAAACTACTCAAATGAGAATCTCATTGACATGGTGCAAAAAAATATCTCATTTGAATTTCTCTTTATTGTAAAAGCATACACATGGAAAAATATATGAATGCATGTGTAACAGAATGATCATATTTTTCTCATTATATGACTCAGTATCTCTATACTTGTATTTTCCCCATACGTGTATTTTTTCCATAAGGAGGTCAAATCTAGTGGGATTCTAATTGGTGTGCCAGAATGCCCATACGCGTATTTTTTCCATAAGGAGGCCAAATCTAGTGGGATTCTAATTGGTGTGCCAGAATGCCCATACGTGTATTTTATCCATAAGGAGGCCAAATCTAATTAGATTCTAATTGGTGTGCCAGAATGCCCATACGTGTATTTTATCCATAAGGAGGCCAAATCTAATTAGATTCTAATTGGTGTGCCAGAATGCCCACAAATATACTACTAATAATGATGAAATATGCATTTCAATACAAAATCCAGATTTGTATATTTTACCCAGTGAAAGTTATATATGTGGAAGAATCTGTTGTAGATGAGCAAATCTACAAATCTACAGACAATTTCAAATTAAAAAACAACTTTGTGACATATCTTTCTGATTAAATTCGCAATGAGCTGAATGGTATTGAAATTGATCATACAAGATATTTAGGAGCCACAAGCACCATTAAAAATTTAGTTTCTTTGTCACCAACGGAAAGCACCGGAATACAGAATGCTGGTTGCAATAAAATTGATGATTTGAAACTTGTAAATGGCTACTTTCATTTCTATGTACCACTTAAGATACTTTTAGGATTCGATAAAGGGTATAATAAAGCTATACTAAACGGAAAAAATGAATTGATATTCTTGCGTAATAAGAATGATGAAGATCTTGTACACACGAACGTTTCTACTGAAAAAGCAAAACTTACAATTTCACTCATATCATGGAGAATTCCACATGTACAATTATCTGATCTTTGCAAGCTGAATATGATTAAAATTATTAGCAATGGTGCTTCTATACCGATGGCATTCAATAGTTAGGATTGTGATGTGAATCCACAATTAAATACAGGAACGATTCATATTTGGAATGTTAATTAGCCGCAAGTAGAGAACGCCCCCGTTTTGTATTGATTGCTTTTCAACAAGAAAATAAGTTTGTTCATTGTGACCTGACCAATTTAAAAGTTCATTTAAATTCAGTATCATACCCATATGATGATCTAAATATTAAATTTAAAAATGAGCGTTATGCAATTCTATATGATATGTATCTAAGATTTCAACCGAGCTACTACATGAGAGAATCTCAACCGCTTCTCACCGCTCAAGAATTTAAAAATAATGCACCGATTATTTTAGTAGATGTTAGCCATCAAAACGAGTCGCTCAACGACGAACCAATTGATATAAAAATTGAATTTGAAACAGACATAAATATTCCATCAAAAAATTCAGCTTACTGTATTCTTATTCATGATCGTACAATTAATATATTCCTATAAAACGACAAATTCGAAAATTCTTATAAATTCAGTAATATCGAGGATAACAAAGTTTTCATAGACTTGAAAGGATTCAAAAATAATTCAAACAATGTTATTGCCAAAGAAGTAGCAGTTGTTTTCAACAATAATGAACACATCAATTTCATTATAAAACCTCCATATGATTTCCAATGTTTGTCAGCAGAGAGAAGCAAATTGGTTAACAAAAAACTATCGTCATCTATACTGAAACGATGGATCAGTATCATTTCAAAGCGTATGCATATTTTTGTAAGACAACTTAAAATATTCTATAATCTATGTTAAAGGTGAAGAAAAGAAAAAATGGTTGGAAGAAATGATTCATCAAACAATTTTTAACGTTGAGGATATTGCCTGCATCAACTTTAAACAAGTATCCAGACGATTTCTACTGTGACTATCACAACTATGGCATTTGCGCCAAAAGAAATGCAATTTTACTTAAAAAAGAGACTTCAAAATAAAGAAAATACACATGTTTATTCACTGTTTTATATTAAAAAATTTAAGATTTTTTATTTATTTTTTCTTAAAAAATCTTAATGATAATACAGATTCAATTTTATATATAAATAAAAATATGGAAAAACTTTATACAATATTTGTTTTTTATTTACAAATGATTTGGGCATAGGTAAGAATACAAAATGAATTAATATTAAAAAAATAAATCAATAAATTACTAATTAAATTAAATAAATAAAGGAAATAAATAAATTAATAGATAATTTAATAAATGAATAGAAAATATTAAAAACAGAACAAAACTAAATCTTCATTGTCATCTTACAGGTAATATTCAAAATAAAGCATATTAATCTAAATCCACTGATTCATTAATTCTATCTATATAATGTCCCCAAGCACGCGTTTTTACATTATCTTCCATAATATTTCTCTTGTCATCAGAAGAGCTAAGCACTACTTTATACAGTTTTTGAGTATACAACATATGTGCTTTGGATCTGAATAAAAACATTTCATCTGACAAGATCTCACTTTCACATAAACATTTCTTGTAGTAATTAATGGTCAACTTTTTAATTACATACTTTTTAACCCCTTTTGATTTTTTAACATCTTCCGAGTGAAGAGTCGACAGGGAATACATTTTTGATCTTAAGCCTACAAACTCTGTCATTATATCTCCTTTGATTTCATCTTTCAACATTCCTAAAACCTTCTTATTGAGTGGCGGTAAATGAAATTGATTATCTATAGTATATTCTGATGTGTCAAAATTCAAAATAATATCGTTACGGATGTCATCGTAAAAATCATCAGTTTGAATCGAATAAATAAAAGAATCAGTATCCATATAGTTGAGAGAGATGTTATCTCAGAATTTAGGTCTCATGAAACTATAATGGAAATCGAATGTATGATTTGGATAACTGTAAAGCCAACATAAATAGGTTTATTATACTCTGGTTCCATTTTTTTCAACTCCACCGCATACATATCATCAGAAAATTTTAACAAATGCATAAAATTTGGTTTTGCAATTAATGCTAGTAGATAGGTAATAGCGGAGATAGACATGCGCGACTGCGCTGCTGGCTATTAATTTTTAACGAGCCAGTGTTGCCATCCTATAGTTTTATCATGTGTTTGTGTGTGTGTGTCTACGTGGTTGTGTTTAAAATATGTATACATACTTTACGCCAAGCCGGCGATTCTTTCACAGGTGGACCATGCGAGTTAAGTTGATTTGCCAGTTCCCCCCATAATCTTTTTGGGACTGTTTTTCCTTGTATGCTATTTGGAATTAAAATTTGCGCCAAGTTTGGGTGATCCGCTCGGTCGCGCATGTCTATTGTCGTTATTACTTTTGAGCCAGCCAGTGTTGCCATCCTCTAGTTTTATAATGTGTCTGTGAGCGCTGCTGTTTTTATAATATGTATGGTGAGAATGTGTATTTCTTTGTTTGCTTGGCTTTGCTATGTTGGTTGTGTGTGTGTTTATGATGTTGGGTGTGTTTCTGTTGGTATCTAGGCAGTGAATTTTTTGTTGACAGAAAATGTGAGTGTACATCTGAGTATTTTAGGTGTGTCGTCATCACTGACGTAATAGCATGTGTATGAGGGTGTGTTTGAACGTGTGTGTGTGTATGTTGCGCTCACTTTGGTATGGTTGTATTAATGATGTTTATTAGATTTAATTTTTTGTTCTTTTATGTATTTGAGTCTGTTTTTATATATGTTTTTGATTTTTCTTTATGTTTTTATAATTCCGCTGACTTTCAGATTTATTCCTTATAATTTGACTATATAGATAAATATTGCATATTTTATTTTTTCTTCCTTTATATATTTGATTCTGTTTTTATGTATGTTTTTGATTTTTCTTTATGATTTCATAATTCTGCTTACTTCAACATTTATTCATCATAATTTGATTATACAGATAAATATTGCATAGTCTTAATTTTATTTGTTTATTCTATAAAGAAATATTTTTTCTCAAATTCGTTGGTAGTCTGTAAATTGTATTTATTATATTATATTTCAAAGCTCACAAAAAAATTAATTTTATGCTAATGTTAACGAAAATTTTAATTTCACAATCCAAAAATCTTATTGTTCAAAATCTTATTGTTTTTCCTGTTTTGCATACTTACACATTTTTGTTTATAATTTGGGCTCTACTGCTAAATCAGGCACACTCTTGATTTTATTTCTTTATTTCTTGACAAAGGAATTTGAATTTCACAATATTATAAAATTGTATCTATACAGCATTTCATAAAACTAGAGAATTTAGACAATCTGATATTTTATAATCTAAACACAAATTTCTGCTATTTTTTTAGGATTATATGATTCCTAATTATCCTTTTGAAAAATAATACAAGATATAGAATATTTTATATTAATAATACAATTTTATTTTATTTATTAATTTTTCTTCATTTTGATTATACAGTTTAAAAATTTTCATAGTATGACACTATTAAATTTTCTAATTCTAAAATTATGTATTATTTCCTACTCCCTCTTATACAAATTTTATATTATTTTCTCTCTCTCTCTCTCTATCCCTTTCACCCTATCACTATCCACCAGTTATTCACTATTTCGCCATAAATATTTTCGATTATACTTCTTGGAAGTATCAAAGCTACTTTTAAGTTCAATTACAATTAAAGATTCAAAGTGACAAGATCGCAATCAAAAATTAACTCCGTGAAAAATCTAAAAACAAAATTTAAGTCCCTGAAGAGTAAATCCTTAATTCACATGAAGGTATATCCATATCCAGTTAAATATCTTATTCAAAATATATCACGGATAACAACAAAATATAAACCAACACTAAAAGTTGAATTGGAAAACAACATAATGTAATAATTTAACAGATGAAGAAATTAAGGATCTCTCGAGTGGATCATTTCAAGGGGAGTGCGGCCCTATTCTTGAGAGTGATATAGAATAATTTTTAATTCAAAATTCTGTATAGTAAATTATAAATAAAAAAGCCATTGAAGAGTTTTGTAAAATATAGATGATTGTGTTTTTATTTAATCTTTCTCAGTAATTCATAAAGAAATTTAAGACATAAATGACCACAGATTTTCTTCCTCTTAATGATTTGTTGATGGTTTTACGTGCGATTATAATGGCAGAGTTAATGTCTAAAGGAATTTCCTTCTTTAGTATTTTCGTTGCAGCTCTAATTGATGTACTGAACAATTTTTTTCGATTAATTTCGATTTCTTTTCATTTTTTCCCCACACCCATACCGAATTTTATTTTGCCTTTCATTGCGTTAGTAACCATATATGCAAATGATTTTTCTGCAAGACTGCTATCTTTTGATAAAACTCGATCCCAAACTGAATTTTCATGAATTTTATCTGCCTGATGTCTAATATTTAAATCCTTATTTTTAGAATAAGCTATATCGTGATTTTTGCAGACAGAGTCCTGTAAGTTAATTCCTTTATCACCTCGATTGAAACGTTTTTGTAGTTTAGTTCCAGGCCGCAGTACTGATATCCAGGAAGATGAAGTTCAACAGGAAGATTATTTATTATTTTATCTACTATACCTGCTCCAACGAAGGTGTTTTTATGACTAAACGAGTTGTTGTAATGTCTAACTATCTTATTTATTTAATTTTTTCTATAATAAAAGGTAACAAATATGAATTAGATTAAGTTACAAAAATGCGGTTAGTGAAACAACATAAAAATATTTTGGTTCGTAATATTAATGATTCATTGAACATCACTTCACTATTAGGACCGTCAAATTGTTAAAGACTAATGTTATGATTGGCTTAGAAAATTCTAACGGACTCAAGTTTGAAAATATCAATTTATCAGTCGAAATATGAGTACTTGAAAGGTATAATTTCACCAATTAAAGGAATGGGATATTACACATTCGCCAACAATGAATCAGTTATTCCCCCTAACGAAGCCAAAACTAATTCAACTATGATTTTTGATGATGTTGCATGTCTACTTGTGTCAAACTTATACCAGAATTCCAAAGCATTTAATAAGAGACAACGCGAATATAATTATAATATTTAAACAAGATGAGAGAAATATGAACTTTAAACAAATTCATGAAATTTGTAGAGTGTTAGTAGATAGGTATACAAACAAGCCATTTTAAATGGTCTCATTTTAAAAGAAATCCGTAGAATCCTTAAATTTAGACAATCCCCTTGGCTTAAAAAATATATTGATTTAAATACATTCCATAGAACAAATGCTAAAAATAACTTTGAAAAAGATTTTTTTAAACTTTTAAACAATGCTGTTTATGGGAAGACAATGGAAAACATTGAAAAACGTAGGGACATTAGAATTACTTCATCATGGGAATCAACAAACAGAAATCATTTGGGTCTCAGAGCATTAATT
Organism: Gymnocheta viridis; assembly: GCA_956483585.1. Lineage (NCBI taxonomy): Eukaryota > Metazoa > Arthropoda > Insecta > Diptera > Tachinidae > Gymnocheta > Gymnocheta viridis. Next base: position 46,263,647 of record OY101444.1, read on the forward strand.
GCAAAAACAAATTTTATGCATTTGTCGAAATTTTCTGATGATATGTATGCGGTGGGGTTGAAAAAAATGGAACCAGAGTATAATAAACCTATATACGTTGGCTTTACAGTACTAGAGTTATCCAATTGGAAAATGTATGATTTCCATTATGGTTTCATGAAGCCTAAATTCGGAGATAACATTTCTCTCAACAATATGGATACTGATTCTTTTATTTACTCGATTCAACTGATGAATTTTACGATGACATCCGTAACGATATTAGTTTGAATTTTGACACATCAGAATATCCTATAGATAATCAATTTCATTTACCGCTACTCAATAAGAAGGTTTTAGGAATGATGAAAGATGAAAACAAGGGAGATATAATGACAGAGTTTGTAGGTTTAAGATCAAAAATGTATTCTCTGTCGACTCTTCACTCGGAAGATGTTAAAAAATCAAAGGGGGTTAAAAAGTCTGTAATTAAAAAGTTGACCATTAATGACTACAAGAAATGTTTATTTGAAAGTGAGATCTTGTCAGATGAAATGTTTTTATTCAGATCCAAAGCACATCAGTTGTATACTCAAAAACTATATAAAGTAGTGCTTAGCTCTTCTGATGACAAGAGAAATATTATGGAAGATAATATAAAAACACGTGCTTGGGGACATTATATAGATAGAATTAATGAATCAATGGATATAGATTAATATGTTTTATTTTTAATATTACCTGTAAGATGACAATGACGATTTAATTTTATCCTATTTTTATTAGTTTCTATTGATTTATTAAATTATTTATTTCATTTATTTAATTTAATCATTAATTTATTTATTAATTTAATTATTGATTTATTTATTTATTATTATTTCATTTGGTGTTCTTACCTATGCCCAAATCATTTGTAAATGAAAAGCAAATATTGTATAAAGTTTTTTCCATATTTTTATTAATCTATAAAATTTAATCTGTATTATTATTAAGATTTTTTAAGAAAAAATACTAAATAAAAAAAAATTTTGAATGTTTTAATATAAAACAGTGAATAAACATGTGTATTTTCTTTATTTTGTAGTCTCTTTTTTAAGTAAAATTGCATTTCTTTTGGCGCAAATACCATAGTTGTGATAGTCACAGTAGAAATCGTCTGGATACTTGCTATTCATTTGTTTAAAACTGCTACTTCTTTGGCAATAAATTTGTTTGAATTACTTTTGAAACCTTGCAAGTCTATGAAAACCTTGTTATCCTCCATATTACTGAATTTATAAGAGTTTCCGAACTTGTCCTTTTATAGGAATATATTCAATTATACGATCATGAATAAGAATACAGTAAGCTGATGTCTTTGATGGAATATTTGTGTCTGTTTCAATTTCAATTTTTCTATCAATTGGTCCGTTATTGAGCGACTCGTTTTAATGGCTAACATCTACTACAATAATCGGTGCATTATTTTTACATTCTTGAGCGGTGAGAAGCGGCTGAGACTCTCTCATGTAGTAGCTCTGTTGAAATCTTAGATACATATCATATAGAATTGCATAACGCTCATTTTTAAATTTAATATTTAGATCATCATATGGGTATGATACTGAATTTAAATGAACTTTTAAATTGGTCAGATCACAATGAACAAACTTATTTTCTTGTTGAAAAGCAATCAATACAAAACGGGGGCGTTCTCTACTTGCGGCTAATTTAACATTCCAAATATGAATTGTTCCTGTATTTAATTGTGGATTTACATGACAATTCCAACTACGGAATGCCATCGGTATAGAAGCACCATTGCTAATAATTTTAATCATATTCAGCTTACAAAGATCAGATAATTGTACGTGTGGAATTCTCTATGAGATGAGTGAAATTACAAGTTTTGCTTTTTCAGTAGAAACGTTCGAGTGTAGAAGATTTTCATCATTCTTATTACGTAAGAATATCAATTCTTGCTTTCCATTTAGTATAACTTTATTATAGTCTTCAGCGAATCCTAAAAGCATCTTAAGTGGTACATAGAAATTAAAGTAGCCATTTACAAGTTTCAAATCATCAATTTTATTCCAACCAGCATTCTGCATTCCTGTGCTTTCCGTTGGTGATAAAGAAACCAAGTTTTTTATGGTGCTTGTGGTTCCTAAATATCTTGTATGATCAATTTCAATGCCATTCAGCTCATAGCGAATTTCATAAAATAGATATGCCACAAAGTTGTTTTTTAATTTGAAATTACCTGTAGATTTAGAGGTTTTCTTATCTACAACAGATCCTTCCACATATATATAACTTTTACTATGTAAAACATACAAATATTGATTTTGTATTGAAATGCGTATTTCATCATTATTGTTCTAAGATTGTAGGTATGGCACATATGTATGATAGTCCTTTTTGATTATATTTTCATCAGATAATGGCTTATCCAATACATTTATTATTGAACTCATTTTGTCTTCAGTTTGAAATTAAGAAACTTTAGAAAATTTTTATTTGTTGTTGTCAACGTTTTTTGATGAACTGATCTTTTCAATTGTGGTTTAGGTTTTGATAATATTTTAGGGTTGTATGTTGTTGCTGTTGTTATATTTTTCGATATACTTGAGTTGTATATCAACATTACTTAGTTGGTCTTAAATGAATTCTTATTGTTATTTTCTCTCCTCGAAAATTAATTAAATCGCCGTACTGATCAACTACTCGTAGCGTTAGTGAACCTACCTCTCTGGAGTTCACAGGCAAATAAATGAGGTTTCTAGGAATCTCAGCTATTTTATAGCCTGGAGGCACATTAATCGGAAACTCGTGTAGTGTCTACTTTTTTTTACTGTTGTATGCTTTTAATAGATCTTTGTAGATATCCAACCAGTTATACGAACCATTAAAACTAAATTCTTTCCACATCATCCCTTTTAATGTTCTATTAAATCGTTCTACTATTGATGCTTTCATTGTGCTATACGTTGAATAGTGATTAATTTTGTGCTTATCCATCAATTTCGCAAAGTCTTTATTAAAAAATTCTTTTCCATCGTCTGTTTGTAGGTTTTTTGGTACTCGTCCCAGTTGAAAAATATCTACCATTGCTTGTGTTGTTTCAAGTGCAGTTTTTGTTTTCAGCGGTACTGCCCATGCATATTTTCAGAATGTATCAATTACGGTTAACAAAAATCTATAATTTTTATTGTCTATAGAGTAATTCCCCAATTCAACTAAATCAGCTTGCCAGAGATCATCTATTCCTTTCATTACAACTCTACGACGTGCAAAAGATTTTCGAGCTTGTTTATGGAGTTCGTTAACTAGATTTCTTTTTGAAGACATGTTTATAGTTTTAAGAATTGTTTTGGATACGTTGTAATCTGCTTGATGAACTTTTATTTATTGATGCGAATATGTAATTTTCCAATCTATAAATCTTTTCATTTAACTTTTCTTTTGTAGGCTCTTAACAAATCTTTGTAGATAACCATCTTCCAAAAATGTATTGATTTTGGAAATATTTTCTTCAATTTTCTTATTCTTTTCCAACTGTAATGTTGTTGCATGTTGAAGCATTTCGAGTTGAATTCTAAAAGTATCATACATTTTGTTGTTATCTTCCTTAAAGTATTTTAATAGTTTGTATTCTATGTCTTCGATATGATTTTGCAGAAACAATTTACTGATAACATCGTTTTCCTCCACAGCCTTTGCCACATTTTTGATTCTTTTGTTTTGGACATCGATGTTGTTGTTCGTATCCATAAAGAACCCCAACAGTCTAGGGGCATTTTTCAGTGAAATTATATCGCTTGTGCCGTTTAGATAGTGTCCAAACTTATCAACAGACATACTTTATATAGATTATTGTATTATATTAGCTTCGCGTAGCTCTTCAATAATTGATACAATCTCTTTATTATGATTAGTATAACCAGCAGCTCGTGATGCTGTCAGTAGACGAAGTCCATCTACCAACTCATTTGGATCGTCCCAGCATATATAGTTTGGTTTATGGGGGTTAAACCGCATCAATCCATCACATTGATAATTAGATATTGTCTTATTTCTTATAACTTCTGATAAAGTCTCTTGGTTTTTCTCTTTGAACATCTTTTTAATAATATGTTTGTATTTATAGGCTTTCGTTCCCATGATTTGACCATCAGGCTTATAGTCTCTTCTGTGCGCATTTGTACTAATTAAAATTTTTCTATATAGTTCTAGTTCATATTTGTGATAGTTTTTTGGTATTTTATGAAATATTAGAGAAAATAGTCCTGGTGTTAGAGAAGATATTTGACCACCAACCTGTATTTTATGTTTATTCAGTTTGAGATTACTTTCACCAAATTTCCATTCATTATTGAAATTTGTATGTGGACTACAGTTGGTATCTAATTCATTTATTCCTTACGAAACTAATAAGTCAGTGTACCTCTTTTCAATATTTGAATTCTGGAATAAAAGTCATCATTATTACTTTCACCATAGGGATCATCAATTGAGTTCCTGATGTCAAATATTGTTTCTTCTACAAGTTTCTTTGGTGTACTTGTCTCCAATTTAATTAAGGGTTTTTTAATATGAGAACTGTTATTATCTTCAATATCTGTTTCCATCTCATTGTTTTCTTTTTTGATAATTCTGTTAATACTTTTAGAATTATTTATAAAGTTGTACAAAGGGTCTGTTATAGGCTTAAATGTGCTTTGTAGTTGTTCACGAGTATCTATTTCACCAGTTTTAATACTACGAAGCTTTTTCTTCAACACATTTCTCGTTGCAATCAACTCTTTTAGAATTTTTTCGTTCATTCTCAGCTATCGGATCAGGTTATCAGCTATCAGATCAGGCTATGAACTATATGATTAGGTTATCAGCTATCAGATAAGATTATTAGGTATCTGATCAGGTTATCAGCTATCTGATTAGACTATCAGATCAGGTATCAGATAAGTTTATCAGCTATCAGATCAGTTTATTAGGTATCAGATCAGGTTATTAGGTATCAGATCAGGTTATTACGTATCTGATTAGGTTATCAGGTATAGTAAATATTTGAATAGATATGTTGACGTATTGTGTTCAAAGTCAGATTATATACCAAAGTTTTTCTTTTATGTAGAGTAATTTATATTGTTATAAAATAGTCAAATAATTTTCTATAACGACCATTGTTTAACTCGTTATCTTTGCTTATCATCAAAACTCCATATTTTTCCTTCCAACACTCTACAAATTTCATGAATTTGTTCAAAGTTCATATTTCTCTCATCTTGTTTAAATATGATAATTATATTCGCGTTGTCTCTTATTAAATGCTTTGGAATTCTGGTATAAGTTTGACACAAGTAGACATGCAACATCATCAAAAATCATAATTGAATTAGTTTTGGCTTCGTTAGGGGGAATAACTGATTCATTGTTGGCGAATGTGTAATATCCCATTCCTTTAATTGGTGAAATTATACCTTTCAAGTACTCATATTTCGACTGATAAATTGATGTTTTCAAACTTGAGTCCGTTAGAATTTTCTAAGCCAATCATAACATTAGTCTTTCAACAATTTGACGGTCCTAATAGTGAAGTGATGTTCAATGAATCATTAATATTACGAACCAAAATATTTTTATGTTGTTTCACTAACCGCATTTTTGTAACTTAATCTAATTCATATTTGTTACCTTTTATTATAGAAAAAATTAAATAAATAAGATAGTTAGACATTACAACAACTCGTTTAGTCATAAAAACACCTTCGTTGGAGCAGGTATAGTAGATAAAATAATAAATAATCTTCCTGTTGAACTTCATCTTCCTGGATATCAGTACTGTGGGCCTGGAACTAAACTACAAAAACGTTTCAATCGAGGTGATAAAGGAATTAACTTACAGGACTCTGTCTGCAAAAATCACGATATAGCTTATTCTAAAAATAAGGATTTAAATATTAGACATCAGGCAGATAAAATTCATGAAAATTCAGTTTGGGATCGAGTTTTATCAAAAGATAGCAGTCTTGCAGAAAACTCATTTGCATATATGGTTACTAACGCAAAGAAAGGCAAAATAAAATTCGGTATGGGTGTGGGGAAAAAAATGAAAAGAAATCGAAATTAATTGAAAAAAAATTGTTCAGTACATCAATTAGAGCTGCAACGAAAATACTAAAGAAGGAAACCCCTTTAGACATTAACTCTGCCGTTATAATCGAACGTAAAACCATCAACAAATCATAAAGAGGAAGAAAATCACATGTTATAATACCACGCATAATTAGTGTTCCAAAAATTTTTGGTTTTTTACCCCTAATACCGACTTTAAATGCAGCAAAGAATGCAAAAAATCAACTTGATGAAGCAACTAGACATAATAAACGAAGATTTCATAGATAACAGTTGGAAAAGGACTTTACTTAAAACCATATAAAAAGGGATATGGTTTAGTTTATAAAGAACATACAAAAAACTCTTAAGAATGCTACCCAACAGACCACTATCAGATGTTGACATAATAAATTTTTCTATAAATATTCCTCATTTTAGAGGAGTATTCATGTTGGACTCACTACCAAAACGATTAAAGGAAATTTAGTGTGGAACTAAACTACAAAAACGTTTCAATCGAGGTGATAAAAGAATTAACTTACAGGACTCTGTCTGCAAAAATTACGATACAGCTTATTCTAAAAATAAGGATTTAAATATTAGACATCAGGCAGATAAAATTCTTGAAAATTCAGTTTGGGATCGAGTTTTATCAAAAGATAGCAGTCTTGCAGAAAAATCATTTGCATATATGGTTACTAACGCAATGAAAGGCAAAATAAAATTCGGTATCTCCTTTAGTTTTAATAATCTTTTTAACTAGATATGTATTTGGAAATCTAGTTTTTGAGAGTTCTTCATCGTAAAATCCACCTTGAATGATATTACCACGATAATCCTCTAATATTATGTATGTTGCAGGATATGTATTTTGAATTGTTTTAATAGTGAAAATTTCTGTTGTCCAATTTGGAGTATAACCTTTTTCAAATGTATGTTTGTATTTGTTTATGCGCACATGATCTCCAACATTAAATTTCGAGATTTTATACATCTTCAAATGATTGTATACTGTGTTTAATAATTTTTTCTCATTTGTTGAGTTGACTTTAATTGGAGGCATTTTGATGGTACGATGAACTTTACTGTTGTATGCTTGAAACAGATCTTTGTAGATAACCAACCAGTTTTACGAACCATTAAAACTAAATTCTTTCCACATCATCCCTTTTAATGTTCAATTAAATCGTTCTACTAGTGATGCTTTAATTGTGCTATACGTTGAATAGTGATTAATGTTGTTCTTATCTATCAATTTTGCAAAGTGTTTATTAAAAATTCTTTATCACCGTCTGTTTGTAGTTTTTGGTACTCGTCCCAATTGAAAAATATCTACCATTGCTTGTGTTGTTTCAAGTGCAGTTTTTGTTTTCAGCGGTACTGCCCATGCATATTTTGAGAATGTATCAATTACGGTTAACAAAAATCCATAATTTTTATTGTCTATAGAGTAATTTCCCATTTCAAGTAAATCAGCTTGCCAGAGATCATCTATTCCTTTCATCACAACTCTACGACGCACAAAAGATTTTCGAGCTTGTTTATGGGGTTCGTTAACTAGATTTCTTTTTGAAGACTTGTTTATAGTTTTAAGAATTGTATTGGATGCGTTGTATTCTGCTTGATTAACTTTCACTTATTGATGCGAACATGTAATTTTCCATTCTATAAATCTTTTCATTTAACTGCTCTTTTGTAGGCTCTCAACAAATCTTTCTAGATAACCATCTTACAAAAATTTATTGATTTTGGAAATGTTTTCTTCAATTTTCTTATTCTTTTCCAACTGTAATGTTGTTGCATGTTGTAGCATTTCGAGTTGAATTCGAAGAGTATCACACATTTTTTTGTCATCTTCCTCAAAGTATTTTAATAGTTTGTATTCTATTTCTTCGATTTGATTTTGCAGAAACAATTTACTGATAACATAATTTTCCTCCACAGCCTTTGCCGCATTTTTGATTCTTTTGCTTTGGACATCGATGTTGTTCGTATCTATAAAGAACCTAAAGAACTACAACAGCTTAGAGGCATTTTTCATTGAAATTATATTGCTTTTATCGTTTAGATAATGTTCAAACTTATCAACAGACATAATTTATATAGATTGTTCCATTATATTAGCTTCGCGTAGCTCTTCAATAATTGATACAATCTCTTTATTATGATTAGTATAACCAGCAGCTCGTGATGCTGTCAGTAGACGAAGTCGATCTACCAACTCATTTGGATCGTCCCAGTATATATAGTTTGGTTTATGGGGGTTAAATTGCATCAATCCACCACCTTTATAATTAGATGATATCTTATTTGCTATTGCTTTTGATACAGACTGTTGGTTTTGCTCTTTAAACATCTTAGTAGATAGGTAATGGTGACAATAGACATGCGCGACTGCGCTGCCGGCATTACTTTTGAGCGAGCCAGTGTTGCCATCCTCTAGTTTTTTTATGTGTGTGTGTAGGTTCGTTTGCTTGCCTGTGCTATGTTGGTTGTGTGTGTGCGTGTGTATGTTCTTTTGCTTGCCTGTGCTATGTTGGTTGTGTGTGTGCGTGTGTATGTTCTTTTGCTTGCCTGTGCTATGTTGGTTGGTTGTGTGTTTATGTTGTTGGGTGTGTTTCTGTTGGTATCTAGGCAGTGAATTTTTTGTTGGCAGACCATGTGTGTATATCTGATTATTTTAGATGCATCGTCATCACAAACGTCATATTATGTTGGTATCTAGGCAGTGAATTTTTTGTTGGCAGAGAATGTGTGTATATCTGATTATTTTAGGTGCGTCGTCATCACTGACATCACAGTATGTTGGTATGGAGGCAGAGATATTTTTTGTTGGCAGAGAATGTGTGTATATATGATTGTTTTAGGTGCGTCGTCATCACTGACGTCATAGCGGGGGTGTGTGTTTATGCCGTTTGGTGTGTTGCTGATGGAATCGTGGCAGAGAAATATTTTGTTGACAGAGAGTGTGTTTATTACTGATTATTTTAGGTGTGTCGTCATCACTGACGTCACAGTATGTTGGTATACAGGCAGAGATATTTTTTGTTGGCAGAGAATTTGTGTATATCTGGTTATTTTAGGTATGTCATCAAACTGACGTCATAGCGTGTGTATGAGAGTGTGTTTGAATGTGTGTGTGTGTGTGTGTCTGTGTGTATGTTGTGATCACTTTGGTATCGTTGTATTAATGAGGTTTAGTAGATTTTATTTTTTGTTCTTTTATATATTTAAGTCTGTTTTTATGCATGTTTTTGATTTTTCTCTATGTTTTCATAATTATGCTGACTTTAACATTTATTTATCATAATCTGACTACACAGAAAATTTTGCAGTCTTAAATATTTTTTTTCTCAAATTCGTTGGTGGTCTGTAAATTGTATTTATAAGTTTCTATTGCAAAGCTCACAAAAAATAATTTTATGCATATGTTAACAAAAATCTGAATTTCGCAATTTTACAAATGGGTTCAAAATCTTATTGTTTTTCTGTTTTGCATACTAACGCATTTTTGTTTATAATTTGAGCTCTACTGTTAAATCAGGCACAATCTTGATTTTATTTGTTTATTTCTTGACAAAGGAATTTGAATTTCACAATCTTATAAAATTGCATTTATATAGCATTTTATAAAACTAGAAAATTTAAACGATCTGATAAGTTATTATATAATAACCCAAACACAAATCTCTACTGATTTCTTCAGAAATGTATGATTCCTAATTATCTTTTCGAAAAATAATACAAGACAGAGAATATTTTATATTAATAATACAATTTTATTTTATTTATTAATTTTTCTTAATTTTGATTATAAAGTTTGAAACATTTCATAGTATGAGACTATTAAATTTTCTAATATTGCTTTCCGTAGAAAGTATATAGAACACCTACAAGTGTCAGGTCCTTCCTCACATTTCGGATCATACCACGGACAGCATTTAAAATGTCCTTCTGTGTTGTCTTCATCTTCCATTACATCATATTCCTCATTTTCGTCGAGCATATTTTGGAAAAATTTGATCATTTCCCAATGGTCGTATAGTCTGAAGCTATCAAAATCTGTTATGAATTTATTTAGACTCCTTCTTATTTGACTCATTTTATTAACATCCGTATTAATTTTGTTTCTGCTTACTTTTTCAAAGGAATTGTCGATACTGATGATTTTTTTCCTGAATATTTAACCAAAAAGTATCTAAAATTATGTATTATTTCCTTCTCCCTCTTATACTAATTTTATATTATTATCTCTCTATATCCCCTTCACCCTATCACTATCCACCACTTTTTTTTTTTTTTTTTTTTTTAAGAGAAGTAACACTCAGGCAATTAGTATGCCTACCAACCCGTAGGTGTGTTACCTTCTTTGGGAAAGGGATAGTGAGAGAGGACAGATGGTGAAAGAGAGAAAGCTTAATTTTTACAACTCTGATATTGCGCGCTGTGTTAGTTTTTAGATCAGTGTTGCAGCGCCTGTGATGTTAAGTAGGCGCATTAAATATGTTTTATAAGCTGTTGTAGTCATTTTATTAATTATTTGACTTCGCCGGCGATTTTGCTACAATACCGACGAAGGAGGGCGCTGTGATGTCCGCTAGCATACACCAGTATCAATTGCTGCCAGTACTGTTCAGTGACCAGTGTGCTATGCCTTCATCACTTAAACACTCCGACAACAACAAACACAATGGCATACTAATGCACATCTGAAAAATGCTGGAGGTTATGACTTGTCTGAAGCTGGGCTCGAACCCACGTTCTTAGACATTATTTGCTTTGTAGTCAACGCGCTAACTACTTCAGCCAACAGCACCCTTCCCTATTTCACCATAAATATTTTCTTGGAAGTATTGGAGCTACTTTTAAGTTCAATTACAATTAAAGATTCAAAGTGACAAGATCTCAATCAAAAATGAACTTTGTAAAAAATCTAAAAACAAAATTTAATTCCCTGAAGAGTAAATTCTTAATTCACATTAAGGATCTGGATATAACAGTTATATATCCTATTCAAAATATATCACGGATAACAACAAAATATGGACCAACACTAAAAGTTGAGTTGGAAAACAACATAATGTTTCTCCCCAAAAAATATAATAGTTTAACAGATGAAGAAATTAAGGATCTCTCGAGTGGATCATTTCAACTATGCAGAGAAGGAGAGTGCGGCCTAATTCTTGAGAGTGAGATGGATGAATTTTTAATTCAAAATAGCCAATATCCCGTTTGGCATTAAAATAAATTAATTCTGTTTAGTAAATTATAAATAAAAAATAAAAAAGCCATTAAAGAGTTTTGTAAAATATAGATGATTATGTGTTTTTATTTAATCTTTCTTAGTTATTTCATAAAGAAATTTAAGACATAAATGACCACAGATAAATGTATTAAAATTCTGATGTTGATTATAGTTGTATTTTATAGTTGTACCAAGATATTTTACTACTTCCGAAGGAGGTTGTAAGTTTCCAAAACTGTCGAAATACTCTTTTTCATCGATGTTCTTATAATATGCTACCCAGTGTGTACCAGGACCTGTTGATAAATCTAAATTGATTATTCCACACTCAATTTTCTTTGATCGTTTTGGTAGTGAGTCCAACATGAATACTCCTCTAAAATAAGGAATATTTATAGAAAAATTTATTAGGTCAACATCTGATAGTGGTCTGTTGGGTAGCATTCTTAAGAGTTTTTTGTCTGTTCTTTATAAACTAAACCATATCCCTTTTTATATGGTTTTAGGTAAAGGCCTTTTCCAACTGCTATAGATTCCATCGCTTTATTATGTCTAGTTGCTTCATCAAGTTGATTTTTTGCATTCTTTGTTGCATTTACAGCCTTAGCTATAGCGGCACCTCCAGTGGCTAGACTGCCAATTGCCCCCAGAGCAGTTAGAATCGGTATTAGGGATAAAAAACCACCAATTTTTGGAACACTTATTATGCGTGGTATTATAACATGTGATTTTCTTCCTTTTAGGAATTTATTGATAGTTTTACGTGCGATTCTAATGGCAGAGTTAATGTCTAAAGGTTTTTGTTTCTTTAGTATTTTTGTTGCAGCTCTAATTGATGAAGTGAACAATTGTTTACCATTTAATTTGGTTTTCTTTTCATTTTTCTTTTTTCCAACACCCATACCGAACTTCGTTTTGGCTTTCATTGTGTTAGTAACCATATACACAAATGATTTTTCTGCAAGACTGCTGTCTTTTGATAAAACTCGATCCCAGGCTGAATTTTCAAGAATTTTATCTGCCTGATGTCTAATACTTAAATCCTTACTTTTAGAATAAGTTATATCGTGATTTTTGCAGGCAGAGTCCAGTAAATTAATTCCTTTATCACCTCGATTTAAACGTTTTTGTAGCTTAGTTCCAGGTCCACAGTACTGATATCCAGGAAGATGAAGTTCAACAGGAAGATTATTTATTATTTTATCTACTATACCTGCTCCAATGAAGGTGTTTTTATGACTAAACGACTTGTTGTAATGTATAACCATTTTATTTATTTAATTTTTTTTTCTATAATAAAAGGTAACAAACATAAATTATATTTAGTTACAAAAATGCGGTTAGTAAAACAACATAAAAATATTTTGGTTCGTAATATTGATGATTCATCGAACATCACTTCAAAAATAAAACACAGCTCACTCTTACCAAATTCTATCCGAGCTCTAATAGTGGGACCATCAAATTGTGGAAAGACTAATGTTATGATTGGGTTACTAGAAAGTCCTAACGGACTAAAATTTTAAAACATCTATTTATACTCAAAATCCTTATATCAGCCGAAATATGAATACTTGAAGAGATTAATTTCACCAATTAAAGGAATGGGATATTACACATTTGACAACAATGAATCAGTTATTACCCCTAACGAAGCTAAAACTAATTTAATTATGATATTTGATGATTTGGAATGAATTTCCGTCATCCCACGTCAAATTTGGTTGATAAACAGACCGGTTTCGGCTATGTGCCATCTTCAGTGTTCTCTCAGTAATTTGATGATGTTGCATGTGAGAAGCAGAAGAATATACGGGATTATTTTTGTATGGGTCGACATAAGGATGTGGATTCATTCTACTTGTGTCAAACTTATACCAGAATTCCCAAGCATTTGATAAGAGACAACGCGAATGTAATTATAATGTTTAAACAAGATGACAGAAATATGAAGCATGTTTATAGTGATCATGTTGCCGGCGACATGAACTTTGAACAATTTCATGAAATTTGTAGAGAATGTTGGAAGGAAAAATATGGATTTCTGATGATAAGCAAAGATAACGAGTTAAACAATGGTCGCTATAGAAAATTATTTGACTATTTTATAACAATATAAATTACTCTACATAAAAGAACAACTTTAGTATATAATCTGACTTTGAACACACAATACACCTACATATCTATTAAAATATTTACTATACCTGATAACCTAATAGGATACCCAATAACCTGATCTGGTACCTAATAATCTGATCTGATACCTGATAATCTGATCTGATACCTAATAATCTGATCTGATACCTGATAATCTGATCTGATACCTGATAATCTGATCTGATACCTGATAATCTGCTCTGATACCTGATAAGCTGATCTGATACCTAATAATCTGATCTGATACCTGATAATCTGATCTGATAGCTGATAATCTGATCTGATACCTGATAATCTGATCTGATACCTAATAATCTGATCCGATACCTGATAAGCTGATCTGATACCTGATAATCTGATCTGATACCTGATAATCTGATCTGATACCTGATAAGCTGATCTGATACCTGATAATCTGATCTGATACCTAATAATCTGATCTGATACCTGATAAGCTGATCTGATACCTGATAAGCTGATCTGATACCTAATAATCTGATCTGATACCTAATAATCTGATCTGATACCTGATTACCTGATCTGATAATTGCTGTTGCTAAACATGGATGAGAAAGTTTTAAAAGAATTGGTTGCAACGAGAAATGTCTTGAAGAAAAAGCTTCGTAGTATAAAAACTGGTGAAAACACGTGATCAACTAAGAGATACTTTCAAACCTATAACAGACCCCTTAAATGAATTTATAAATAATTCTAACAATATCAATAGAATTATCAAAAAAGAAAAGAATAAGATGAAAACAGAAATTGAAGAAACTAACAGTCCTCATATTAATAAATCAACAATTAAATTGGAGACAAGCACACCAAAGAAACTTGTAGAAGGAGCAATATTTGATAATAGCAAATCATTCAATGATTCTAATGAAAGTAGTAGTGACAACGAGGATGATGATAATTTTTACTCACAGAATTCAAATATTGAAGAGAGTTACACTGACTTATCAGTCTTGGAGGGCAGAAATGAATTAGATACTAACTATGGACCACATAAAGATTTCAATAATGAATGGAAATTTGGTGATAGTAACCTCAAATTAAATGAGGGTAAAATACAGGTTGGTGGTCAAATATGGGCTCCAGGACTGTTTTCTCTAATGTTTCATAAAACGCCAAAAAAACTATGATAAATATGAACTAGAACTCTACAAAAAAATCTTAATTAGTACAAATGCGTACAGAAGAGAATATAAACCTGATGGTCAAATTAAGGGAACGAAAGCATATAAATATAAACATATTATTAAAAAGATGTTTAAAGAGCAAAACCAACAGTCTGTATCAAAAGCAATAGCAAATAAGGTATCATCTAATTATAAAGGTGGTGGATTGATGCAATTTAACCCCTATAAACCAAACTATATATACTGGGACGATCCAAATGAGTTGGTAGATCGACTTCGTCTATTGATAGCATCACAAGCTGCTGGTCATACTAATCATAATAACGAGATTGTATCAATTATTGAAGAACTACGCGAAGCTAATATAATACAATAATCTATATAAAGTATGTCTGTTGATAAGTTTGGACACTATCTAAACGGTACAAGCGATATAATTTCACTGAAAAATGCCCCTAGACTGTTGGGGATCTTTATGGATACGAACAACAACATCGATGTCCAAAACAAAAGAATCAAAAATGTGGCAAAGGCTGTGGAGGAAAACGATGTTATCAGTAAATTGTTTCTGCAAACTCAAATCGAAGACATAGAATACAAACTATTAAAATACTTTAAGGAAGATAACAAGAAAATGTATGATACTTTTAGAATTTAACTCGAAATGCTACAACATGCAACAACATTACAGTTGGAAAAGAATAAGAAAATTGAAGAAAGCATTTCCAAAATCAATACATTTTTGGAAGATGGTTATCTACAAAGATTTGTTGAGAGCCTACAAAAGAAAAGTTAAATGAAAAGATTTATAGATTGGAAAATTACATATTTGCATCAATAAGTAAAAGTTCATCAAGCAGATTACAACGTATCCAAAAAAATTCTTAAAACTATAAACATGTCTTCAAAAAGAAATCTAGTTATCGAACTCCATAAACAAGCTCGAAAATCTTTTGCACGTCGTAGAGTTGTGATGAAAGGAATAGATGATCTCTGGCAAGCTGATTTAGTTGAAATGGGGAATTACTCTATAGACAATAAAAATTATAGATTTTTGTTAACCATAATTGATGCATTCTCAAAATATGCATGGGCAGTACCGCTGAAAACAAAAACTGCACTTGAAACAACACAAGCAATGGTAGATATTTTTCAACTAGGACGAGTACCAAAAAACCTACAAACAGACGATGGAAAAGAATTTTTTAATAAAGACTTTGCGAAATTGATGGATAAGCACAAAATTAATCACTATTCAACGTATAGCACAATGAAAGCATCAATAGTAGAACGATTTAATAGAACATTAAAAGGGATGATGTGGAAAGAATTTAGTTTTAATGGTTCGTATAACTGGTTGGATATCTA
Organism: Gymnocheta viridis; assembly: GCA_956483585.1. Lineage (NCBI taxonomy): Eukaryota > Metazoa > Arthropoda > Insecta > Diptera > Tachinidae > Gymnocheta > Gymnocheta viridis. The sequence continues at coordinate 46,279,643 of OY101444.1, forward strand.
CAAAGATCTATTAAAAGCATACAACAGTAAAGTTCATCGTACCATCAAAATGCCTGCAATTAAAGTCAACTCAACAAATGAGAAAAAATTATTAAATACAGTATACAGTCATTTGAAGATGTATAAAATCTCGAAATTTAATGTTGGAGATCATGTGCGCATAAGCAAATACAAACATACATTTGAAAAAGGTTATACTCCAAATTGGACAACAGAAATTTTTACTATTAAAACAATTCAAAATACATATCCTGCAACATACATATTAGAGGATTATCGTGGTAATCTCATTCAAGGTGGATTTTACGATGAAGAACTCTCAAAAACTAGATTTCCAAATACATATCTAGTTGAAAAGATTATTAAAACTAAAGGAGATAAAGCGTATGTTAAGTGGTTAGGATTTAGTAATGAACACAATTCTTGGATAAGTAAAGATGAAATATTATAGTTGAAAAAAAATATTTATAATTATTGTATTAAGAATTATTGCATTTACTATTAAAAATTATAATGTAAATTCAAAACAAAAAAGATTAAATTAAAATAAAAACGCTTTTTATAAACCATATTGTGTGTTAAACTTTATTCATTTACAATCAAGCAGGCATAATGTCAATAACACTTACTCTGAGCTCCAACACTTCAGAGTTATCAGCCAATTACTTCCCTCCTATTGAGTTAAATGAGACATATGAATGTGCTCTAACTGATTTTCATTCGTATAATAGCATTCCAAATATTGATGTCTACAACAATTTGTTTCATATAGGTGAAAATGTGATTGAAATACCAATTGGATCTTATGAATTGAATGACATAGTTGATTATATAGAGGAAGAATACAAACGATATGGTAGAGAAAATAAAATTTTTATAGAAGCCAATAATAACACAATGCAGGTTAAAGTTAATAGCTCTACGGATCCAATATATTTTAATAAGGAAAATACAATTGGAAAACTCTTAGGATTCAACGATAAAATCCTAACTCCAAACGAAGATCATTATTCAGATCTTCCAGTTAATATTTTCAAGGTGAATCTATTACGAATTGAAAGTAGTATCACTGTTAATACATATATGAACAATTCCAAATCGCATACACTACACGAGTTTCCGATTAATGTGCCTCCAGGCTATAAAATAGCTGAGATTCCTAGAAACCTTATTTATTTACCTGTGAACTCCAGAGAGGTAGGTTCACTAACGCTACGAGTAGTTGATCAGTACGGCGATTTAATTAATTTTCGAGGAGAGGAAATAACAATAAGAATTCATTTAAGACCAACTAAGTAATGTTGATATACAACTCAAGTATATCGAAAAATATAACAACAGCAACAACATACAACCCTCAAACATTATCACAACCTAAACCACAATTGAAAAGATCAGTTCATCAAAAAACGTTGACAACAACAAATAAAAATTTTCTAAAGTTTCTTAATTTCAAACTGAAGACAAAATGAGTTCAATAAATGTATTGGATAAGCCATTATCTGATGAAAATATAATCAAAAAGGACTATCATACATATGTGCCATACCTACAATCTTACAACAATAATGATGAAATACGCATTTCAATACAAAATCAAGATTTGTATGTTTTACCTAGTGAAAGTTATATATATGTGGAAGGATCTGTTGTGGATGAGAAAACCTCTAAATCTACAGGTAATTTCAAATTAAAAAACAACTTTGTGGCATATCTATTTGATGAAATTCGCTATGAGCTGAATGGCATTGAAATTGATCATACAAGATATTTAGGAGCCACAAGCACCATAAAAACTTGGTTTCTTTATCACCAACGGAAAGCACAGGAATGCAGAATGCTGGTTGGAATAAAATTGATGATTTGAAACTTGTAAATGGCTACTTTAATTTCTATGTACCACTTAAGATGCTTTTAGGATTCGCTGAAGACTATAATAAAGTTATACTAAATGGAAAGCATGAATTGATATTCTTACGTAATAAGAATGATGAAAACCTTCTACACTCGAACGTTTCTACTGAAAAAGCAAAACTTGCAATTTCACTCATCTCATGGAGAATTCCACACGTACAATTATCTGATCTTTGTAAGCTGAATATGATTAAAATTATTAGCAATGGTGCTTCTATACCGATGGCATTCCGTAGTTGGGATTGTCATGTAAATCCACAATTAAATACAGGAACAAGTCATATTTGGAATGCTAAATTAGCAGCAAGTAGAGAACGCCCCCGTTTTGTATTGATTGCTTTTCAACAAGAAAATAAGTTTGTTCATTGTGATCTGACCAATTTAAAAGTTCATTTAAATTCAGTATCATACCCATATGATGATCTAAATATTAAATTTAAAAATGAGCGTTATGCAATTCTATATGATATGTATCTAAGATTTCAACAGAGCTACTACATGAGAGAGTCTCAGCCGCTTCTCACCGCTCAAGAATTTAAAAATATTGCACCGATTATTGTAGTAGATGTTAGCCATCAAAACGAGTCGCTCAATAACGGACCAAATGATATAAAAATTGAATTTGAAACAGACATAAATATTCCATCAAAAACATCAGCTTACTGTATTCTTATTCATGATCGTATAATTGAATATATTCCTATAAAAGGACAAGTTCGGAAACTCTTATAAATTCAGTAATATGGAGGATAACAAGGTTTTCATAGACTTGCAAGGTTTCAAAAGTAATTCAAACAAATTTATTGCCAAAGATGTAGCAGTTGTTTTCAACAATAATGAACACACCAATTTCATTATAAAACCTCCATATGATTTCCAATGTTTATCGGCAAAAAAGCAGAGAGAAGCAAATTGGTTAACAAAAAACTATCATCATCTATACTGGAACGATGGATCAGTATCATTTCAAAGCGTTTGCAGATTTTTGAAAGACAACTTGAAATATTCTATAATCTATGTTAAAGGTGAAGAAAAGAAAAAATGGTTGGAAGAAATGATTCATCAAACAATTGTTAACATTGAGAATATTGCCTGCATCAACTTTAAACAAATGAATAGCAAGTATCCAGACGATTTCTACTGTGACTATCACAACTATGGTATTTGCGCCAAAAGAAATGCAATTTTACTTAAAAAAGAGACTTCAAAATAAAGAAAATACACATGTTTATTCACTGCTTTATATTAAAAAATTCAACATTTTTTTATTTTTTTATTTTGTATTTTTTCTTAAAAAATCTTAATAATAATACAGATTAAATTTTATAGATTAATAAAAATGTGGAAAAAACTTTATACAATATTTGCTTTTTATTTACAAATGATTTGGGCATAGGTAAGAACACCAAATGAAATAATATTAAATAAATAAATCAATAATTAAATTAATAAATAAATTAAATAAATAAATAATTAATAATTTAATAAATCAATAGAAACTAATAAAAATAGGATAAAATTGAATCGTCATTGTCATCTTACAGGTAATATTAAAAATAAAACATATTAATCTATATCCATTGATTCATTAATTCTATCTATATAATGTCCCCAAGCACGTGTTTTTATATTATCTTCCATAATATTTCTCTTGTCATCAGAAGAGCTAAGCACTACTTTATATAGTTTTTGAGTATACAACTGGTGTGCTTTGGATCTGAATAAAAACATTTCATCTGACAAGATCTCACTTTCAAATAAACATTTCTCGTAGTCATTAATGGTCAACTTTTTAATTACAGACTTTTTAACCACCTTTGATTTTTTAACATCTTCCGAGTGAAGAGTCGACAGAGAATACATTTTTGATCTTAAACCTACAAACTCTGTCATTATATCTCCCTTGTTTTCATCTTTCATCATTCCTAAAACCTTCTTATTGAGTAGCGGTAAATGAAATTGATTATCTATGGGATATTCTGATGTGTCAAAATTCAAACTAATATCGTTACGGATGTCGTCGCAAAAATCATCAGTTTGAATCGAGTAAATAAAAGAATCAGTATCCATATAGTTGAGAGAAATGTTATCTCCGAATTTAGGCTTCATGAAACCATAATGGAAATCATACATTTTCCACTTGGATAACTCTAGTACTGCATAAATATCATCAGAAAATTTCGACAAATGCATAAAATTTGGTTTTGCAATTAATGCTCTGAGACCCAAATGATTTCTGTTTGTTGATTCCCATGATGAAGTAATTCTAATGTCCCTACGTTTTTCAATGTTTTCCATTGTCTTCCCATAAACAGCATTGTTTAAAAGTTTAAAAAAATCTTTTTCAAAGTTATTTTTAGCATTTGTTCTATGGAATGTATTTAAGTCAATATATTTTTTAAGCCAAGGGGATTGTCTAAATTTAAGAATTCTACGGATTTGTTTTAAGATGAGACCATTTAAAATGGCTTGTTTTAAAACTCTATAATGTATAGTATAACTTGTTTTAGGGTCTAAGTCTGCAATCAATTTTTTGAATTTAGATCCTCCAACTGTCTTATTTTGAGGACAAAATGGTAAATCATTGTGTAGATCATGTATTGAGTCGGGATACTCTATATCCACCTCTAATATGTAACCATATTGTGATGTATCAGGTATTTTTTCCACATCAAAATCAGGATCACATACCCACTCAAATTCTCCACAGGGAAGATATTCTGACATTGCCCACCCATATAAATTATTCGCATCTAAATACATTAAATATTCAGATGGTTTTGTAACATCAAAATCTTCTAAATACTTATGGTTGGCCTTAGAATATCTTTTTGAGCATTGAACTAGTCCACCTCTTATTCCATTTTGCATGAACATATACATTTCGGAATCAGTAAACAGCTCTAACGTAACCTGAGTGGTTTTGAGCATAGCATCCCAAGATAGACCATAAATTCCTTTACAAATTTTTCTGAAATTTTCAAACACGTCTGTTAGAAGAAGAACATCTGTCTTTAGGTAGAGCTCAGTATAGTCAAGGAGAGTCTTACAATTAAACTCTCTCCATACTTTTTGAGCATGTTCATACTCGACTATAGCACATTCTTCATTCGTTAGAATATTAAAGAACTCTTCTCTACTAGGGAGTTCAGTTTCCTCAAACTTGGTCATGGAATCCATGTAAGAGTATGGAAACACACCCTTTCTTCTAATCAGTTCGAAATGATTTTCATCAGCGAAACATGATCGAACAGTATTGAAATCGCTGTTATCAAGATTTTTCGCTAATGTGTCTAGACTCGAAGCCATAAATCGAAACGAGTCTATAAATCTTATTTCGAATCCATGTTTTTTGTCTAAATTAATATGAATTGACAGAGAAATATAGCGCTCGGTGCTCTGGGGAATCACTTTTAGACTGGCATTTTGTATACCTGAAAGTTCTTTGAAAAAGAGATGCATATCATATGCAGAAAGATTATGAAAGATAACCGGTATAAACTGAGGTATTCTGTAATTCAAATTACAATCGCTATGGGCTGCGCCGCGATAAATACCCGTAAGATGACAATGATCTCTAACTTTATCATTATATAATTTTTTCTTACATATATGACAATTTTCTGCATTATTATAGTTAACTAATTCTATTGGAGATATCATCATGCTCACAACTTTAGATAGATAATTTACATAAATATCCGTTGAATCTTCAACAATTTTTTTAACAAATATTTTTGCTGAATTTTCCCCGAAATAATACCTATGTAAATTATTATCTCTACTAAAACTACACTTAATAAAATAACTATATGCACATGCATGGTGCTTTTGTATATTTGTTGTTCTTATACTTACACTCTCATCGACTTTCTCCAAAATGGATTCAAAGTCGGCGTAGATGACGAATGGTACGTCCAGCTGCTTGTAAAAGTTCTTAAACCGTAGATCATCTTCATTTTCAGGCATTTTGATTACCTTCCTAGAGCATACATTTTTATGATGATTATATATATAATCATCATGTGTATGATAAAGGCAGGTGTTGCAAATAATAATCTTATTACCATGTGATGTTATGCTAGATCGAAGAAGCCTAGAGAAGAACGACGATAACAAGTAAATTTTAAAAAAGAGATGAGAAAACGTTTTTAATAAATACCCTAATGAAACTTACTTTGATATATCCTTGATGAGTACATAGTGGAAACTCTCATTTGAGGCGAGCAATAGCATATTAATATGTATTTGTTTTTCCTCTTCGTCACATAGTATGGTCCGATAAGTGATGTTCCATTATGACCAAATACATTTATGCTCACATCATTTTGATTTTCAAATTTTTTCAGCTGCTTCAGTGGGAGGGGGAACTCTAAACCATCAAAATTTATCATAGTTTCTCCTAAAAGAATTTTATTAGCTTTGATATTCTCAATGTTGTAGCTTCTACATTGATTTCTCTGTCTATGGTCCAGATTACTATCAATATATAAAGCCGCAATGATGCACCACTTAAAGCAATAAACATCAGAGTTCACGACATTTATGCATGCACGTTTCATTGCAATATTTCTTGGGAGAGGGATAAAACTGGACCCTCTTATTATGGACGCCTTGTTTATATTAATTTCAAGGGAATTAATAGAAATCAATGTCCATCCGCTATCCCTCTCCTGAAACTCTTCCATTTTTGTACGTATTTCCTCTGTATGTTTCTTGTACAGCTCTTCTACATCGTCAGAGAGGGTCACCAGCATCATCTTCGATATGTGTACAAGTGGGGACACGATCATCTCATCATTTGCCATTTTCATATAATCGCAAATGAGCTCCATGTTAAGCTTGAGTGTAGTATGAATCTTACTGCATTCATTTATTTGACTAACAATAGAGCTCTTGACCGAAGATAAAAATTCCTCTGGATACAAGACACCTTCATTTTTGTTCACACATACATATGTCTCGATCCTCCCCTTAAAATCACTTGTTCTCCTAGTTAGATCATCATTGATTCTAACTTCCTGACATCTTTTTCTATGAGCATTGGTTTTAATGTGGCTGTTCCATGAAGAGAGTTGTACCACTTCATTACAGGATCCACAATGCCTTTTTAATACACTCACACCAACACTATCACCACTAATCTTCATAACCGAAGAATGCACTTACATGTGCTCATTTAATTTTATTTGGTTCATAAAGATTTTACAAATAATGCAACTTTTGGTATTCATTTTTTGTATAGTAATTGATATTTTTATTTGTATTAATATTAAAAAATTCTCCTTCAAGTTTCTTTACTTGCACAAACTAACAACAATTATTTGAAACTATTTTTATTTAAGGACACTTTGAAAAAATAAGCTTTTTAAATTTATACTAGTCAATATACTTTTCTGGTAAGTATGATTAAAAGTTGTACTACTCCTCTTATTTATAGGCACTTATGAGAATCGCGTAGTATTAATCAGGACTGTACCAAAGAGTTCATAGTTGTCGACGTAACCAGCATTATGAAGACATAAAGAAAAAATCAAAAACATATATAAACATACACACACACACAGACAACAAACATAGCACAGGCAAGCTATGCCTGTATGCAAAACAGAAAAACAATAAGATTTTGAACCCATTTGTAAAATTGCGAAATTCAGATTTTTGTTAACATATGCATAAAATTATTTTTTGTGAGCTTTGCAATAGAAACTTATAAATACAATTTACAGACCACCAACGAATTTGAGAACAAAATATTTCTGTATAGAATAAACAAAAATATTTAAGACTGCAAAATTTTCTGTGTAGTCAGATTATGATGAATAAATGTTAAAGTCAGCATAATTATGAAAACATAGAGAAAAATCAAAAACATACATAAAAACAGACTACTAAACCTCATTAATACAACGATACGAAAATGATCACAACATACACACAGACACACACACACACATTCAAACACACTCTCATACACACGCTATGACGTCAGTGTGATGACATACCTAAAATAACCAGATGTACACAAATTCTCTGCCAACAAAAAATATCTCTGCCTGTATACCAACATACTGTGACGTCAGTGATGACGACACACCTAAAATAATCAGTAATAAACACACTCTCTGTCAACAAAATATTTCTCTGCCACGATTCCATCAGCAACACACCAAACGGCATAAACACACACCCCCGCTATGACGTCAGTGATGACGACGCACCTAAAAAAATCAGATATACACACATTCTCTGCCAACAAAAAATTCACTGCCTAGATACCAACAGAAACACACCCAACAACATAAACACACAACCAACCAACATAGCACAGGCAAGCAAAAGAACATACACACGCACACACACAACCAACATAGCACAGGCAAGCAGAAGAACATACACGCGCACACACACAACCAACATAGCACAGGCAAGCAAAAGAACATACACACGCACATACACAACCAACATAGCACAGGCAAGCAGAAGAACATACACACGCACACACACAACCAACATAGCACAGGCAAGCAAACGAACCTACACACACACATAAAAAAACTAGAGGATGGCAACACTGGCTCGCTCAAAAGTAATGGTGATAATAGACATGCGCGACATGTCTATTGTCACCATTACCTATCTACTCATCTTTTTAATAATATGTTTATATTTATATGCTTTCGTTCCCTTGATTTGACCATCAGGTTTATATTCTCTTCTGTACGCATTTGTACTAATTAAGATTTTTTGTAGAGTTCTAGTTCATATTTATCATAGTTTTTTTGGCGTTTTATGAAACATTAGAGAAAACAGTCCTGGCGTTAGAGCCCATATTTGACCACCAACCTGTATTTTACCCTCATTTAATTTGAGGTTACTATCACCAAATTTCCATTCATTATTGAAATCTTTATGTGGTCCATAGTTAGTATCTAATTCATTTCTGCCCTCCAAGACTGATAAGTCAGTGTAACTCTCTTCAATATTTGAATTCTGTGAGTAAAAATTATCATCATCCTCATTGTCACTATTACTTTCATTAGAATCATTGAATGATTTGCTCTTATCAAATATTGCTCCTTCTACAAGTTTCTTTGGTGTGCTTGTCTCCAATTTAATTGTTGATTTATTAATATGAAGACTGTTAGTTTCTTCAATTTCTGTTTTCATTTTATTCTTTTCTTTTTTGATAATTCTATTGATATTGTTAGAACTATTTATAAATTCATTTAAGGGGTCTGTTATAGGTGTTTTTTCCTAATATTTTTTAGGTACGCTTTTAAATTAATTAAATTGTAATTTAAACACAATTAAATTTAGGGCACTGTGAAAAATAACTTTGCTCAAAAAAACACAACTAAACCTTTCCGTTATTACTTCGCAAGTACTTTATTACATTATCTTATGTATATATGTACATACATGTATATATGTATGTAAATAAAAAGCCTACTTTTTAATGTCAGCAGCACAGTTACTTTTAACATAGTAGAGTTTACTCAGTATTACATTGATTTTAGGTAAGTACTAATGTGATATTAATTTTAGGTATTTCATTATTAGGGTGATATTAGTTTTAAGTATTATAAAATTCAGTTTAAGTATTATAGATTTATTTGCTATTATTATTATTATTATTATTATTATTATTATTATAATTATCATTATTATTATTATTATTATGATCATTATTAGTATTATTATGATTATTATTAGTATGTATTATTATTATGGCTCAACATTCAGGCCCCATTGAAGGACTAACGTCTTCAATCATCTAATGGCAGGGGAGCCAACTTCCGTATAGGGCGTTTATAAACGCCGTTTCGGGTTTTGACCTCCGCCACCCTGACCTTGCCGTCTTCGCCTTCGATAATGCTGACGACTCTCCCGGTCAACCAATGCTGTGGCGGGCAATTGTCCTCGTGGACGATTACCATTTGACCTATTTCCAGGTTGGGCATTTCGTCGTGCCATTTCGCCTTGCCTTGAAGTCCCAGGATGTAGTCGTGAGACCAAGCCTGCCAGAATGTCTGCTTGAGACCGCAGAGCAGACGCCAACGCTTCCATAACTTGGCCTCGTTGCCCCTCACGCCTTCTGCGTATTCTTGCGGCAGCGAACGCAGACCCCCTCCTATTAGTAGGTGCGCTGGAGTTAGCGCTTCCCCGTCGTTGGGGTCTGGAGACAGCGGTGCAATGGGCCGACTGTTGAGCACCGCCTCTACTTCTGCCAGCATGGTTCCCATCTCTTCTTGCGTGAGCGACGCGTTGCCCACGGCTCGCAGAAGTAGGAACTTCGCTTGCTTGACGGCGGATTCCCACAGTCCTCCGAAATGCGGTGCCCGAGGTGGTATGAAGCTGAACCTCACCCCGGACGATGCTGCGTACGACTCGACGGCCTGTCGACTGCTGTCGAACCCCTGTTTCAGGTCGTTGAGGACTCGGTTGGCTCCGACGAAGTTCGTCGCGTTGTCGCACAGTACTTCCTCCGGTAGACCTCTCCTGGCAGCGAACCTTTTAAAAGATAAAAGAAAAGAATCAGTCGACAAGTCAGATACTAATTCTAGATGTACCGCCTTAGAAGTGAAACACACGAAAACCGCTATATACATTTTTAATGGTGGTCTACCACGAATTCTTAACGAAACGTTAACGGGACCACAAAAGTCTACGCCGACTATCAAAAATGGTCGAGTAGCTCTCACTCTATTTGCGGGCAAGTTTCCCATTATTTGGGACATTAGTTTTGGTTTATAGCGGAAGCAATGTACACACTTGCGAACTATTCTGCTACACTCTTCTTTCGCATTAATTAGCCATATTCTCTCGCGCGAAAGAGCTACAAGCGCTTTTGTGCCAGCATGACAATTCTCGAAATGCAGATTTCGCAAATAAAGTGTGACAAAGCTATTTCTTTTCGGTAATAAAAGTGGGAATTTGGTATTATACTTCAAATCTGCATTGAGCAATCTCCCACCTACCCTTATAAGTGAAAATGTTCTTTTATCTTCAGTAAATGTGTGGATGAATGGTGTCAATCTTTGAATATTTGACGGCAAGACCAGAGATTTTTGCAATTTTGATATCTCCTCAGAAAAGTTAAATTTCTGGATTGTCTCTACAAGTCGAAAAAATGACCATTTTAATTCGATTGCAGTAGGTGGATAGCTTCTATATATTTTACGTTTTTTCAGAATGTCTATAAATCTGAGTACAAAAGAAGTTACCCGCAGCAGTTTCTTATATGAAGAATATTTTTCTATCAGATCCAATAAACAATTTTGTGGATCCTCTACTGCAAGAAGTACGTTTGCTTTTCTTATGTCTAGCAATTGCTGGTTCTCTGTTAACTCGAAGTGTTCGTTAACAGGCCACTGAGAATCATCGTTTAATAAAAACGAAGGTCCTTCAAACCAAATCGAAGTTTTTAATTCGTTCACATCGCATCCTCTCGACACGATGTCAGCTGGATTCTGTTTTGTTGGAACATGGCGCCAAGAAACTTGGTCGGACCATTCTTGAATCTCAGCTACACGATTTGAGACGAAAATAGAAAGTGAGGATGGATGTGTCTTAATCCAATGTAGCGTTATTTCTGAATCTGTCCAGAAATGAACAGACTCGATTTCAAAGCTCATCATTAACTTAATTCGACTCCACAACTTAGCCAATAGGTGTGCGGCACATAACTCAAGTCTCGGAAGAGATTTTGTTTTGAGTGGAGCAACCTTCGATTTAGCCGTAAGTAGTCTCGAAACAATTTTGTTTGAATCGGAGCTTCTAATGTAAATGCAACAACCATACGCTCGAATTGAGGCATCAGCAAAACCATGAATTTGAATTTTTTCCGTAGACGTTGTGTTAACGAATCTTGGGATTGTAATTGAACCAATTTCCAGTAAATTAGATTTGAAATTTTCCCATGAAGTATTTAATCTCATGGGAGTTGATTCATCCCAGTCAAGTTTTTGAATCCAAAGTTCTTGCAATAATATTTTGGATTTTGTTACTATAGGGCATAATAGTCCGAGAGGATCGAATAATCGAGAAGAAACTGATAATATGTTTCTTTTTGTAGCCTTCAAATCTTGAAACTTATCTTCCAAATGAAACTTTAAAGTATCATTCTTCGGAACCCAATGTACGCCTAGAGCTTTAGCAGAATCGGAATCGCTGTGTAATAGTTTTTCATTTTGTAATGAACTTATGAAGTCCGGATGATTTGAAAACCATTTCGTAAGATTAAAACCAGCTGAACTTAAAATTTCAGTAGCCTGGTTACGAATAATAATTAGGTCTTGGTAGCTTTCAGCTCCAGTAAGCAAATCATCAACATAAAAATCACTGCGAACAACTTTTGAACCAATAGGTAAAGTCTCTTTGTATAAATCGCTTAAGTGAATCAGACATCTGATGGCCAAGAATGGCGCAGAGGCCGTGCCATAAGTAACAGTGTTTAATCGAAACACTTTCAAATCATCAGATGGATTCTCTCTCCAAAGGACCAATTGATAATTTCTGTCTTTGTCGTCAATTAAAACCTGACGATACATTTTTTCAATATCTGCAGTGATTGCGTATTTATGGAATCGAAAACGGATCAGTGTAGAATATAACTCTTCTTGGACCGTAGGACCAACCATTAATAAATCATTAAGTGATAGATGGGAAGAAGTTCTACATGAAGCATCGAAAACTACTCGAAGTTTAGTAGTTGTACTTTGAGGTCGCAAAACACATTGATGTGGAATAAAGTAGTGGGGAAAATCTGGCATTTTGTCTTGGAGTGACATATGGCCTAAGTTGAAATACTCTTTCATAAAATCATGATACATTTGTCGCATGAGATCATCTTTGGATAGTCTTCGTTCCAAAGAAAGAAATCGTCTTTTAGCAGTTTCAAAAGATAAACCCAATAGTTTCGTATCAGACTTGAAAGGCAAAGAGACTTCAAATCGTCCTGACGTTAAACGTCGTATTGTATTTATAAATTTTTCCTCACACTGTTGCTGTTCCTCAGAATATATTTTTGTTGATTCGTTTGGAAGTTCTTCTAACTCCCAGAGTTTTCTGACTATTGAATCAACATTGCTCTCGTTTTCTACAGAAGTACTCAAATGAAAAACTTTGTTATTATTCGAGCCCTTTGATTGACTGTACTTTCCAGTGACAATCCAACCAAGCGAAGTTTTTTGAAGAATTGGAAGGCTCGGGCCAGGCTTTATTTGGCCGACGCACAATAAATCAAAGAAAATTTCTGCGCCAATTAATAAATCAATTTTCTGTGGTTTATAAAAGCAAGGATCAGCTAATTCTATATTCTTCGGAATATTTAAGCTAGTTGTATTTAATTTATAATCAGGTTGCAAATTCGTAATTGAACTCAATACCCAAAACTTAGACGTAAATTGAGTAGAGTTAACCCTAGACGTGACAGTCAAATTAATACACGACTTTGAACATGAATTTGTTTCGCTAATGCCATTTAAATTCAACCGGCCTCCTTCACGTTTTAATCGTAGTAGCTGTGCAAGTTCCTCAGTAATCAAGTTTGGTTGAGAACCGGAATCTAAAAGAGCTCTAGCTGGGATGAATTGACCAGAACTGTTTCTTACTCTTACTAAAGCAGTCGCAAGAACGATTCTTTCATCAGATGATGAATAATTCACAGAAGCGTGAGAAGTTGACGGCTGTTCAGAGTAGTTAGTTGTAATATTAGAACTCGTATTATATCGGTGAAGTAGTGTATGGTGAGAACCACTACATACTCTGCACTTATGAGATGAACATCTTGCTACTGTATGTCCTTTTTTCAAACAATTAATACATGCTGGCACAGATTTTACAAAATCAAATCTTTTTGCTACCGGCTCAGCAGTAAACGAAGGGCAATTACTAATTATGTGTTGATTTGATTTGCAAAACAAACATTTATCAGCAGATTGTTTAGATTTTGTACAGTTTAGTGATGTCCTAGTGTTTCTATTTGTAGAATTTTCAGTTTTGTTCTTATTAAACCTCGGTCTTGAACTGGAAGACTCATCCGCAGAAATGTGTTGGTACCGTTTGTTCAAGGCGGCTTCACAGTCTGACCACAAGGGCAGCTTTTCAAAGTCAAGCTGTTCTTCCCACTTGGATTTGGTGACTGGATCTACTTTTGACATCACTAAATGTATTAAAATAGCATTCGTTATTTTCTTGTCATCACCTATAGATAATAAGGAGTCATAAATGGCAGAAACTGTATCGATCATGCTTCGCAAAGCAGTAGCCGAAGGTTTCGTGATTTCTGGTAAATCAAAAAGTTTGGCTATATTGTCGAAAAATATCAGACATTCATTGTCATAAACCTTTTTTAAACTGGCTAATGCTTTGGGATAATTTTCTTCAGAAATCTGAAAAGCTTTGACTGTACCCAAAGCTGAATCGGATAAGCATGAGATTAAATGATTAAATTTCTCAATGTCTGTCAGCGTCGGATCATTGTGGACCAGATTTTCGAATAGACTCATAAAATTTTTGTATTCCGCGTATTTCCCAGTAAATTTGGGAAGCTTCATATTTGGAAGCCTGGAATGGTGAGTCTGTACACTGAATGACGTTTCAGGTACACTTGCCCTTCTATTTTTAGATAGAAGGCACAAAAATAATGACTTTGTGGTCACACAAATATCCTCAAGCTCAGCTCTATCATCATTGTCAGAATCCAAATTATCCACCTCTGACTGAAGTTTCATTGCTTGGTCAATATATGTTTTGAGAATGTCCAAGCGACATTCGAGTTCAACAGGGTTGAACGAAATAGTTTTATCTCGAATAGACTGTCTAATTCGCAATATATTTTGAACAACCTTTTCCTTCTTTGTAATTAACTTCTCCAAATTTTCCGATTCGGAAGGAGAATCTTGGCGTTTTTTACCAGTCATTATATTATTTTATTTAAATTAATTCCTCAAAGCAAATATGGATAGTAATTACCAAATTAAGTTATTGGCCAAAAGATAAAATTTGCTTTGGATTCGAAGAATTACAAATATTATTCTCTCGCCGGATACACAATATTCGGATTATTTTCTTCTTTGTATACGTTCTCTTTGTTCAAACTTATTAAATTTTTATCACTTGGTTCCAAAATTAAAAAAAATTTATTTAATTTTTTATAAACCACTTTGAACAGCCTTTGGTAAATAAATAATTTTAATTTACCAAGTAAATCGCTTGAAAGTTTATTTTAAAGGTTTATAAAAATATACAACACTAGTGTAAACACGGTGAATAGTTATTATTCCACACTAGTATGCAATAATAATTTTCGTTGCTAGTGTAAACGCACAAACATATTGATATTTAAAAACCGTATGAAAATAAACTTTCCGATGCTAGTGTAAACGCACTCACTGTTAACAGCTGTTGTATATAAATTATACACAGTGGAATAGGAACGCAAGGAATGGAACACTGATCTTAATAAATTGACCAACAATGAATAAAAGAATAGAAGGAAAGTGAAGATATTAATTAATTTATTTACAATTAATAAAATTAACACTCGCGAATATTTTCGTGTAACTTTTAACGCAATTAAAATTATTTTAACGCGATTAAATTGCCGACGGTAAAACAGAAATAATTCCAAAGTTTCTCTCAATAATTTAGAGAACAAACTATGTATGTATGTATGTAGTATATTAATTACAACAACACTCGCGATTAGTTTCACTTTTAAGGGTGGGTTTTGTTTAATATGAATATTAAATAAATAAAATGTTTCACAAATGTTAAAGAGTAAAAAATATTTTTTGTGTTCGACTTGCAAAGCGAAATAAATTTTTGAATAAATTACAAAAATCTCTTAAACTTGAATATCTAACAAATTTAAGGGTTTAACACAAATATTTTTTACACTTTTTACCTCTGGTTCAGAATCGGAATTACTCCCCTGGTTACGTTCAGCTCTGCAAATGATACAGCGGCAACGACGAGGCATCTGGGTATCCAATAAAAAAGATCTGCACCAGTTGATGAAGATATGTAGATATTGTTGTTGTGTTTATGTTTGTGTGATTATTTGTTTCAACAAAATTTCACTTTGTTTTTTTTTTTATTTTATTTATTGAACAATATGGTATGTCTTGATGTAAGTATGTATGTAGACAGTTTGTTTAATAAACTGGTGCGATTTTGCTTTTTTATGTATTTTTGTATTTTTATGTATTTTACGAAATAGCACTTTTGTTCACAACACTGTGTTAAATAATTGTTTATAAAAACCGAAATAAATTTTAATTAATTTATAAAATTTAAATTATTTGTTTTTTATACGAGTTTATGAAATTGAATTAAATTGTCAATTTCTTATAATTTTTCACTAGTCCCTGCTCGGGCGCCAAAATGTTTTTTCCTAATATTTTTTAGGTACGCTTTTAAATTAATTAAATTGTAATTTAAACACAATTAAATTTAGGGCACTGTGAAAAATAACTTTGCTCAAAAAAACACAACTAAACCTTTCCGTTATTACTTCGCAAGTACTTTATTACATTATCTTATGTATATATGTACATACATGTATATATGTATGTAAATAAAAAGCCTACTTTTTAATGTCAGCAGCACAGTTACTTTTAACATAGTAGAGTTTACTCAGTATTACATTGATTTTAGGTAAGTACTAATGTGATATTAATTTTAGGTATTTCATTATTAGGGTGATATTAGTTTTAAGTATTATAAAATTCAGTTTAAGTATTATAGATTTATTTGCTATTATTATTATTATTATTATTATTATTATTATTATTATTATTATTATTATTATTATAATTATCATTATTATTATTATTATTATGATCATTATTAGTATTATTATGATTATTATTAGTATGTATTATTATTATGGCTCAACAATAGGTTTGAAAGTATCTCTTAGTTGATCACGTGTATCTATTTCACCAGTTTTTATACTACGAAGCTTTTTCTTCAAGACATTTCTCGTTGCAACCAATTCTTTTAAAACTTTCTCATCCATGTTTAGCAACAGCAATTATCAGATCAGGTAATCAGGTGTCAGATCAGATTATTAGGTATCAGATCAGATTATCAGGTATCAGATCAGATTATTAGGTATCAGATCAGCTTATCAGGTATCAGATCAGATTATCAGCTATCAGATCAGATTATCAGGTATCAGATCAGATTATCAGGTATCAGATCAGATTATTAGGTATCAGATCAGCTTATCAGGTAGCAGATCAGATTATTAGGTATCAGATCAGATTATTAGGTATCAGATCAGGTTATTGGGTATCAGATCAGCTTATCAGGTATCAGATCAGATTATTAGGTTTTAGATCAGATTATCAGGTATCAGATCAGATTATCAGGTATCAGATCAGATTATTAGGTATCAGATCAGATTATCAGGTATCAGATCAGATTATTAGGTATAAGATCAGATTATCAGGTACAGATCAGGTTATTGGGTATCCTATTAGGTTATCAGGTATAGTAAATATTTTAATAGATATGTAGGTGTATTGTGTGTTCAAAGTCAGATTACATACTAAAGTTGTTCTTTTATGTAGAGTAATTTATATTGTTATAAAATAGTCAAATAATTTTCTATAGCGACCATTGTTTAACTCGTTATCTTTGCTTATCATCAGAAATCCATATTTTTCCTTCCAACATTCTCTACAAATTTCATGAAATTGTTAAAAGTTCATGTCGCCGGCAACATGATCACTATAAACATGCTTCATATTTCTGTCATCTTGTTTAAACATTATAATTACATTCGCGTTGTCTCTTATCAAATGCTTGGGAATTCTGGTATAAGTTTGACACAAGTAGAATGAATCCACATCCTTATGTCGACCCATACAAAAATAATCCCGTATATTGTTCTGCTTCTCACATGCAACATCATCAAATATCATAATTGAATTAGTTTTAGCTTCGTTAGGGGTAATAACTGATTCATTGTTGTCAAATGTGTAATATCCCATTCCTTTAATTGGTGAAATTAATCTCTTCAAGTATTCATATTTCGACTGATATAAGGATTTTGAGTATAAATAGATGTTTTCAAATTTTAGTGCGTTAGGACTTTCTAGTAACCCAATCATAACATTAGTCTTTCCACAATTTGATGGTCCTACTATTAGAGCTCGGATAGAATTTGGTAAGAGTGAGCTGTGTTTTATTTTTGAAGTGATGTTCGATGAATCATTAGTATTACGAACCAAAATAGTTTTATGTTGTTTCACTAACCGCATTTTTGTAACTAAATATAATTTATGTTTGTTACCTTTTATTATAGAAAAAAAAAAATAAATTAAATAAATAAAATGGTTATACATTACAACAGGTCGTTTAGTCATAAAAACACCTTCGTTGGAGCAGGTATAGTAGATAAAATAATAAATAATCTTCCTTTTGAACTTCATCTTCCTGGATATCAGTACTGTGGGCCTGGAACTAAGCTACAAAAACGTTTAAATCGAGATGATAAAGGAATTAATTTACTGGACTCTGCCTGCAAAAATCACGATACAACTTATTCTAAAAATAAGGATTTAAGTATTAGACATCAGGCAGATAAAATTCTTGAAAATTCAGCCTGGGATCGAGTTTTATCAAAAGATAGCAGTATTGGAGAAAAATCATTTGCATATATGGTTACTAACGCAATGAAAGCCAAAACGAAGTTCGGTATGGGTGTAGGAAAAAAGAAAAATGAAAAGAAAACCAAATTAAATGGTAAAAAATTGTTCACTTCATCAATTAGAGCTGCAACAAAAATACTAAAGAAACAAAAACCTTTAGACATTAACTCTGCCATTAGAATCGCACGTAAAACTATCAATAAATCCCTAAAAGGAAGAAAATCACATGTTATAATACCACGCATAATAAGTGTTCCAAAAATTGGTGGTTTTTTACCCCTAATACCGATTCTAACTGCTCTGGGGGCAATTGGCAGTCTAGCCACTGGAAGTGCCGCTATAGCTAAGGCTGTAAATGCAACAAAGAATGCAAAAAATCAGCTTGATGAAGCAATTAGACATAATAAAGCGATGGAATCTATAGCAGTTGGAAAAGGCCTTTACATAAAACCATATAAAAAGGGATATGGTTTAGTTTATAAAGACCAGACAAAAAACTCTTAAGAATGCTACCCAAGACACCACTATCAGATGTTGACCTATAAAATTTTTCTATAAATATTCCTTATTTTAGAGGAGTATTCATGTTGGACTCACTACCAAAACGATCAAAGAAAATTGAGTGTGGAATAATCAATTTAGATTTATCAACAGGTCCTGGTACACACTGGGTAGCATATTATAAGAACATCGATGAAAAAGAGTATTTCGACAGTTTTGGAAACTTACAACCTCCTTCGGAAGTAGTCAAATATCTTGGTACAAATATAAAATACAACTATAATCAACATCAGAATTTTAATACATTTATCTGTGGTCATTTATGTCTTAAATTTCTTTATGAAATAACTAAGAAAGATTAAATAAAAACACATAATCATCTATATTGCATATAATTTACTAAACAGAATTAATTTATTTTAATGCCAAACGGGATATTGGCTATTTTGAATTAAAAATTCATCCATCTCACTCTCAAGAATTAGGCCGCACTCTCCTTCTCTGCATAGTTGAAATGATCCACTCGAGAGATCCTTAATTTCTTCATCTGTTAAACTATGATATTTTTTGGGGAGAAACATTATGTTGTTTTCCAACTCAACTTTTAGTGTTGGTCCATATTTTGTTGTTATCCGTGATATATTTTGAATAGAATATTTAACTGTTATATCCAGATCCTTAATGTGAATTAAGGATTTACTCTTCAGGGAATTAAATTTTGTTTTTGGATTTTTCACGGAGTTCATTTTTGATTGAGATCTTGTCACTTTGAATCTTTAATTGTAATTGAACTTAAAAGTAGCTCCGATACTTCCAAGAAAATATTTATGGTGAAATAGGGAATAAGTGGGGGATAGTGATAGGGTGAAGGGGATAGAGAGAGATAATAATATAAAATTGGTATAAGAGGGAGAAGGAAATAATACATATTTTTAGATATTTTTTGGTTAAATATTCAGGAAAAAATCATCAGTATCGACAATTCCTTTGAAAAAGTAAGCAGAAACAAAATTAATACGGATGTTAATAAAATGAGTCAAATAAGAAGGAGTCAAAATAAATTCATAACAGATTTTGATAGCTTCATACTATACGACCATTAAGCAATGATCAAATTTTTCCAAAATATGCTCGACGAAAATGAGGAATATGATGTAATGGAAGATGAAGACAACACAGAAGGACATTTTCAATGCTGTCCGTGGTATGATCCGAAATGTAAGGAAGGACCTGACACTTGTAGGTGTTCTATATACTTTCTACGGAAAGCAATATTAGAAAATTTAATAGTCTCATACTATTAAATGTATCAAACTTTATAATCAAAATTAAGAAAAATTAATAAATAAAATAAAATTGTATTATTAATATAAAATATTCTCTGTTTCTGAAGAAATCAGTAGAGATTTGTGTTTGGGTTATTATATCATAATTTATCAGATCGTTTAAATTTTCTAGTTTTATAAAATGCTGTATAAATGCAATTTTATAAGATTGTGAAATTCAAATTCCTTTGTCAAGAAATAAACAAATAAAATCAAGATTGTGCCTGATTTAACAGTAGAGCTCAAATTATGAACAAAAATGCTTTAGTATACAAAACAGAAAAACAAAAAGATTTTGGATCCATTTATTTTTTGTGAGCTTTGCAATAGAAACTTATAAATACAATTTACAGACCACCAACGAATTTGAGAAAAAAATATTTCTGTACAGAATAAACAAAAAAATTTAAGACTGCAATATTAATCTGTATAGTCAGATTATGACGAATAAATGTTGAAGTCAGCAGAATTATGAAAACATAAAGAAAAATCAAAAACATACATATATAAAAACAGACTTAAATATAAAAAAAGAACAAAAAATAAAATATGCTATATATATCTATATAGCCAAATTATAGGGAATAAATCTCGAAGTCAGCAGAATTATGAAAACATAAAGAAAAATCAAAAACAAACATAAAAACATACTTAAATATATAAAAGAACAAACAAATAAAATCTAATAAACCTCATTAATACAACGATACCAAAGTTATCGCAACATACACACAGACACACACACATTCAAACACACTCTCATACACACGCTATGACGTCAGTGATGATGACATACCTAAAATAATCAGATATACATAAATTCTCTGCCAACAAAAAATATCTCTGCCTCCATACCAACATACTGTGACGTCAGTGATGACGACACACCTAGGTTAGGTTAGGTTCCATTGGCAGCCGTGATCAAGCACAGCTCACGTTGGTCCATCAATTAGTTCCCGTTGTGCTACCATGTTGTCCCATCTTCCAAGGGTCCTATGTTATCTGGCTGCTGATATTCTCACGCAGCCACCCGGTTGATTCAATGAAGGAGTGGATCTTTTTTGAATCAATATTAGAGAGACAAGTTTTGTCCCCAAGGGGTCTTTGACCGAAAAGTTTAAGTCTTAGATCATCGAATGCCGGACAATGACAGAGAAGATGTTCCGTCGATTCTTCCTCTTCTTCATCGCCGCAACTTCTACATATGTCATTGTAATTGAGCCCCAACCTTTGGGCGTGCCTCCCAATAGGCCAGTGTCCAGTTATTACCGCGATTAGGTTTCTGAGATGAGGTCTGGATAGCTGTAGTGCCCGCTTAGTCCTTTTTTCATCTATTATGGGCCAGATTTTTCTAGTTTCCCTACAGGTAGTTTCATCTAACCATTTCTGAATTACAATAAGGTGAAACTTATGTGCAATAAGTTGTTTACTCATTGGGAGAGAGACGCCTATGTCATGTGTTGAATCGTTACGATTTAAAGTGGAGCCTGCACGCGCCAACGCGTCCGCGATACAGTTTCCGTGTAAGTCCCTGTGTCCTGGTACCCACTTAAGGGTAACCGTTGAATGTCTCGCTATCTCGTCCAGAGATATCCGGCATTCCTTGACAATTTTTGATGTGATGAACACATTCTCCAGGGATCTAATGGCCGCCTTACTATCGGTAATGATCTGAATATCCCTACCAGATATTTCGCCATACCGAATGAGTTTTGCGGCTGTGTAGATGGCCGTTATTTCAGCCTGAATGACACTGCAGTGGTCCGGCAGCCTTAGAGGAATGCACCAGTTTAGCTGCTCGGAGTAAATGCCAGAACCGACACCATTCAGTGATTTCGACCCGTCCGTGAAAATTTGAATCACATTCACGGGTGTATGTAGGTCATCAGGGTGGACCGCGTTATCCGAAAAGCTTACAGAGAAGCCAGGATCAAAGATTGGCTCAGGTGTGACATAGTCATAGGATGTTGGCATGACCGATATTGTAATCTCTCCATGCTCTGGAGGCTTTTAGTCTTACTGCCGTGTTCGCAGCCAACTTTTTAGCCAAAGTGTCTGGTGGTAGCCAGTTCAATATCGTGAACAGTGCCTTAGAAGGAGTTGTTCTAAAGGCACCTGTTACTGTTATTGCCATCATTCTCATTATACGTTCAAACTTAGTTTGATGACTCTTCCGCCTAAGCGCCGGCCACCAAACGACTGCACCGTAGAATAGAATGGGTTTAATGACACATTCGTATAGCCAGTATACATTTTTCGGGTTGATACCCCAATTTAGGCCAATGGCTTTTTTGCAGCAATATAATACAGTTGCTGCCTTAATGGTTCTGGAAGTGGTATTCATATTCCAGTTCAATTTACTATCTCGTATTATTCCAAGATATTTGGCACTATCGGATAGTTTCAGTGGAACCCCATTCAGCTTTGGGGTAACAAATTTGGGAATTTTGTATCTCCTAGTGAAAAGTACCAGTTCCGTTTTGGCCGGATTCACATCCAGACCACATCCCCGGCACCATTTTACGAGGAAATCCAGTGCGGATTCCATTAGTTCAGACAGTAGTCTGGGATCCTTACCCATAGCCATGACTGCGACGTCATCCGCATACGCAATCGTTCTGCAGCACGTTTTTTCCATGGCCCTGAGGAGGAAATTTATATTTAGGTTCCAAAGTAATGGCGAGAGTACACCTCCTTGCGGTGTGCCCCTGGTAGCCACTTTGGAAATGTTTGCGGCGCCCCAGTTAGATTCAATACGCCGAAAGTGCAAGATGCTACTAACAAATTGGATGATCACTGGGTCGATCTCCAGTAGCCTCATCGCATTAATAACCGACTCTGGTTTAACATTGTTGAAAGCTCCCTCAATATCCAGGAAAGCAACTAATGCGAATTCCTTGTATTGTAGGGATCTCTCTATGTGACCCACCAATAAGTGAAGCGCAGTTTCGGTGGACTTCCCTTTCGTATAGGCATGTTGAGCCATTGACAAGGAATTATGTCCTAGCTTCGATCTGATATGAATGTCTATAATCCTCTCCAGTGTTTTCAGCAGAAAGGAGGATAGACTAATAGGCCTGAAGTCTTTAGCCTTAGTGTGCGATGTTTTCCCCCCCTTGGGGATGAAGACAATCTTATATGTTGTCCATATAGATGGGACATGTGAGAGACTTAGGCAGGCTCTGAAAATCACCAGGAGCCATGGCATCAGTGTCTCTAGGTTATTTTGCAGATCCGCTGGGATAATCCCATCCGGACCTGGGGATTTAAAGGGATGAAAGCTTTTAACAGCCCATTCCACACGATGACGAGTTATCGGGATAATAGAGTTATTCCGAGCGCCATTAAGAATTACCTCCCTCGGCACATCATCAGTGCAGCCTGGGAAGTGAGTATTCATCAGAACCTCAAGGGTCTCCTGACTATTTGTTGTCCAGGATCCATCTGTCTTCTGTATATACGATGGAATAACTGGTCTTGAGGATAAGATCTTACGTAGCCGACTTGTCTCCGAGGAGTTTTCTACATCACTGCAGAATTCCCTCCATGACCGTCTTTTAGCCTTCCTTATAAGATTCTTGAATCCATTCACTGAGGATTTGTAACTGTTCCATACACCATTACGTTTCGCCTCGTTAAAGAGCTTCCTGCTTTCTTTGCGTTTTTCAGCAATTTCCGCATTCCACCAAATGGGCTTAGCCTTGCCTTTCCTGTCGATTCTTTTACAGGACTTTTCTGTTGCCTCGGTTA
Organism: Gymnocheta viridis; assembly: GCA_956483585.1. Lineage (NCBI taxonomy): Eukaryota > Metazoa > Arthropoda > Insecta > Diptera > Tachinidae > Gymnocheta > Gymnocheta viridis. The sequence goes on from OY101444.1 coordinate 46,303,800, forward strand.
AGACACTCGTTAGTGATTCCACTGCGGAGTCAAGCATGGACACATTGCCTATGCTATCTTGGCATGGCGGCAGCTTGTCTTCGAGTACACTAGCATAGACAGACCAGTTGGTCTTTCTTCTGTTCGTGTAGGGTTTCACTGAATCAACTCTAAGAGAAAAATTGAAATCAATGTACATGTGGTCAGAGAAGGAACAGTCCTTTGACACATTCCAATCGCTAATCATATCCGAGAACCTATCGCTAATAAGCGTAATATCGAGAACTTCCCTTCTGTTAGTCACAATAAAGGTGGACTCATTACCCCTATTAACTACTGTTAGTTCATTTTCTACTATAAAGTTTAGAAGTAACTCACCTCGTTGATTGACATCCGAGCTGCCCCAGATGGTATGGTGAGCATTAGCGTCTGCACATATTATGAGGGGAATGTTGCGCCTACTGGCATATCTGGTTAGATCGTTTGGAGGATCGTCCTGATCGTGAGCCATGTAGCAGCTCATAAACCATACTGTCCGTGTTTTGTTTTCCACCGCGACAGTGCAAGTGTCCTTGTCGCTAAAATCAGAGAGAATAAAAGCTTTGAGGACGTTTTTGACCATAACACAAGCTCTGGTCTTACCTTGTTCAGCTGCGTACAAAGTACTATAGCCGTCTAAACTGAGTCCGCAAACCCTGTCTTTATACAACAATGGTTCTTGGATGCAAATAAGCTCCTCCGCGCCTGAAGCTAATCGGAGGAGAAGGGCAGCTGTCGCCGCTTTAGAGTGATGAAGGTTAATTTGTGTGACCTTCATCACAGTTCATCACTATGGACGACTGTGACGTTGGCATCCTCTGGGTCGTCGTCCGATTCCAGAAGGATGTCCTCATCGTCCGCAACCTCCATCCTGCCAAAGAAGTCACCCACGAATCCAGTGATCGACTGGGTGTCCTCGCTGGCCGATGAAGCAGCGGAATCGTCCTCCATAGTTGACATAGCCTTCGTCACCGGAGCTTGAGGCTTCTCCATGTCATCACCTTTGTAGACTCGGAGGAAGATAGTTTCAAAACCATAGAATATCTTCCCCCGTGTCTCCCGAAGTGACGCCAAAGAGTCACTGTTAATTATAACAGTGGCCTTCCTGGTTTCATCAACAGCGTCAGTAACCCGCACTATTTTCCAGTCTTGTGTGGGTAGCTTTGGGTTACTGACCTGTATGATTTCCAGGATCTCCTTGGGGTCGGATGGCTCAGCGGGGATCCTGGCAACAGATCTGGGCCTTTGCGGTACATCGGCCAGAGGTATTGCCTCAATCTTCGCGCCTTGCCATACTTCCCCCAGGGACTCCACGGCTTTTTTGTACAGCAGCGATGACCGCTCATCTGCACACGCTATCAACTTGATGTGCCCTTGATACCAACCGGCATCATCACATTCGGGTGGTGGTCCAGGGTTACCCCTGAAAGCCTTGAGGAACGCCTTGGAGAGTGCGACGACAACCAGTTTCCAGTTTTTGGAAGAGATGGTGCCGTCACTGGCGTTGCGGTCAATGATCGCCCAAATCAGATGGTCCTTTGCCACCTCCTTGTAAGATCTTGTTAACGGCCGTTGAGGCATATTTTTGGGCCTTTTAGTCCCAGGAAGGGTGTCCTCCCCTGATCTTTGCCGTTTAGGCGCTGCTTCAGTTGGCTTCCGTGCAGGATTACCTTCCGTCGCAGTGGGTTGGACCCGTTTTATATCCTCAATATGGGATTTCGCCCACTGAAGAGAGCTTATCTCTTGCTCCGTGAGCTCACCGACCGGTTTTCCACCAAGTCGGCTGACGATTTTAAAGACGGAGCGCCTAGTGGTGTAGGCCCGTTTGGCGGGATTTATATGCCTTTGGGGTTTTTTGATTGAGGCCGTAGAGGCCGAGGGAGGTGCTAATGGGGGCATCGAATCATTCTTCGGGTGCCCTGTTTGCACAAGATTCGGCACATGGGAAGCTGGTTTGACGGCAAACTGTGTCTTAACCGTTGAACCTGCGCCCGAGGAAGGGATTTTGACGGGGTTTGCTCCCGTCCGGACCTGAGAAGCCTTAGAGGTACTTGGTTTCGAAGAACCTTGTACCAGGCTTGGTTTGCGACCGCCTGAAGGCTTGGTCATGTTTTTATGCGCACTAGTAGCAGACCGACTAGCAGAGCCTGGCGCAACCACTCTGCTAGACGGGGTCTCAGTAGCTAACAACTTACTACAGCCTGAAACAGACGTTGTAGTAGTTGGTTCTCCGGAGATTATGAAGCCCTTTACCGGATACGTAGGGCGTGAGTTGTTGTCTGACATTTTGGAAGACAGGGGGGTTTGCATTTTATGCCTACTGCCAGGCGAAAGGATTGCTGCCGCTCCACTGGAGACAGACGCAGACCATCAGCCGCTCAATATGAGGACAGACGCTGATGGATTTTCGCGGACCGACAGGCCTCAGAGAGCCAAGGATGACCGTTTCAGGCCAGCGGACTAGGATACTCCATTAGCCGCTCCACCTAGGAGAAACAGACGCTAATAGAGTGGGGAGGGGTAGTTCTTTGTTCGTACTCGATTTAGACCCTTCTAGCATGGGAGGCCCTACCGGTCGTGACTAACATCACTACCGCCAGCATGACTCTAAATGTCGTAGTACTTAAGCCCTCGCATCGCGACAAGATGACTACCCATTCGCGAGAGGACGACACACCTAAAATAATCAGATATAAACACACTCTCTGCCAACAAAATATTTCTCTGCCACGATTCCATCAGCAACACACCAAACAGCATAAACACACCCCCGCTATGACGTCAGTGATGACGACGCACCTAAAACAATCAGATATACACACATTCTCTGCCAACAAAAAATATCTCTGCCTCCAAAAAAAATTCACTGCCTACATACCAACATAATTTGACGTCTGTGATGACGATGCATCTAAAATAATCAGATATACACATGGTCTGCCAACAAAAAATTCACTGCGTAGATACCAACAGAAACACACCCAACAACATAAACACACAACCAACCAACATAGCACAGGCAAGCAAAAGAACATACACACGCACACACACAACCAACATAGCCCAGCCAAGCAAAAGAACATACACACGCACACACACAACCTACATAGCCCAGCCAAGCAAACGAACATACACACACACACACAACCAACATAGCACAGGCAAGCAAAAGAACATACACACGCACACACACAACACACATAGCACAGGCAAGCAAAAGAACATACACACGCACACACACAACCAACATAGCACAGCAAGCAAACGAACATACACACACACATACACAACAAACACAGCACAGCAAGCAAACGAACATACACACACACACACACAACCAACATAGCACAGGCAAGCAAACGAACATACACACACACATAACCAACATAGCACAGGCAAGCAAAAGAACATACACACGCACACACACAACCAACATAGCACAGGCAAGCAAAAGAACATACACACGCACACACACAACCAACATAGCACAGGCAAGCAAACGAACATACACACACACATAAAAAACTCGAGGATGGCAACACTGGCTCGCTCAAAAGTAATGGTGGCAATAGAACATTCACACACACATACACAACAAACACAGCACAGCAAGCAAACGAACATACACACACACATACACAACAAACATAGCCCAGACAAGCAAACGAACATACACACACACACACAACCAACATAGCACAGGCAAGCAAAAGAACATACACACGCACACACACAACACACATAGCACAGGCAATCTCTGGCAAGCTGATTTACTTGAAATGGGAAATTACTCTATAGACAATAAAAATTATAGATTTTTGTTAACCGTAATTGATAGATTCTCAAAATATGCATGGGCAGTACCGCTGAAAACAAAAACTGCACTTGAAACAACACAAGCAATGGTAGATATTTTTCAATTGGGACGAGTACCAAAAACTACAAACAGACGGTGATAAAGAATTTTTAATAAACACTTTGCAAAATTGATAGATAAGAACAACATTAATCACTATTCAACGTATAGCACAATTAAAGCATCACTAGTAGAACGATTTAATGGAACATTAAAAGGGATGATGTGGAAAGAATTTAGTTTTAATTGTTCGTATAACTGGTTGGTTATCTACAAAGATCTATTTCAAGCATACAACAGTAAAGTTCATCGTACCATCAAAATGCCTCCAATTAAAGTCAACTCAACAAATGAGAAAAAATTATTAAACACAGTATACAATCATTTGAAGATGTATAAAATCTCGAAATTTAATGTTGGAGATCATGTGCGCATAAACAAATACAATCATACATTTGAAAAAGGTTATACTCCAAATTGGACAACAGAAATTTTCACTATTAAAACAATTCAAAATACATATCCTGCAACATACATATTAGAGGATTATCGTGGTAATATCATTCAAGGTGGATTTTACGATGAAGAACTCTCAAAAAGTAGATTTCCAAATACATATCTAGTTAAAAAGATTATTAAAACTAAAGGAGATACCGAATTTTATTTTGCCTTTCATTGCGTTAGTAACCATATATGCAAATGATTTTTCTGCAAGACTGCTATCTTTTGATAAAACTCGATCCCAAACTGAATTTTCAAAAATTTTATCTGCCTGATATCTAATATTTAAATTCTTTATTTTTAGAATAAGCTGTATCGTAATTTTTGCAGACAGAGTCCTGTAAGTTAATTCTTTTATCACCTCGATTGAAACGTTTTTGTAGTTTAGTTCCACACTAAATTTCCTTTGATCGTTTTGGTAGTGAGTCCAACATGAATACTTCTCTAAAATGAGGAATATTTATAGAAAAATTTATTATGTCAACATCTGATAGTGGTCTGTTGGGTAGCATTCTTAAGAGTTTTTTGTCTGTTCTTTATAAACTAAACCATATCCCTTTTTATATGGTTTTAAGTAAAGTCCTTTTCCAACTGTTATCTATGAAATCTTCGTTTATTATGTCTAGTTGCTTCATCAAGTTGATTTTTTGCATTCTTTGCTGCATTTAAAGTCGATATGAGGGGTAAAAAACCAAAAATTTTTGGAACACTAATTATGCGTGGTATTATAACATGTGATTTTCTTCCTCTTTATGATTTGTTGATGGTTTTACGTGCGATTATAATGGCAGAGTTAATGTCTAAAGGGGTTTCCTTCTTTAGTATTTTCGTTGCAGCTCTAATTGATGTACTGAACAATTTTTTTTCAATTAATTTCGATTTCTTTTCTTTTTTTTCCCCACACCCATACCGAATTTTATTTTGCCTTTCTTTGCGTTAGTAACCATATATGCAAATGAGTTTTCTGCAAGACTGCTATCTTTTGATAAAACTCGATCCCAAACTGAATTTTCATGAATTTTATCTGCCTGATGTCTAATATTTAAATCCTTATTTTTAGAATAAGCTATATCGTGATTTTTGCAGACAGAGTCCTGTAAGTTAATTCCTTTATCACCTCGATTGAAACGTTTTTGTAGTTTAGTTCCAGGCCCACAGTACTGATATCCAGGAAGATGAAGTTCAACAGGATGATTATTTATTATTTTATCTACTATACCTGCTCCAACGAAGGTGTTTTTATGACTAAACGAGTTGTTGTAATGTCTAACTATCTTATTTATTTAATTTTTTCTCTAATAAAAGGTAACAAATATGAAGTAGATTAAGTTACAAAAATGCGGTTAGTGAAACAACATAAAAATATTTTGGTTCGTAATATTAATGATTCATTGAACATCACTTCACTATTAGGACCGTCAAATTGTTGAAAGATTAATGTTATGATTGGCTTAGAAAATTCTAACGGACTCAAGTTTGAAAACATCAATTTATCAGTCGAAATATGAGTACTTGAAAGGTATAATTTCACCAATTAAAGGAATGGGATATTACACATTCGCCACCAATGAAACAGTTATTCCCCCTAACGAAGCCAAAACTAATTCAATTATGATTTTTGATGATGTTGCATGTCTACTTGTGTCAAACTTATACCAGAATTCCAAAGCATTTAATTAGAGACAACGCGAATATAATTATAATATTTAAACAATATGAGAGAAATATGAACTTTAAACAAATTCATGAAATTTGTAGAGTGTTGGAAGGAAAAATATGGAGTTTTGATGATAAGCAAAGATAACGAGTTAAACAATGGTCGTTATAGAAAATTATTTGACTATTTTATAACAATATAAATTACTCTACATAAAAGAAAAACTTTGGTATATAATCTGACTTTGAACACAATACGTCAACATATCTATTCAAATATTTACTATATATGATAACCTAATCAGATACATAATAACCTGATCTGATACCTAATAACCTGATCTGATACCTAATAAACTGATCTGATAGCTGATAAACTTATCTGATACCTGATAACCTGATCTGATAGTCTAATCAGATAGCTGATAACCTGATCAGATACCTAATAATCTTATCTGATAGCTGATAACCTAATCAGATAGTTCATAGCCTGATCTGATAGCTGATAACCTGATCCGATAGCTGAGAATGAACGAAAAAATTCTAAAAGAGTTGATTGCAACGAGAAATGTGTTGAAGAAAAAGCTTCGTAGTATTAAAACTGGTGAAATAGATACTCGTGAACAACTACAAAGCACATTTAAGCCTATAACAGACCCTTTGTACAACTTTATAAATAATTCTAAAAGTATTAACAGAATTATCAAAAAAGAAAACAATGAGATGGAAACAGATATTGAAGATAATAACAGTTCTCATATTAAGAAACCCTTAATTAAATTGGAGACAAGTACACCAAAGAAACTTGTAGAAGAAACAATATTTGACATCAGGAACTCAATTGATGATCTCTATGGTGAAAGTAATAATGATGACTTTTATTCCAGAATTCAAATATTGAAAAGAGGTACACTGACTTATTAGTTTCGTAAGGAATAAATGAATTAGATACCAACTGTAGTCCACATACAAATTTCAATAATGAATGGAAATTTGGTGAAAGTAATCTCAAACTGAATAAACATAAAATACAGGTTGGAGGTCAAATATCTTCTCTAACACCAGGACTATTTTCTCTAATATTTCATAAAATACCAAAAAACTATCACAAATATGAACTAGAACTATATAGAAAAATTTTAATTAGTACAAATGCGCACAGAAGAGACTATAAGCCTGATGGTCAAATCATGGGAACGAAAGCCTATAAATACAAACATATTATTAAAAAGATGTTCAAAGAGAAAAACCAAGAGACTTTATCAGAAGTTATAAGAAATAAGACAATATCTAATTATCAATGTGATGGATTGATGCGGTTTAACCCCCATAAACCAAACTATATATGCTGGGACGATCCAAATGAGTTGGTAGATGGACTTCGTCTACTGACAGCATCACGAGCTGCTGGTTATACTAATCATAATAAAGAGATTGTATCAATTATTGAAGAGCTACGCGAAGCTAATATAATGGAACAATTATGTCTGTTGATAAGTTTGAACATTATCTAAACGATAAAAGCAATATAATTTCAATGAAAAATGCCTCTAAGCTGTTGTGGTTCTTTAGGTTCTTTATAGATACGAACAACATCGATGTCCAAAGCAAAAGAATCAAAAATGCGGCAAAGGCTGTGGAGGAAAATTATGTTATCAGTAAATTGTTTCTGCAAAATCAAATCGAAGAAATAGAATAAAAACTATTAAAATACTTTGAGGAAGATGACAAAAAAATGTGTGATACTCTTCGAATTCAACTCGAAATGCTACAACATGCAACAACATTACAGTTGGAAAAGAATAAGAAAATTGAAGAAAACATTTCCAAAATCAATAAATTTTTGTAAGATGGTTATCTAGAAAGATTTGTTGAGAGCTTACAAAAGAGCAGTTAAATGAAAAGATTTATAGATTGGAAAATTACATGTTCGCATCAATAAGTGAAAGTTAATCAAGCAGAATACAACGCATCCAATACAATTCTTAAAACTATAAACATGTCTTCAAAAAGAAATCTAGTTAACGAACCCCATAAACAAGCTCGATATCTTTTGTGCGTCGCACAGTGGCTGAAAATCGTTTTTCATTGGCCAAAATTCTGTAACTTTTGAACCGATCAAAATATTGAAGTAATTTTTTTTTATTGGATAGATATTTAGTTCAGCTTGACTCAGTTTAAATTACATTAAAATTGATTGAGGACTTTTTAAGGAATTCTAGGTCAAAGTTGAACTTTTGAATTTTTTTAAATTTTAGAGTGAAATATGGGTTTATTATTTTTTTATTTATTACAAAATTTAATATTTGGAAATTAATAATAATTATAAATATTTTTTGTAATAATGGAATTTTTTTTAATGTTACACTTAAAAAAAATTTTACACTGAAAAAAATAGTAAAATCAACTGGAGATTTTGCTATTACAGAAAAATTAAAAAAAGAATGGTTACACTTAAAAAAAAACGTTAATAATATTATCTAAAAATATTGCTATTACTACAGAAAAATTTATTATTTTTTGCTGTCAAATTTGATAATTTTAAAAACATTTTAAAAATAAAAACTGCAATAAATTTTAATAGCATTTGCAACAATGGTAGGTTCTGTTTATTATTATTTTTTACTAATACTATGTTTTTCGTACTTAAATAACAATGAAAGGCAATTATAATTATTATTCATTTGACTCAAATATTGATTGCAAATATTCCATATTTTGTTCTGTGCTATCTCTGTTCTTTAGTAGTTTTTTGGCTTCTTCATCTAAATCCCGATGTTCCACTTTTCATTGATTTCGAATACTGGAGATAAACGGATCTGACGTTGCCAATAATATATTAAATAGATCTTCATTTGTTGAATTTCGTGAAATTTTTCTAGTATTGTGGTCTCTATAAAATCTGTAATCCTTGTTCCTTTTTTCCTGAGCCTCCTCTGATAGATCTCCAAGTGGCACCAAATGATATTTAATGACATCTTCTCCATGATAAAGGATTTTGTGAACTGTTGCAGACATATTTCTCCATGGGTAGTTGGTTGTATATATTTTTGCAGTTTCCTTTGCATAATCTCCAAATTTTCTAGAGTCAATTTCTTCATTGCACGCAAGTACTTCTAGGATTATTTTAAATCTGAAAATGAGGTTTAAATCCACTCCTGTTATTTCAGATGCTGTTTCTGGATCTGAAAAGAATCTTCTTGCGGTATTGCCATCATTTGTATTGCCTGACCCTTGTTTTGGCTGATCTATAATCAATCCAAATTTGCGATATTCATCTTGAACATGTTTCTTTTTTGAACTTCTTAAATCTTTGTTGGTTTCGTTGTTTCTTATTGATCCTGAAGACCCGAAATCCAAATCATAAATGATTTTTAGTATGTGTTCCATAAGTCGTATTCTTGCATGTAGTGGTGATAATCCAAATTCATATGCATCGGTATTATCTAATGATTTTGTAGGTATTCGGTTTAATTGGGTTGATGTTGCTTGGCATATAATGCAGCTGGATGCAGCCTTCGTGTTAGTCAAAGCCTGACCTACTTTTCCATCTATCATTGTCAGCACTAATTGGTAGCTTACTTCAATTTGTTGCCCATCTAACTGTAATTGTAATGGCTGTAGTGTTGCAATTTGGGCCTTAATATCACTAACTTCTTTGTTAATGGCATCATGAGTTTCTTTTTTGAAAGTTTTGTTTACTGTAGCTAACTTCTTTGTAGCGTTTTTTTAGTGCTTTGACGAAATTATATAATTGCTCTTGCATTTCGGTGCTACACGAATTTAAGATTAATTTTATTTTAACGTAACTAAGAACATCTTCCTGGTTTTTGTTTCTAAAATACTCTTCCGCCAGTTCTTTATAACTGAAGCTCTCCATATTTTTGTGAATATTTTTATTTGCGTCTATTATGTTTTACCCGTACACCTAGAGGATTAACTTATTACTGAGTAATCCCTTATCGAATCCGTAGTTTTATACATTTTTAGATACATGTTATTCACACATTGATCTTTAATTTCATAGCAGGTAGTGCTTAAATTGCACAAAACTGCACATGTTGTCCAGACCTTAATATCAGGTAAAACTGATTAGTATCTCGCCAATATTTGTTGTTGTTGTTGGGTTGGTTTTTTATTTTTAGTGGTTTAATGTCCCGATTATTGTTATAAAATTGCTTATGACTTTTTTTTTTTTTTTTTTTTTTAACTTGGACCAGCACTCAGGGGATGACCCCTACATATGCAATGCATTGTGCCGGAACTAGGAAAATTGGTTATGGGAAGGAGGATAAAGGGAGTAGTGTCTGTGGACGTTCGATTTGAATTTTCCCACATTAAAAGTAACAGGAAAGACCTCTGCAGGAAGTTTATTCCACACGCGAACTGTTCGGCTAAAGAACGAATTTTCTCTGTAATGCGTAGTGCGATCCACTGGCATATCAACCACAAATAGTAGTATGAATAAGGGGTTTCTAGATAGAAATGTGCAAAGGAAAAATGTGCATACCTTAACCCTTTAAGGGTCGATGGGGTTAAATTCGACCCCATGATATTTTGTGTTATGAGGCGGCAGCGTGTTCGGTTTTGCTTAAAGTGAAGTCGTGGTGGGGGGTTCGGTTTTGCTTAAAGTGAAGTCGTGGTGGGGGGGTTCGGTTTTGCTTAAAGTGAAGTCGTGGTGGGGGGTTCGGTTTTGCTTAAAGTGAAGTCGTGGTGGGGGGTTCGGTTTTGCTTAAAGTGAAGTCGTGGTGGGGGGTTCGGTTTTGCTTAAAGTGAAGTCGTGGTGGATGTTATTTTTGTTGAAGTGAAGTCGTAACATTTAATGTGTTTTAGAGGGTTAATACAATATGAATTAAACTACATTAGGGCGGTTTACGAAAGTCTGTGATTTTTTTGCTAGTATTTAATAAATAAAATTCATTTACTGCGGTATATATTAATCTCCCTAATACTATTTGTTATCAGTATAAAATGTTAACCACATTATTTAATTAAGTGTAGTGGTAATAAAATGAAATCAAATTAATAAAATATATTCATTGTTGTACTAAACTCTAAGGTGTGATTATACTTTTAGTTATTTATTCACAAAAAAAAAAAATTAATAAAATAAATCAAATTAAAATGGGTGGTAACTTTATTTGTGATATCTGTGGAAAAGTGTACAGCCGCAACTTTTCATTAAATAGACATATCAGGATGCATCATCATCAAGGTTATTCATTAAGGTGTACGACTTGCAACATTAATTTTTAAAGTAAGCAAGATTATCTTAAACATATCCACTTAATAGAGCATCAAAATAATCAAAAGAAAGAAATTATACACTGTAAGGAGTGTAAAGAAGATGTAGTAAGGAAACTGTGGATATATCATCAACGCACAAACAAACATAAAGATAATTGTTTAAAAATTGTTGATGAAATCAATAATATAAAGTGTTTAGATGCTTGTTTCAAAAACCGTATTACTACATTTCGGTTTAAAAACAACAATATGGATAACCTAAATCCCGAATTGTTTTTCAATAACATAAAGGATAATGTAGCATGTGTTTTGAAAGATCATCTACAAAAACATACAAGTTTAAAATTTAATTTCGAATTACTCTGTGAATATATGAAGATGAAAGACGATGAAGAACCCATAATTACCATAATACTACATCAAACAAAAATGTATATTTTGTCTTTAACTAACCATATGAATGATATTGAAAGATTTTATGCAAATAAATGTGAAATAATTATGCAAAAAATGGATGAGTTCCAAGAACGTGATAGTGGTTTTGCGTTAACAAAAATTAATCACCTTGATGTTAATATTAATAAATATGCATGTATAAAAGGTTCACAGTATATTTCTTTACCAACATACATATCAAAAAAAAAGCTTGTGTTAATATACAAAACAATGACGTATACTGTTTTAAGTGGGCTATAATATCAGCGCTATATCCAATAGAAAATAATAGTGTAATTTGTTCTTCGTATAACATAACCAACATTCAAGATGATATTATAGTCCTGGAAAATAATATATTATTAAATTTTAAAAATTTAAATTTCCCGCTATCTGTCAACAAAATACAGCAGTTTGAAGACAACAACCCGGGAATAAGCATAAATGTCTTTGGTCTGGAAAGATCTTTTGAAAAGAAGAAGAAAACATCTATACTTGAAAAAGATACGTATTTAGAAGTTTATAATGTTGTGGGACCATATTATTTCTCTCAAGAAGAAAAAAGTAAACATATAAATTTATTATTGATGGAAGATGAAGAACGATTCCATTATGTCTGGATAAAAAATATATCAAGGTATGTTTATCGTTATTTAAATTTATACTCAAAGTGAAATTAAACTAATTAAAAAAAATGTTTCCTTTTATATTTCTTTAATTATAGATTATTAAGAAGTCAATTTACAAAACATAAAAATAAGGTGTATATTTGTAATACATGCCTCATACACTTTTACAAAGAATCATCTTTAAAGAAACATAAGGAGGAATGCAACAAAATTGTAACTATAATGCCAACCGATAAAAATTCTATACTTAGATTTAAGAATCATAAAAACCAACTAGATGTTCCGTTTGTAGTTTATGCAGATTTCGAATGTATTCTGGAATCAATTGATATTCAAAACTCAGCTAATATTAATTCAGTTCAAAAGCATATTCCATTTGCATTTAGTTATTATATTAAATGTTCCTATAATTCTAGTTTAGATATACATAGAATTTATAGTGGTGAAAATGCATCAACACATTTTTTTAAAAGTTTAGTCGAGGACGCATTATATATTTATAGTAACTATTTGAGTGTAGTAATACCAATGAAACCTTTAACGTTTATACAACAAAAAAGACAAGATGAAGATATGAATTGTCATATATGCGGTGAAATCATATCTATTGGAGATAAAGTAACTGACCATTGTCATCTAACAGGTGATTATAGAGGTCCTGCACATAATATATGTAACTTAGAGTATCAAATTGGAAATTTTATCCCTATATTTTTTCACAACCTTTCGGCATATGATTGTCATTTATTTATAAGAGAACTTTCGTCAGTAGCAGGTGATATAAAAATCATTCCTTTAAATAAGGAATTATATGTATCCGTATCGAAGAAAATTAGGGTGAGTGAAAAAGATACTATTGAGCTACGTTTTCTCGATTCATATCGTTTTATGGCAGTTTAGATCAACTTGCAGGTTTCTTGTCTGATGATGATTTGAAAACTATAAAATCGGTTTGTTCAAATGATAATGAATTTGATTTAATGAAACGTAAAGGTGTTTTTCCCTATGATTATTTGGATTCAAAGAATCGTCTCATGGAAACACAATTACCACCTCGTTCTCTCTTCTTTAATAAACTAACTGATGAAGCGTGTAGTGAAGATAATTATAAACATGCTGAAAAGGTATGGAATACATTTAGATGTACGACTCTCTTGGACTATTTACTATTATACTTGAAAGTAGATGTTTTATTACTATGTGATGTTTTTGAAAATTTCCGTAAAGTTTGCAAAAACATTTATAATTTAGATCCATGCCAATATTATACTGTTCCTGGATTATCTTGGGATGCAATGTTGAAAAAAACAAGAATAGAGTTAGAACTATTAACTGACATTAACATGTATAATTTTGTTACACGTGGTATTAGGGGAGGAATTGTTCAATGTTGTAAACGACATTCTGTAGCTAACAATAAATATGTAAGTGATTATGATTCTACTAAAGAATCGAATTATCTTATTTATTTAGATGTAAACAATTTATACGGTTATGTCATGTCGCAGTACCTTCCTTATAAAAATTTTGAATGGGTTGAAAACATTGAAAATTTTAATTTTAATGCTGTGGAAGATGATTCACCATTAGGGTATATATTGGAAGTGGATTTAGAATATCCATCCACCATGCACGATCATCACAATGATTTCCCATTTTGTGCAGAAAATAAAAAAAATGAACATATGAAACAGTCTAAATTAATAACGGCTTTAAATGATAAAACAAAATATGTAATACACTATAGAAATCTTAAACAATGTATTAAACATGGTCTTATTCTAAAGAAAATTCATAGAATTCTTAAATTCAATCAGTCGGATTGGTTGAAAACGTATATTGATTTAAATAATGATCATAGAACCAATGCCGAAAATGAATTTGAAAAAATTTTTTTTAAACTTTTAAATAATGCGGTATACGGTAAAACAATGGAAAATGTAGCTAAGAGAAAAGATGTTAAAATAGTTTGTTCATGGGAGAGTAGAGGTAAGAGGTTGGGAGCTAGAGCTCTTATAGCTAAGCCAAATTTCCATAGTTTACTTAAGATTCAAGAAGAAATGAAAGAAATGAGTCGAGTGCGAACGGAATATAATAAACCAATTTATATTGGGTTTTCTGTTCTAGAATTATCTAAGTTGAAAATGTATAATTTCCATTATGAATACATGAAACCTAAATATCAGGAAAATATTTATCTGAATTATATGGATACTGATTCCTTTGTTTACGATATTAAGACATATGATCTATATAAGGATATTCTAGATGATATCATCTTACAGTTTGATACGTCTGCTTATCCGAAAGATAATGTTTTTAATATACCCTTGTTAAACAAAAAGGTTTTAGGAATGATGAAGGATGAATGTAATGGCAAAATAATTAAAGAGTTCATGGGTTTACGCGCTAAAATGTATTCAATTAAAATTGATGAAGAGGAAAAAGAAATTAAAAAAATTAAAGGAGTTAAAAAATGCGTAACCAATAGACTAACGATTAATGACTTTAGAAAATGTTTATTTGAAAAAAAAAAATGTACTATGATTCTATGTATGTATTTAGATCAAAGATTCATGAAATATATACTCAACACATTAGTAAATTAGCATTAAGTTATTTAGATGATAAGCGATTTATTAGAGATAATAGTATTAATACATATGCATGGGGACATTATGCAATAAATAGTCAACAACCATCATCATCATCATCATATCCCAATGAAAATGTATTAACATCATCTTCAAGTGATAATATTGTACAATAGTATTAAGTGATTTTAGATTATAAGTGAATATATACAACGTGAAAAAACAATAAATAAATAAATAAAGAATATCATTAAAATATTTTAGTTTGTTTTTATTTTAAACTATAGTTATCTATTGAATAGGAATTTTAAACACAAGTAACCACAATTTGTTTTTGTGTGAATAAAATTTAATCGTGCTTGTTCTTAACCTTACTCAACTAAGTTGATATAAAATTTAATCGTTTAGAAATAAAAAAAATCAAAACAAAACTTTTTTATATATTATTTTATTTTTTTGAGAATTTTATAATATAATAAAAATAAATCTCATATTGAAGTATATATAATATTATTGAAGTTCATCTTTATTGATCCAAGAATTATGTTGAATGGAAAATCCCAACCATTTTACGTACGCCTGGTGCCCCTTAGTTTTAATAACATTTTCAATCAAGTATGTATTTGGAAAATGTGTCTTTAATAGTTCATGTTCATAGAATCCACCAACAATCGGATTCCTTTGATAGTCTTCCAATAAATAAGTAATGGGATTTGTGTTCTGTAAAGTACGAATTTTAAAAATTTCAGTTGTCCAGTTTGGAGTATATCCTTTTGAAAAAATATGTTTATATTTGCTGATTCGAACGTGATCTCCAACTTTTAGTTTACCAAATTTATATATTTTGGGATGATTATAGGCTTGTTTTAATATAGAACTTTCATTTTCTATGTTAACAGCATTTGGCTTCATTCCAATTGTTCTATGTTTTTTATTATTATATTCATTAATTAAATCCTTACATATATGTATCCATTGATAATTTCCTTGTAGACTAAACTTTTTCCACATCATTCCTTTTAGAGTTCTATTAAATCGTTCTACAATAGACGCTTTCATGATACTATATGTAGAATAGTGATTGATATTATGTTTTTCATCAGGTTTTGAAATATTTTATTATAGAACTCTTTACCATTATCTGTTTGCAAGTTTTTTGGAATTCTCTTTAGCGAAAAAATAGATTGCATAGCATTGGATATATCTTCACTACTTTTAGATTTTACGGGTACAGCCCAAGCAAACTTTGAAAATGTATCTATAACTGTTAAAATAAATCTATAGCCTTTGTTATATTTTGAGTAAACACCCATTTCAACAAGATCTGCTTGCCAAAGATCATCAATTCCCTTGATCACCACTCGACGTCGAATGAAATTTCTACGTGCTTGCTTATGAAGCTCCTGAACCACTTCTTGTCGCTCCATTTCTAACATCTATCTTAGATTACATCAATTTAAATGCTGCTGATATTGAATTTAAATCAAAAACGATTTATATATATCTATGTTTAAACGGTTTGTAATGAGCTTCGTTTTTCATTTAGACGTTCTTCAACTGAATCAATTTTGTAATTAAATAATGATCTCATTTCTTTTAGTGATTGATTGAGATTATTTAGTATTATACTTTGATCATGTATTAATTTACTTAAACGTGTTTCTACATTATCAAATTTTTCTGTAGTCAACACGTTTTGTTGTCGTATTATTTCGTTAAAACGATCCTCCATTTCCTTAATTCTCTCCATATACATTGTATCCAGTTGTTTCTTTATTTCACTTAAATAACTTTTCATGTAAATTTTGTTTACAGCATCGTTTTCCAATACAGGACTAGTAATATTTTTTATTCTCCGCAAGTTAAAGTTGAAATTACGATCACTATCCAAATGAATCTTGAAATGTTGATTTTGGTATCTTACAGATTTTTCAATATAATGTCCAAACTTATCGATAGGCATTTTATGAATATGAATTGTTAAACATTTTTAAGTCTATTTATATAATAATTTTTGCTTCTCTCAATTCCTCAATAATTGATACAATTTCATTATTATGATTTGAGTGACCAGCTGTTGTTGATGAAATCAAAAGACGCAATCTATCAACCAATTCATTAGGATCATCCCAATAAACATAATTATGCTTTTTTCTATTCAATTTCATTAAACCTTTTCCCTTATGAATTTTCTGTTGTTGTTTAAATAGGTTTTTAATAATCGTTGTATATTTAATTGAACGATTTCCTTTAATTTGACCATTAATACTGTTATTTCGTTTATGGACATTAGTCATCTCCAATATTTGTTTATAATTATTTAAATCTGTTTTATTATAACTGATTGGTTTCTTATAAACTAACAATTCATATAAGCCTGATGTGAAGGGCCATTTTAAATTACCTACAGTAATATTGGTTGAATTGAAAGTGATGGGTTCATTACCTAGTCTCCATATTTGATTTTTATCCTTATGAGGACCATAGGTTTTATCATATATATTTAAGTTAACTTTTGATAAATTATATTGAATACTTTGATTGGGATGTATTGTAATGGTGTTATCATCATCATTGTTATCATCCTCATTATCAACATTAACATTATTATTATCATCATCATCATCATCATCATCATAGTCATCATGATCATTTTCATCATCAAATGATTGAAACGTGTTTGAACTTTCCTCGATTTTCTTGTTATTAAAGTTTGGAGAAAACGTGTTATAATCAAGCTTACTCTTTTTATATGGTGTACTGAAGGCAACTTTATTATTCTCAAGATCATGTTTAAAAGAGTCATCCGGATATTTTTCATGTTTTACAATGGTGTTATTATTATTATTATTATTATTACTAGTTGATTGAACTAATTCTTTTAATGGTTTTGATATTGGTTTCAATGTCTTTTCCAACAATTCATCATTTGCAATTTCTCCAAGCAAAATATTCTTATATTTCTTTTTTAAAATATTTCGAGTTTTAATAAGATTATTAACTAGATTTGTATTCATATTTATAGATTGAATTAGAAACAGATTCAAAACAGATCAGTTTAGCAGTTATCAATTTAATAGCTAGTATCAGATTATAGTTGAGAAGTTATTAGTTTAATAATTAATCTTGTACTGATTTTAAAATATCTGTAATATTTCTTTTATAGATTTATAAATATATCGAAACCTTTTCTATATCGACCATTATTCATAGAATCATCTTTGTTAATAACTAGAAAACCATATTTTTCTTTCCAACACTCGGCACATAACTTATGAAATGTTTTTAAAGTCATATCAGAACCAACATGATCATTGTAAATATGCTTAATATTCATTACATCCTGTTTAAAAATTATAATCATATTTGCATTATCGCGAATCAAGTGTTTTGGTATACGTGTATAAGTTTGACATAAATAAAAACTATCAATGTCTTTATGGCGACCCATACAGAAGTAAGAACGTACATGATTTTGTTTCTCACAAGCTATATCATCGAATATAAATATTGAATTCGGTTTAACTTCGTCTGGGGATAGAACATCATCATTATTAGAAAATGATGAAAAATTTATCTCCTTAATGGGTTTAATTAGACTTTCTAAGTACTTATATTTCGGTTGTTGTGTTGACTTTGAATATAAGTAAATATTTTTAAATTTCAATCCATGAGGACTTTCAATAAGACTGATCATAACATTTGTTTTTCCGCAATTTGATGGACCCACAATAAGAGCTCGAATAGAATTCGGTAGTAATGAACTATGACGAATTTTATTTGATGAATCGAACTTTGATTCGATATTCTTTACATCAATCCTTTTATGTTGTTTAAAAAAACGCATTCTGAAATCTAATGATAACATAATATATAAACCAGTCTCTTTTATTTGTTTTCAATCAATTTAATTTCAATCTTTAATCGATAAAGTATCAATAGATATGACTATCATTTATAAAAAGTTATTCAGTCGCCATCCATCCTTCATTGGTAAAGGTTTTCTAAATAAAATAATTAATAAACTTCCCATTGAACTTCATCTACCCGGTTATCAATTTTGCGGACCTGGTACAAAATTAAAGAAACGTTTAGCTAGAGGTGATCAAGGAATCAATCCATTGGATACTGCTTGCAGAGAGCACGATATAGCATACTCAAACAATAAAGATTTAGAGAAAAGACATATTGCTGATAGAATTTTAACTGAAAAGGCTTGGCAAAGGGTCAAAGCAAGCGATAGTAGTTTGGGTGAAAAATCAAACGCTTGGTTTGTTGCTACTACAATGAAAGCAAAAACAAAATTCGGTATGGGTAACGTTATTAGTAAAACTAAAAAGTCGTCTCCAGTAAATACCCACAAACTATTTACACATGCATTGAAAAGTGCAAGAAAGAATATAAAGAAAAGTGAAAACTTGAAAGATGCTATAAAGATTTCACGAAAAGTTGTAAACAATATTTTCAAGGGGAAGAAAAAATCGTTAATAAAAACACCTCGAATAATACCGCTACCAAAATCTGGAGGTTTTCTTCCACTTGCCCCTATATTTGCTGCACTGGGTGCACTTGGTGGTTTAGCTGGTGGTGTATCTGGTATTACAAAAGCAATCAATGCAGTTAAAAATGGAAAGGAACAGCTGACTGAAGCAAAACGACACAATAATACAATGGAAGCCATTGCGATGGGAAAAGGCATGTTCTTAAAACCATATAAAAAAGGATTTGGATTATATTTAAAACCTTATCAACAAAATTTTTAATGAAGCTACCTAAAAGAGCTCTTTCTGATGTAGACTTGAGAAAATATGCAAAACATATTCCAAATTTTAGAGGTGTGTTTATGTGTAACACTCTTCCAAGCAAACCATTTAAAAAAGAATGTGGAATAATCAATCTGGATACTTCAAAGGGACCTGGCACACATTGGGTAGCATACTGGAAAAACAACAATCAAATCGAATATTTTGATAGCTTTGGCAATTTGCAACCACCAAAACAATTAATAAAATATTTAGGAAAAAACATTAGTTATAATTATGATAGATATCAAAATTTTAATACAATAAATTGTGGCCATTTATGTTTAAAGTTTTTGTTTTCGAAGCTAAACTAAAAAGAAACTATAAATGTTTTAATAAAATACATCGATTAAGAATTAAAAAGATCTTGTTTTATTTATATATATATAAACATTTTTTTTTTCATTTATTAAAAATTTTAAAAGAAATATTATAATTAAATAATTTTTCTAATTTCGCTTGTTAGAGGTGAGTATTCGATTAAGCGATCATGAATAACTAAACAGTATGCTGATGTTTTTTCTGGAATTGGTTTGTTTGCTTCAGTATCAAATTCAATTCGTACATCAATAGGTCCAATTTTAACAGTCTCATTTTGATGTGAAACATCAACAACAATAAGCGGTGCGTAAGACTTGTAATCATTAACATCCAGCAATGGTTCAGGTTCTCGCATGTAAAAGCTTTGTTGAAATTTTGCATACATATTATATAGAACAGAATACTGACCCATTTCGAAACGATTATTTAAATCATCATATGGATATGACTCTGAGTTTAGATATACTTTTAAATTAGAGATATTACAATGGTCAAATATATTTCCTTGTTCTTTACTTTTCTCTTTTTGTAAACCAATTATAAGAAATCGTGGTCTTTCGTTTTGTGGAGAAAGCTTCACATTCCATAAAACCTTTGTATTCGTTGGTAGTGCAGGATTTACATGACAATCCCAACTACGAAATGCAATTGGTATAGAATTTTTGCTGTTGATTATCTTAAACATTTCCAATTTTGCAAAGTCCGATAGTTGAATATGCGGCATTTTCCATGTTATATCCAGAATTGTTAATTGCAAATGATCAGTTGTATTTGTAGAATAATATGATCTCTCATCGGATGTAGAACGTTGAAGAATGAGCTCATGTTTCGAATTTAATAGTATTTTGTTATAATCTTCAGCAAACCCCATCAACATTTTCAGAGGTATACAACAGCTAAAATGACTTTTTTCTAAAACAAAAGTTTCGTTAAGACACCAACCAGCGTTTTTTAGTGTAGCACTTTCAGCCTTATTCAATGATACAAAATTTTTCATGGTGGATGAAATTCCAAGTTTGCGTGTACGATCAACTTCAAAACCATTAATTTCATAACGAATTTCATCAAACAAATATGAAACAAAGTTGTTTTTAAATTTCACATCTATAGCTGGAACCTCTTTGTTTGCTTCCTTCTTTACTATAAAACCATGAATGTAAATCATACTCTCACTTGGTAAGACAAAGAGATCCTGATTTTGAATTGGTATACGAATTTCATCATTGTTGTTGAATGATTTTAGATATGGAGAGTAACTATGATATTCTCTTTTTACAATACTCTCATCATATATAGGTTTTTGAAGGACATTTAGTATTTCATTCATGGTTGAAGATTAAATCCTAATGATTTTAAGTATTCTGTATTAGATGAGGACAACAGTTTTTTATTTTTTATACTTTCTCGAATGTGAGTTGATGAGGGATTGAATGGAAATCCTCTTTGCACTATGTTTTTATTGTAAATGATCATTATTCTGGTTTGAAGTGGAGTCTAAGAGTGATTTTTTCTCCTCTAAAATTTATAAGTTCACCGTCTTGATTTAAGATTCTAATCGTTATGTTGTTTATTTGCTGACAGTTGACGGGTAAATAAATAACATTTCGAGGTTTTTCGTTTATTTTATATCCTGGAGGAACATCAAGAGGAAATTCATGAATAGTATGATTCGAAGTATTATTAATAAATGAACCGGTTGTTAAGTTGCTTTCAATGCGTATTGTATTAACATTCGTAATATGTGTAGGTAAATCAGATTCAAATAACTTTGTAGTATTCAATTGATTAATATCTACAATCACCACTTCCAAAGATTTATCATTTTGAAGATTTTGATCAGTGTTATAATATTCAGTTGAATTTACTTCTAATTTTCTTTTGCTAAATCCGAGCAACTTTCCTATACTGTTTGGTTGTGAAAAATCTATATCCATTGATGAGGTTATTTCAGTTTTAAGTGTGTTATTGTTAGCTTCAATTTTTAGATAAATTGGTTCATCAATATCGTTTAAGCTTGAGTTTAGGAAAAAATCAATATCCTCAAGTTCATATGAACCAACCGGAATAGTAATAATATGATTTCCTATATGAAACAAATTGTTGTGAACATCTACATTGGGTATGGAATTGAATGTTACAAAATCAATAAGTCCACAAACATATTTTGTAGAGAGTTCAATTGGAGGAAAATATTCTCCAACCAGAGTTGAAGTGTTTCCGATTAAAGATATTGTTATTGACATTTCAAGTATTCAGAATGAACTGATGTTTGATGATTATTTTATCTGATTTAAGTGTTAAATAATAAATAAAAAAATGTCTTTTATAATTTTATGTTTTCTTTATTAATATTTGATTTAATAAACTTTCTTAAGAGTATTACATTTTTTTGAGCACATATACAATATTTTCTATGATAACAACAAACATTTACAGATTTATCATTTTGATATAATGTTTTTAAATTTGGACAATTTAGATCATCTAGGTTATAAAAATTAATTTTATCCTTAAAAATATTTTGAATCCACTTAATTTGTTCTAATCCTTTAGCATAATAAATAAAATTTTTATCTTTAACATGCGCAATATAATATTCCATAATATTTGTTAAGGTTGAATCGCCATCTTTCCATTTTAATCCATGATGATGATTATAAAGCCAATTAATTGAATCTTTTTCTTTTGTTGTCAACAATGAATATGGAAAAGGTGGTTTAATAATAAATGTTTGTACTTGTGAGTCGTCAATTGAAATACTCAGTTCTTTTACAATGAATTTATTGTTGAGATAAAAACCTTGTACATCTACAACTAATATTCTCTCCTCAGACATTGTGTAATACTAATCAAGTCACAACGACGACTGTAGAACTGTTTATAAAGTCTATGTTTTTAAATTATTATAAAAATTCATTATACATAATGCTTGTTCCCAACTTTTATCGATAAGGGAACATTTACAGGTATCAGGTCCACAAGTTGTTTCATTGTTGAACCACACACAATTGGTGTAATGATATCCAAATTTTGATTTACTTTTCTTATAAAATGCATATTCATCGAATTGAGTTTTTAATTTCTTCAAAATAATCTCATGTTCATACCACAAAAACCTTTCTTCATTCAAGAAGTCATGTAAAATTTTCGAATAAAACTGATTATTCATTATTTTTCTTATTTTAATTTTTTTATTTATGTTAAATAAAACTTCTTAACACATCAACAACAAAGTTTATATTAAGTAGTAGTAAATGTATTTCATCATATCAGCTAATTTATATTATTTCCATATCCAAATCATGTGTGTAATCTTGAATGTTGATTAATGTTGTATGAGTGTACATTTATATCTTTAAAACCACCCTCATAGACTGTTCCAACTAGTGATATCATACCACCGATAACCTCAATTTTTATATGTTGATTGTGACTAAAATGAAATATTGGAATATTTGTTGACATTTCTTGTCCTCTATTAAGAGAAAAAATTTGAGTTCTTGTCCCTCCTTCTGCGGTTAGGAACACCTGCATTATAATATCCAAAACTACTGCATTTATTATTTGAAAAATTTTCCACTGTGCATGACAAGTACAATATTTATCACCAGTTTTTAAAAATTGACCCCAATACATATTTAACAAATTTTTTTAATTCAACTAAATCTCTCATTATAAATAACGTATATATATATAACACAAACTTGGATACAATAAGATTAAAACACCAGCTGTTTATATATTATTACATACATACGTATACTTTTTTAATATTTATGCTTAACCGCAATTGATAAGAAGTTATTAAAATATCTAAAAACACCTTATAGTATCAGTTATTGAATATAAAGAATCAGTTTGAAAATTCGTTTTACGGTGAAAAGTTAAAAGCAAAATAATGAGAGCAAGTTTAAGAAAATTGTTTCAAAATCCTAATATTATATACTTACCTTTAAAGGATATGGAAGAAAATACAGCATATGAAATCAACAAGATAGAACGAGTAGATACAAAATATGGTGAAAGTATAAGATGTCTTGTAAATAAAGAATATCATATTTATTTACCTAAACGATTTCTGATTATTACTAAAAATCAGATGGATTATCTAAACGCAAATCCACACATTTTAAAGAAAGTTAAAGAAGTGAATGGATTATATACTCTAATCATTAAAAAGAAGAAGCAATATGTATTCTACAACAACTTGTATGACAGTACTGAAGAAGAAGAAGATGACGATGATGAAATAGAAGAAACATTTTAAACAGAAACCTTTTAAAATTAAAATCATATATATTTATATTTATATATATCAACAAAACTCTGCATACATTAAAATTTCTTTCACATTTGATTAAATAGAAACTTTATAAAAAAACGGAAAAACCGCAACAGAAACTTTTTAAAATTTTCTCACGCCTTTTAATTAAATAGAAACTTTATAAACAACGGACAAACCGCATCAGAAACATTGTTTTAAAATTTTATTGAAAAGAATGATAAGCTATAAAATTACTTCTCATAATTTTATATAAAAACCCACCCCCCATCTAGTTTTTCTTTAATTACTATTCAAGTTAAGTACAGAAATGGAAGCACACCTAAAATCAATTTTCAAAAAAAACCAAACAAAAAGCATTCTCCCCATAAAGGAGATGCTTTTTGAATATAAATATAAAATTTCAAAAATGGAGCGTGTCCAGACGCCTTATGGGGAAAAAGTACGTTGTTTGGTGGAAAACACCAAATACATATACCTACCTGGTATATTCAACGAAACTCTAGACGATAATAGTATAGAAGAATTCCAGCGCAATACCTACTATCTTACTAAAGATAGAAAAGGTAGCAAAGGTAGCAGCAGCAATAAATATTACGAGCTGAATATACATGCAGCTGCAACAGGTAATTTTTGGTAAATAGTTTTTTTATTTATTTTATTATTATTAAATCTAAATATTATTTTTTTTGTTATCGTTCTAGCTCAAGATACACTAAAGAAACAACATGAATCTTAAATGTCGTCGTCGACGACACTCATAAAACGGAAGCCGAAATTATTTGTTGAATTTTTTAATCGAATATTATTAAAATTAAAAAAATTAACTATTATTAATATTTCCTTCTAATACATCAAATTTAAAAACAAATTAATAAAAAATTTAAGTAAAAAAAAATTAATAAAAAATATTTGTTATTATTTTATTTTTTTTGTTAGATAGTAAAAACATTATAATTACTCCTACACTTGATTGTAATGTATTAGTTTATTATAAATACTTGAGTTGAATAGCAATATTATGTACAATGAATCGAATAGGAACTGAAAATGAAACTTTGGTTGATTCTTTGTATAATCATCAGACCATGAGAGTTGAAGTGGAAAATTTTCTAAACTATTATAGAGGATATATTCCGGGAGATCTCATCAGATATATGGAAAATTTCCTAGAAATCATACATTTATATGAAGATTTGGAGTTAGTAGATTCATCAGTTCATGGTGTTCATTTTGAAAATTGTTTTAAATTGAAACAAATTACGGCTGATTCGAGTGTTATGTGTAATTGTAAATTATTTAGTCTACAAAAATATAGAATTGTTGCTAATATACATATGTTTTATAAGTATGTAGGTATATGATTAACACTAAAAATAAATAAATGTTTTGTTTTTAAATAATGTGGTTAACATTTTATACTGATAACAAATAGTATTAGGGAGATTAATATATACCGCAGTAAATGAATTTTATTTATTAAATACTAGCAAAAAAATCACAGACTTTCGGAAACCGCCCTAATGTAGTTTAATTCATATTGTATTAACCCTCTAAAACACATTAAATGTTACGACTTCACTTCAACAAAAATAACATCCACCACGACTTCACTTTAAGCAAAACCGAACCCCCCCCCACGACTTCACTTTAAGCAAAACCGAACCCCCCACCACGACTTCACTTTAAGCAAAACCGAACCCCCCACCACGACTTCACTTTAAGCAAAACCGAACCCCCCCCCCACCACGACTTCACTTTAAGCAAAACCGAACCCCCCACCACGACTTCACTTTAAGCAAAACCGAACACGCTGCCGCCTCATAACACAAAATATCATGGGGTCGAATTTAACCCCATCGACCCTTAAAGGGTTAAGGTATGCACATTTTTCCTTTGCACATTTCTATCTAGAAACCCCTTATTCATACTACTCACAAATGGATGCGCTCTTAACGAAGAACGTGTTGTTCGTACAAATGAGCGGGTTTCGGGAACAAGTTCCCTGATTTCATTAGAGCACATTCCATTGTAGTAACGATAAAACAGTGAAATACATCCCACATTGCGTCGATCCTCCAGTGAGTCAATAGAGTTGGCTACCCTACTGTCACCGATGAGCTTCTTTGCCCTCTACTGTACCCGGTCGAGTATCTTCAAAATAGACTTTGAAGCACCGGCCCATACATGAGAGTTGTATTCCATTTTCGGTCGGATATAGGTGGTGTAAATATTAAGGAGATCAGATGGAGTGAAGTATCTCTTACACCGTCTTAGAAAGCCGAGGCACTTGAATGCTTCTTTTGAAACCTGAAAAATATGATCAGTCCATCGAACATCACATTTAATTTTCATGCCAAGAACATCAAGAGTTTCTGATTCCTCAATATCTACACCACCCATTATTACAGATGAAGCAGCATGATTGTACGTACATTTGTGTGTAAGCATACAACATTGGGTCTTGCGAGCATTAAATTCGACCCTATTCGCACGTCCCCATTCATGGATTGCTAAAAGATCATTATTTATCGAATCATTCATATTTTGCCTCATTGCCGCGATCTCCGGCAGGCTTGGTCTGTTATTGAATGAATATGAATGGCACATGCTGCTGTCATCTGCAAAAGAGTAGATAGGATTGAAAGTTTGAAGTAGAAGATCGTTTAAGAAAATAAGAAAAAGTGTGGGAGAAAGAACGGATCCTTGCGGTACCCCTGAATTAATCTTGAACTCGTTTGATGAGATCCCTTCTATAACAACTCGTATAGTGCGATCTCTGAGAAAGCTTGATATAAATCGAGAGAAGACATCACCGACACCAAAAGCAATAAGTTTTGACAGAAGTGCACCATGCCAAACTCTATCAAACGCCTTGGAAATATCTAGAGCCACCACCTTACTCTCGCCAAAATGGTGAATAGAATGACACCATCTTTCCGAGAGAAAAGCCAGTAGGTCTCCCGTAGAGCGACCCCTACGAAATCCATACTGGCGGTCGCTAAGTAAGCTGTTGGACTCTAAATATCTCACAAGATGGAAATTTACCATACTTTCCATAACTTTGGAAAGTGCAGAGCAAATTGCAATTGGGCGGTAATTTTCAGGGTTGTTAGCCTCTCCTTTTTTGGGGATTGGCGTTACATTAGCAACCTTCCAACACATTGGAAATTCACCAGCATGGTACAATGTACTGAAAAGGTTAGCTAACGGACGCGCTAGCGTCGAAGAGCACTGCTTCAAGACCAGTGCTGGAATACCATCCGGCCCAGGAGATTTATTTATGTTGAGATCTGCTAGAACCTTTTTAACTGCACGGGCTCGAAAGAATATTCTTGGCATAGTTACAGATACTCTTTCAAGCACGGGCAGTGGTTGAGTGCTTTCCGGCAAGTGGGAGTTACTTGCAAATAATTCAGCCAGAAGGTTAGCTTTATCAACCGGGTTAGTGAATACTTGATCATCCTTTAAAAGAGCTGGAATTGAGGAACTAGCATTATCCTTTACTCTTTTAACGAATGACCAAAAGCTCTTACTACCCCGAGGGGCATTAAGAACTTTAGCACGAAGGCACTGCTCGTACAGAGCTTTTTCGCGCCTTAATACTTTGGCACATGAAGATCTCGCCCTTTTGCGTAGCGAATCAGTATCGGCATTTTTGTTATTACGCCATATACTGAATGCTTCCTCTCTGGATTTGACTGCATTTTTGCACGTCAGATTAAACCACGATTTCGCTCTAGGTTTAATGGATATTTGCTTAGATGGAATGAAAGCTTTCATTCCTTGCAAAATTACGCCTTCAACAATTTCCGCCATGGCATTGACATTATTGTCTAAGAAACAAAGCTTCCAATTAAAATGCCTAAAGAATGCGTTAAGCTCAGCCCAACGAGCCTTTTCGTATATGTATTTTGTACGTTTCGTAGCTGTTTGAGAAACGTTGTGAAGTTCTGAAGACAAAAAGGAGGCGGAAAATGTTCAATGGTCCGAGTTACCGAGAGGTGCATTTACGCTCACTTCATACTTTTGAGGGTGTGAAGTTAGAAATAGGTCAAGAGTATTGTGTTGGTGCCCTTCAACGCACGAAATATGTGTTGGCTCATTCACTAGTTGCGCTAGGTGGTTGTGCGCTGCAAATAACTCAACATATTGGCCTACTGGGGTTGTGTGGCTCGAATGGTGAAGCCAAGATGAGTTGTGAACATTGAAATCACCAGCAACAACAATTTCACTGTCCGGACAACCTTCCAGGATCTTCGATATGGAGTCGGAAAGGGCATCGAAGCCAGAAAAAGTTTTATCCCTTTCCACATTTGGGCTTCTATATAGAAACCCGAAATGTAATGAATGTGACCTGATTTTGAATTTAACCCAGAGGCAGCTAAATTCCGGATCACTCGTGCCTAAAGATTGCTGGCACTGGTACACTACTTCATTACGTATATAAAGTGCAAGGCCTCTGTGAAGGTTAAAAAGTGATAGGAGGTGATAGGAGGTGATACCCTGGTAAATGAAAATCCTGTGGATCAGCATCCTCAGATACCTGGGTCTCACATAAGGCGAAGACGTCCGGCCGATGGACACAAACGTGAGCATAGGCAGAGAAGAAATTCGCCCTCAGCCCACGTATGTTGCAGAAGTCAATTTTGAATCGCCCTGTCATAATAATGGTAGGAAAATTAAAATCGAGCGTTTTTTTTATTATTTTACTGATAACAGTGTTATTAATTGTTGCTATTATGACTGCCCAGTGACCAGTGTTATACCTTCGTCACTGAACAGTCTAACAACAATTAACACAATGCACCAGCAAAATAAACTAATTTGAAATTTTGTCACATGGGAAGCACAATAACAATGCTAAAGAAAAAGAGCCATAAAAGCCCTGATCTGGTCATTGTATAAAAAAACGACCCGTTGTGCCAACACTGGTTTTGCTGTGCCAACACTGTTCTCTCAGAGAGCTCTTTTATTTTTACTGTTTTTATTTGTTTTTGTTTTATTTATTTGTTTATTTATTTATAATGTTGTAATTGTTAAATTATTTTATGAGTTTTCAGTTTTTGTATTTTTTTGGTTATTTGTTAAGTTTATGGGCAGTATTTTTAAATTTTGAGTTTTTTGTTTTTATGTTATTTCTTATTATAAACAAATATATATGTATGTTTGTAGCACATTTGCCGCGGACGGAAACATTTAATTTTTTAAAACACTTAAAGAGGGATAGTGAACACAATAAACGCGGACAACGAAAGGGACACGTGCGAACTCAAAGACTTTTGGCCAATGAAAAACGATTTTCAGCCACCGTGCGTCGTAGAGTTGTGATGAAAGGAATAGATGATCTCTGGCAAGCTGATTTAGTTGAAATGGGAAATTACTCTATAGACAATAAAAATTATAGATTTTTGTTAACCGTAATTGATACATTCTCAAAATATGCATGGGCAGTACCGCTGAAAACAAAAACTGTACTTGAAACAACACAAGCAATGGTAGATATTTTTCAATTGGGACGAGTATCAAAAACTACAAACAGACGGTGGTAAAGAATTTTTAATAAACACTTTGCGAAATTGATAGATAAGAACAACATTAATCACTATTCAACGTATAGCACAATTAAAGCATCACTAGTAGAACGATTTAATGGAACATTAAAAGGGATGATGTGGAAAGAATTTAGTTTTAATGGTTCGTATAACTGGTTGGTTATCTACAAAGATCTATTTCAAGCATACAACAGTAAAGTTCATCGTACCATCAAAATGCCTCCAATTAAAGTCAACTCAACAAATGAGAAAAAATTATTAAATACAGTATACAATCATTTGAAGATGTATAAAATCTCGAAATTTAATGTTGGAGATCATGTGCGCATAAACAAATACAAACATACATTTGAAAAAGGTTATACTCCAAATTGGACAACAGAAATTTTCACTATTAAAACAATTCAAAATACATATCCTGCAACATACATATTAGAGGATTAGCGTGGTAATATCATTCAAGGTGGATTTTACGATGAAGAATTCTCAAAAACTAGATTTCCAAATACATATCTAGTTAAAAAGATTATTAAAACTAAAGGAGATACCGAATTTTATTTTGCCTTTCATTGCGTTAGTAACCATATATGCAAATGATTTTTATGCAAGACTGCTATCTTTTGATAAAACTCGATCCCAAACTGAATTTTCAAGAATTTTATCTGCCTGATGTCTAATATTTAAATCCTTATTTTTAGAATAAGCTGTATCGTGATTTTTGCAGACAGAGTCCTGTAAGTTAATTCTTTTATCACCTCGATTGAAACGTTTTTGTAGTTTAGTTCCACACTAAATTTCCTTTGACCGTTTTGGTAGTGAGTCCAACATGAATACTCCTCTAAAATGAGGAATATTTATAGAAAAATTTATTATGTCAACATCTGATAGTGGTCTGTTGGGTAGCATTCTTAAGAGTTTTTTGTCTGTTCTTTATAAACTAAACCATATCCCTTTTTATATGGTTTTAAGTAAAGTCCTTTTCCAACTGTTATCTATGGAATCTTCGTTTATTATGTCTAGTTGCTTCATCAAGTTGATTTTTTGCATTCTTTGCTGCATTTAAAGTCGGTATTAGGGGAACACTTATTATGCGTGGTATTATAACATGTGATTTTCTTCCTCTTTATGATTTGTTGATGGTTTTACGTGCGATTATAATGGCAGAGTTAATGTGTAAAGGGGTTTCCTTCTTTAGTATTTTCGTTGCAGTTCTAATTGATGTACTGAACAATTTTTTTTCAATTAATTTCGATTTCTTTCCATTTTTTCCCCCACACCCATACCGAATTTTATTTTGCCTTTCATTGCGTTAGTAACCATATATGCAAATTATTTTTCGGCAAGACTGCTATCTTTTGATAAAACTCGATCCCAAACTGAATTTTCAAGAATTTTATCTGCCTGATGTCTAATATTTAAATCCTTATTTTTAGAATAAGCTATATAGTGATTTTTGCAGACAGAGTTCTGTAAGTTAATTCCTTTATCACCTCGATTGAAACTTTTTTGTAGTTTAGTTCCAGGCCCACAGTACTGATATCCAGGAAGATGAAGTTCTACAGGAAGATTATTTATTATTTTATCTACTATACCTGCTCCAACGAAGGTGTTTTTATGACTAAACGAGATGTTGTAATGTCTAACTATCTTATTTATTTAATTTTTTCTATAATAAAAGGTATTAAATATGAATTAGATTAAGTTACAAAAATGCGGTTAGTGAAACAACATAAAAATATTTTGGTTCGTAATATTAATGATTCATTGAACATCACTTCACTATTAGGACCGTCAAATTGTTGAAAGACTAATGTTATGATTGGCTTAGAAAATTCTACCGGACTCAAGTTTGAAAACATCAATTTATCAGTCGAAATATGAGTACTTGAAAGGTATAATTTCACCAATTAAAGGAATGGGATATTACACATTCGCCAACAATGAATCAGTTATTCCCCCTAACGAAGCCAAAACTAATTCAATTATGATTTTTGATGATGTTGCATGTCTACTTGTGTCAAACTTATACCAGAATTCCAAAGCATTTAATAAGAGACAACGCGAATATAATTATAATATTTAAACAAGATGAGAGAAATATGAAATATGAACTTTAAACAAATTCATGAAATTTGTAGAGTGTTAGTAGATAGGTATACAAACAAGCCATTTTAAATGGTCTCATTTTAAAAGAAATCCGTAGAATCCTTAAATTTAGACAATCCCCTTCGCTTAAAAAATATATTGATTTAAATACATTCCATAGAACAAATGCTAAAAATAACTTTGAAAAAGATTTTTTTAAACTTTTAAACAATGCTGTTTATGGGAAGACAATGGAAAACATTGAAAAACGTAGGGACATTAGAATTACTTCATCATGGGAATCAACAAACAGAAATCATTTGGGTCTCAGAGCATTAATTGCAAAAACAAATTTTATGCATTTGTCGAAATTTTCTGATGATATGTATGCGGTGGAGTTGAAAAAAATGAAACCAGAGTATAATAAACCTATATACGTTGGCTTTACAGTACTAGAGTTATCCAATTGGAAAATGTATGATTTCCATTATGGTTTCATGAAGCCTAAATTCGGAGATAACATTTCTCTCAACTATATGGATACTGATTCTTTTATTTACTCGATTCAAACTGATGAATTTTACGATGACATCCGTAACGATATTAGTTTGAATTTTGACACATCAGAATATCCTATAGATAATCAATTTCATTTACCGCTACTCAATAAGAAGGTTTTAGGAATGATGAAAGATGAAAACAAGGGAGATATAATGACAGAGTTTGTAGGTTTAAGATCAAAAATGTATTCTCTGTCGACTCTTCACTCGGAAGATGTTAAAAAATCAAAGGGGGTTAAAAAGTCTGTAATTAAAAAGTTGACCATTAATGACTACAAGAAATGTTTATTTGAAAGTGAGATCTTGTCAGATGAAATGTTTTTATTCAGATCCAAAGCACATCAGTTGTATACTCAAAAACTATATAAAGTAGTGCTTAGCTCTTCTGATGACAAGAGAAATATTATGGAAGATAATATAAAAACGCGTGCTTGGGGACATTATATAGATAGAATTAATGAATCAATGGATATAGATTAATATGTTTTATTTTTAATATTACCTGTAAGATGACAATGACGATTTAATTTTATCCTATTTTTATTAGTTTCTATTGATTTATTAAATTATTTATTTCATTTATTTAATTTAATCATTAATTTATTTATTAATTTAATTATTGATTTATTTATTTATTATTATTTCATTTGGTGTTCTTACCTATGCCCAAATCATTTGTAAATAAAAAGCAAATATTGTATAAAGTTTTTTCCATATTTTTATTAATCTATAAAATTTAATCTGTATTAAGATTTTTTAAGAAAAAATACTAAATAAAAAAAAATGTTGAATTTTTTAATATAAAACAGTGAATAAACATGTGTATTTTCTTTATTTTGTAGTCTCTTTTTTAAGTAAAATTGCATTTCTTTTGGCGCAAATACCATAGTTGTGATAGTCACAGTAGAAATCGTCTGGATACTTGCTATTCATTTGTTTAAAGTTGATGCAGGCAATATTCTCAATTTTAACAATTGTTTGATGAATCATTTCTTCCAACCATTTTTTCTTTTCTTCACCTTTAACATAGATTATAGAATATTTTAAGTTGTCTTTCAAAAATCTGCAAACGCTTTGAAATGATACTGATCCATCGTTCCAGTATAGATGATGATAGTTTTTTGTTAACCAATTTGCTTCTCTCTGCTTTTTTGCCGATAAACATTGGAAATCATATGGAGGTTTTATAATGAAATTGGTGTGTTCATTATTGTTGAAAACAACTGCTACTTCTTTGGCAATAAATTTGTTTGAATTACTTTTGAAACCTTGCAAGTCTATGAAAACCTTGTTATCCTCCATATTACCGAATTTATAAGAGTTTCCGAACTTGTCCTTTTATAGGAATATATTCAATTATACGATCATGAATAAGAATACAGTAAGCTGATGTCTTTGATGGAATATTTGTGTCTGTTTCAAATTCAATTTTTCTATCAATTGGTCCGTTATTGAGCGACTCGTTTTGATGGCTAACATCTACTACAATAATCGGTGCATTATTTTTAAATTCTTGAGCGGTGAGAAGCGGCTGAGACTCTCTCATGTAGTAGCTCTGTTGAAATCTTAGATACATATCATATAGAATTGCATAACGCTCATTTTTAAATTTAATATTTAGATTATCATATGGGTATGATACTGAATTTAAATGAACTTTTAAATTGGTCAGATCACAATGAACAAACTTATTTTCTTGTTGAAAAGCAATCAATACAAAACGGGGGCGTTCTCTACTTGCGGCTAATTTAACATTCCAAATATGAATTGTTCCTGTATTTAATTGTGGATTTACATGACAATCCCAACTACGGAATGCCATCGGTATAGAAGCACCATTGCTAATAATTTTAATCATATTCAGCTTACAAAGATCAGATAATTGTACGTGTGGAATTCTCTATGAGATGAGTGAAATTACAAGTTTTGCTTTTTCAGTAGAAACGTTCGAGTGTAGAAGATTTTCATCATTCTTATTACGTAAGAATATCAATTCATGCTTTCCATTTAGTATAACTTTATTATAGTCTTCAGCGAATCCTAAAAGCATCTTAAGTGGTACATAGAAATTAAAGTAGCCATTTACAAGTTTCAAATCATCAATTTTATTCCAACCAGCATTCTGCATTCCTGTGCTTTCCGTTGGTGATAAAGAAACCAAGTTTTTTATGGTGCTTGTGGTTCCTAAATATCTTGTATGATCAATTTCAATGCCATTCAGCTCATAGCGAATTTCATCAAATAGATATGCCACAAAGTTGTTTTTTAATTTGAAATTACCTGTAGATTTAGAGGTTTTCTCATCTACAACAGATCCTTCCACATATATATAACTTTCACTATGTAAAACATACAAATCTTGATTTTGTATTGAAATGCGTATTTCATCATTATTGTTGTAAGATTGTAGGTATGGCACATATGTATGATAGTCCTTTTTGATTATATTTTCATCAGATAATGGCTTATCCAATACATTTATTATTGAACTCATTTTGTCTTCAGTTTGAAATTAAGAAACTTTAGAAAATTTGTATTTGTTGTTGTCAACGTTTTTTGATGAACTGATCTTTTCAATTGTGGTTTAGGTTGTGATAATATTTTAGGGTTGTATGTTGTTGCTGTTGTTATATTTTTCGATATACTTGAGTTGTATATCAACATTACTTAGTTGGTCTTAAATGAATTCTTATTGTTATTTCCTCTCCTCGAAAATTAATTAAATCGCCGTACTGATCAACTACTCGTAGCGTTAGTGAACCTACCTTTCTGGAGTTCACAGGTAAATAAATGAGGTTTCTAGGAATCTCAGCTATTTTATAGCCTGGAGGCACATTAATCGGAAACTCGTGTAGTGTATGCGATTTGGAATTGTTCATATATGTATTAACAGTGATACTACTTTCAATTCGTAATATTGAAAATATTAACTGGAAGATCTGAATAATGATCTTCGTTTGGAGTTAGGATTTTATCGTTGAATCCTAAGTGTTTTCCAATTGTATTTTCCTTATTAAAATATATTGGATCCGTAGAGCTATTAACTTTAACCTGCATTGTGTTATTATTGGCTTCTATAAAAATTTTATTTTTTCTACCATATTGTTTGTATTCTTCCTCTATATAATCAACTATGTCTTTCTATTCATAAGATCCAATTGGTATTTCAATCACAATTTCACCTATATGAAACAAATTGTTGTAGACATCAACATTTGGAATGCTATTATACGAATGAAAATCAGTTAGAGCACATTCATATGTCTCATTTAACTCAATAGTAGGGAAGTAATTGGCTGATAACTCTGAAGTGTTGGAGCTCAGAGTAAGTGTTATTGACATTATGCCTGCTTGATTGTAAATGAATAAAGTTTAACACACAATATGGTTTATAAAAAGCGTTTTTATTTTAATTTAATCTTTTTTGTTTTGAATTTACATTATAATTTTTAATAGTAAATGCAATAATTCTTAATACAATAATTATAAATATTTTGTTTCACCTATAATATTTCATCTTTACTTATCCAAGAATTTTGTTCATTAGTAAATCCTAACCACTTAACATACGCTTTATCTCCTTTAGTTTTAATAATCTTTTCAACTAGATATGTATTTGGAAATCTAGTTTTTGAGATTTTTTCATCGTAAAATCCACCTTGAATGAGATTACCACGATAATCCTCTAATATGTATGTTGCAGGATATGTATTTTGAATTGTTTTAATAGTAAAAATTTCTGTTGTCCAATTTGGAGTATAACCTTTTTCAAATGTATGTTTGTATTTGCTTATGCGCACATGATCTCCAACATTAAATTTCGAGATTTTATACATCTTCAAATGACTGTATACTGTATTTAATAATTTTTTCTCATTTGTTGAGTTGACTTTAATTGGAGGCATTTTGATGGTACGATGAACTTTACTGTTGTATGCTTTTAATAGATCTTTGTAGATATCCAACCAGTTATACGAACCATTAAAACTAAATTCTTTCCACATCATCCCTTTTAATTTTCTATTAAATCGTTCTACTATTGATGCTTTCATTGTGCTATACGTTGAATAGTGATTAATTTTGTGCTTATCCATCAATTTCGCAAAGTCTTTATTAAAAAATTCTTTTCCATCGTCTGTTTGTAGGTTTTTTGGTACTCGTCCCAGTTGAAAAATATCTACCATTGCTTGTGTTGTTTCAAGTGCAGTTTTTGTTTTCAGCGGTACTGCCCATGCATATTTTGAGAATGTATCAATTATGGTTAACAAAAATCTATAATTTTTATTGTCTATAGAGTAATTCCCCATTTCAACTAAATCAGCTTGCCAGAGATCATCTATTCCTTTCATTACAACTCTACGACGTGCAAAAGATTTTCGAGCTTGTTTATGGAGTTCGTTAACTAGATTTCTTTTTGAAGACATGTTTATAGTTTTAAGAATTGTTTTGGATACGTTGTAATCTGCTTGATGAACTTTTACTTATTGATGCGAATATGTAATTTTCCAATCTATAAATCTTTTCATTTAACTTTTCTTTTGTAGGCTCTCAACAAATCTTTGTAGATAACCATCTTCCAAAAATGTATTGATTTTGGAAATATTTTCTTCAATTTTCTTATTCTTTTCCAACTGTAATGTTGTTGCATGTTGAAGCATTTCGAGTTGAATTCTAAAAGTATCATACATTTTGTTGTTATCTTCCTTAAAGTATTTTAATAGTTTGTATTCTATGTCTTCGATATGATTTTGCAGAAACAATTTACTGATAACATCGTTTTCCTCCACAGCCTTTGCCACATTTTTGATTCTTTTGTTTTGGACATCGATGTTGTTGTTCGTATCCATAAAGAACCCCAACAGTCTAGGGGCATTTTTCAGTGAAATTATATCGCTTGTGCCGTTTAGATAGTGTCCAAACTTATCAACAGACATACTTTATATAGATTATTGTATTATATTAGCTTCGCGTAGTTCTTCAATAATTGATACAATCTCGTTATTATGATTAGTATGACCAGCAGCTCGTGATGCTGTCAGTAGACGAAATCCATCTACCAACTCATTTGGATCGTCCCAGCATATATAGTTTGGTTTATGGGGGTTAAACCGCATCAATCCATCACATTGATAATTAGATATTGTCTTATTTCTTATAACTTCTGATAAAGTCTCTTGGTTTTTCTCTTTAAACATCTTTTTAATAATATGTTTGTATTTATAGGCTTTCGTTCCCATGATTTGACCATCAGGCTTATAGTCTCTTCTGTGCGCATTTGTACTAATTAAAATTTTTCTATATAGTTCTAGTTCATATTTGTGATAGTTTTTTGGTATTTTATGAAATATTAGAGAAAATAGTCCTGGTGTTAGAGAAGATATTTGACCACCAACCTGTATTTTATGTTTATTCAGTTTGATATTACTTTCACCAAATTTCCATTCATTATTGAAATTTGTATGTGGACTACAGTTGGTATCTAATTCATTTATTCCTTACGAAACTAATAAGTCAGTGTACCTCTTTTCAATATTTGAATTCTGGAATAAAAGTCATCATTATTACTTTCACCATAGGGATCATCAATTGAGTTCCTGATGTCAAATATTGTTTCTTCTACAAGTTTCTTTGGTGTACTTGTCTCCAATTTAATTAAGGGTTTCTTAATATGAGAACTGTTATTATCTTCAATATCTGTTTCCATCTCATTGTTTTCTTTTTTGATAATTCTGTTAATACTTTTAGAATTATTTATAAAGTTGTACAAAGGGTCTGTTATAGGCTTAAATGTGCTTTGTAGTTGTTCACGAGTATCTATTTCACCAGTTTTAATACTACGAAGCTTTTTCTTCAACACATTTCTCGTTGCAATCAACTCTTTTAGAATTTTTTCGTTCATTCTCAGCTATCGGATCAGGTTATCAGCTATCAGATCAGGCTATGAACTATCTGATTAGGTTATCAGCTATCAGATAAGATTATTAGGTATCTGATCAGGTTATCAGCTATCTGATTAGACTATCAGATCAGGTTATCAGGTATCAGATAAGTTTATCAGCTATCAGATCAGTTTATTAGGTATCAGATCAGGTTATTAGGTATCAGATCAGGTTATTACGTATCTGATTAGGTTATCAGGTATAGTAAATATTTGAATAGATATGTTGACGTATTGTGTTCAAAGTCAGATTATATACCAAAGTTTTTCTTTTATGTAGAGTAATTTATATTTTTACAAAATAGTCAAATAATTTTCTATAACGACCATTGTTTAACTCGTTATCTTTGCTTATCATCAAAACTCCATATTTTTCCTTCCAACACTCTACAAATTTCATGAATTTGTTCAAAGTTCATATTTCTCTCATCTTGTTTAAATATTATAATTATAAATATAAATTTCATAATTATAATTATATTCGCGTTGTCTCTAATTAAATGCTTTGGAATTCTGGTATAAGTTTGACACAAGTAGACAAGCAACATCATCAAAAATCATAATTGAATTAGTTTTGGCTTCGTTAGGGGGAATAACTGTTTCATTGTTGGCGAATGTGTAATATCCCATTCCTTTAATTGGTGAAATTATACCTTTCAAGTACTCATATTTCGACTGATAAATTGTTGTTTTCAAACTTGAGTCCGTTAGAATTTTCTAAGCCAATCATAACATTAGTCTTTCAACAATTTGACGGTCCTAATAGTGAAGTGATGTTCAATGAATCATTAATATTACGAACCAAAATATTTTTATGTTGTTTCACTAACCGCATTTTTGTAACTTAATCTAATTCATATTTAATACCTTTTATTATAGAAAAAATTAAATAAATAAAATAGTTAGACATTACAACAACTCGTTTAGTCATAAAAACACCTTCGTTGGAGCAGGTATAGTAGATAAAATAATAAATAATCTTCCTGTTGAACTTCATCTTCCTGGATATCAGTACTGTGGGCGTTGAACTTCATCTTCCTGGATATCAGTACTGTGAGCCTGGAACTAAACTACAAAAACGTTTCAATCGAGGTGATAAAGGAATTAACTTACAGGACTCTGTCTGCAAAAATCACGATATAGCTTATTCTAAAAATAAGGATTTAAATATTAGACATCAGGCAGATAAAATTCATGAAAATTCAGTTTGGGATCGAGTTTTATCAAAAGATAGCAGTCTTGCAGAAAACTCATTTGCATATATGGTTACTAACGCAAAGAAAGGCAAAATAAAATTCGGTATGGGTGTGGGGAAAAAAATGAAAAGAAATCGAAATTAATTGAAAAAAAAATTGTTCAGTACATCAATTAGAGCTGCAACGAAAATACTAAAGAAGGAAGCCCCTTTAGACATTAACTCTGCCGTTATAATCGCACGTAAAACCATCAACAAATCATAAAGAGGAAAAAAATCACATGTTATAATACCACGCATAATTAGTGTTCCAAAAATTTTTGGTTTTTTACCCCTAATACCGACTTTAAATGCAGCAAAGAATGCAAAAAATCAACTTGATGAAGCAACTAGACATAATAAACGAAGATTTCATAGATAACAGTTGGAAAAGGACTTTACTTAAAACCATATAAAAAGGGATATGGTTTAGTTTATAAAGAACATACAAAAAACTCTTAAGAATGCTACCCAACAGACCACTATCAGATGTTGACATAATAAATTTTTCTATAAATATTCCTCATTTTAGAGGAGTATTCATGTTGGACTCACTACCAAAACGATCAAAGGAAATTTAGTGTGGAACTAAACCACAAAAACGTTTCAATCGAGGTGATAAAAGAATTAACTTACAGGACTCTGTCTGCAAAAATTACGATACAGCTTATTCTAAAAATAAGGATTTAAATATTAGACATCAGGCAGATAAAATTCTTGAAAATTCAGTTTGGGATCGAGTTTTATCAAAAGATAGCAGTCTTGCAGAAAAATCATTTGCATATATGGTTACTAACGCAATGAAAGGCAAAATAAAATTTGGTATCTCCTTTAGTTTTAATAATCTTTTTAACTAGATATGTATTTGGAAATCTAGTTTTTGAGAGTTCTTCATCGTAAAATCCACCTTGAATGATATTACCACGATAATCCTCTAATATTATGTATGTTGCAGGATATGTATTTTGAATTGTTTTAATAGTGAAAATTTCTGTTGTCCAATTTGGAGTATAACCTTTTTCAAATGTATGTTTGTATTTGTTTATGCGCACATGATCTCCAACATTAAATTTCGAGATTTTATACATCTTCAAGTAGTATATTTGTGGGCATTCTGGCACACCAGTTAGAATCTTATTAGATTTGGCCTCCTTATGGAAAAAATACACGTATGGGCATTCTGGCACACCAATTAGAATCCCACTAGATTTGGCCTCCTTATGGAAAAAATACACGTATGGGCATTCTGGCACACCAATTAGAATCCCACTAGATTTGGCCTCCTTATGGAAAAAATACACGTATGGGGAAAATACACTTATAGAGATACTGAGTCATATAATGAGAAAAATATGATAATTCTGTTACACATGCATTCATATATTTTTCCATGTGTATGCTTTTACAATAAAGAGAAATTCAAATGAGATATTTTTTCGCACCATGTCAATGAGATTCTCATTTGAGTAGTTTTTATTAAAACCTAAAATAAGAGTTTTACTATCCAGCACAAATTGATATAAAAGAACGTTCAGATTTTTTTGTTTATTATTGTTCTTCACAGTTACTTGAAATCACATTAAACAAAAGTTAAAGCAGATTTTCGCATCAAACAAAATGGTAAGTATACAGTTTTATAATATATAAAAAATTTTTTATTTATTATATAGATGCTGTAGAAAAAATATACAAATATTTATACATATTATATGATTGTTTTTATTTGATTGCTTTTAGATCTATCAACAGTTAATTAACATAGCCCAAGGAATAAAATCAGAGTACACGAAAATTGATGATATTCCCTTAAATAAACCATTAAAAATTTTAAATTTTGAGTGGAAGGTTACACAATATGGATCCAAAGTCATAGCATATTTGGAGAACAATAAATGGTTTTATCTACCTCAAAGAATGGTTAAATATTTAAACAGAGAGGATCCTTACTTAGCCAATATGAATGAAAAAATTTGGACAATTATTTACAAAGGACGACAATCGCCAAATGGTTCTGCAATATTCGAACTAAACTACAGCTAATTTTTTTAATAAACGAAACTAGTTTTGTAATTTTATAAATCTGTATATTATAAAACAATAAATGTACATATGTGGTAATGTGAAATGAATCTCGATTATGTATTTATTTTTGCACATGCGTAGACTTGCATTTTATTCGCTTTATATATTTATTTTTCATTTTAAGACAAGCGTAGGCTTGCATTTTAAGAAAAAGTATAGAACAATTCAAAATTAATTGAAAAGTTAAACATGCATGAGCAAGAAATAAGGTCAAAAATATGCTGCATTATTTCCTATTTTATTTCATTTGTTGTTTTTAATCTTTCTATGACAAGGTAGTAAAATTTAAACATCTGTTTGTATGGAAAAACTCTTAAGAACGAAAGACATGCGTATGCTTGCTTTCACTTATTTTTGTCGTAGTGTGTGGGTGCATTAACTATTTTTATTGAAGGACACAGTTTCAGTAAAATTTCTTAAGAACGAAAGACATGCGTATGCTTGCTTTCACTTATTTTTTGTCGTAGTGTGTGGGTGCATTAACTATTTTTATTGAAGGACACAGTTTCAGTAAAATTTCTTAAGAACGAAAGACATGCGTATGCTTGCTTTCACTTATTTTTTGTCGTAGTGTGTGGGTACATTAACTATTTTTATTGAAGGACACAGTTTCAGTAAAATTTCTTAAGAACGAAAGACATGCGTATGCTTGCTTTCACTTATTTTTTGTCGTAGTGTGTGGGTACATTAACTATTTTTATTGAAGGACACACATTTTTTTCTACTTCAATGTTTTAAAATGCAATAATTTATGAGGCTATAAATCTGGTATGGTATGTTTGTTACTTAAGCAAAAAAAGGGTATGGAAAGGCAATAAAATTTTAAAATCCGTTTCAGGAAAATTTCTTAAGAACGAAAGACATGCGTATGCTTGCTTTCACTTATTTTTGTCGTAGTGTGTGGGTGCATTAACTATTTTTATTGAAGGACACACATTTTTTTCTACTTCAATGTTTAAATGCAATATTTTATGAGCGCATAAATGTGTTATGATGCTTTTGTTACCTAAGAAAAATGTTTAAACAAGGGTGATTAACAGTACATGTGTATGTAGTAGTGCCTCTAGAAAAGTATAAAATCAGCTATTTTTCGAACAAAATTCTAGTTCTGTGAAATTATTCAACATAGTAAGATTTATGTAAAATTATTCGAAGTAAAAAGATTTATAAAACTTTTAATTTGTGGTTTTTTATTATTCAATGTATTAAGATTGTTTCCAAAGAAAAGAAAAAAAATTATATTTGTGTTTTAGTAAGACTTTTTAAAAAGAAAAAACTTTAAATTTGTGTTTTATAATTCTGATTCATAACAGGTTAGTAAAACTGATTTTAATATTAATTTTTATCACTACGAATACACAAGAATTTGATCGACATTGTGATATAGACTGTTAAGTAATTTTACTATACAAAAAAATTAATTTTTTAAACATCTTTAGTGAATTTCCAAAAAAATTGTGATATTATGGAAAGAATAGCAACCAAGCTAGAATGCTCAGAATGTCAAAGAGCTTTTCAAAGTGAGGAAAATTTCAGGGAGCATGAAAGATCTCATGCTTCGAACTCAAAAAAAAGTGTTGTAAAGCTACTAAAAAGTGCTTTTAAAAAGAGGATTATAACACTAGAATATGAAAATAGTAATGAAGAATGTCTTCTACCGGAGATGCTTATGAAGGAAGCTGAGGAACCGTTAAAGAGAGAAGTTGACAACTTCTTAAAGGCTAATGATGCTCTTAAATTTAATATGGAGATATATGGATTATATGCTCGCCCCAATGTAAATGACTTAGAAAATACCCCAATAGAGGTGAAACATTTTCAAACGAAAATGAAGGAAATTTTCCATATAGAAGAGTTTGCCGATGAATATGGTTATAATATTCAAAGAATATTAACAAAAATGGAAGACTTTCAAGAGCGGGATAGTGGTTGGACTCTAGTTCAACTTTTAAAACTTCATATAAACCTAAATAGATACCAACCACTAAAGGGTTCCAGTTTCATTCCTCTCCCAAATAAAATAAAGTTAAAAAAAGCATGCATAAATGTACAAAACAATGATGAATTTTGCTTCAAATGGGCAATACTATCAGCCTTAGCAACCCATAGAAATTCTCAAAGAACAAGCAGTTATGGCGTCAACATTGATGAACAACAAATTTTCTTTAACGGCTTTTGCTTAAATTTTAGTGGCTTATGCTTCCCACTAAAAATAAAAGATATAGAAATTTTTGAAACTAATAATCCGAATATTAGTGTAAATGTCTTTGGATATGACATGGAAAAAGACTTGATTGTGGGACCCTATTATAAAACAAAAGGAAAAAAATCTAAACATATCCAACTTTTATTTATGCAGAAAAAAGTTGAGGGAAACATAGTTTCACACTATGTTTATATAAAAAATATATCAAGGTAAGTGTTATGATTACGAATAAAATTATAAATTTCTTTTTAGTTTTCATTATTATACTATTTTTTATTTATTCATACATCCATTTTGTAATTTTTTCAGATTCATTAGAGCTCAACAGACAGCTCATCATGGAAGCATTATCCTATGTGATGATTGTCTACAGAATTTTCACCATGAACAACAATTAGAAATTCATAGGCAACATTGTAAAAAACAAATTGCATATACACCACAAGCAGATAAGTCTACAATACAATTTAGTAATTATAGTAATAGTATAGATGTACCGTTCGTAATATACGCAGATTCGGAATGCATATTTGAAAATATTCAAACTTGCATTCCGTGTGGTGATATTTCTTCAACAACATTAGTTGATAGACATGTGCCCTATGCTATATCATATTTCATTAAATGTACTTTTAACGACAATTTAAATAAG
Organism: Gymnocheta viridis; assembly: GCA_956483585.1. Lineage (NCBI taxonomy): Eukaryota > Metazoa > Arthropoda > Insecta > Diptera > Tachinidae > Gymnocheta > Gymnocheta viridis. The sequence goes on from OY101444.1 coordinate 46,348,453, forward strand.
CTATGTAGCTTTAAAGGTTTAGATTCACCTACACTGTTTATAGAGAGTTTAATTAAAGACGTAAAATATTTAAGTAATAATTATTTATCTATAGTAAAACCCATGCTACCCCTAACAGAAGAAGAAAATTTAGACTACCATTCGACCAATATATGTCACATTTGTTCTAAAGTTATTTTAGATGATTCAAAAGTTAGGGATCATTGTCATATGAGTGGGAAATATAGAGGCGCTGCACATAGTTTGTGTAATCTTAATTACAAAGTGCCAAAATTCTTTCCAGTAATTTTCCACAATTTTTCTGGTTATGACTGCCATTTATTTGTGAAGGAGCTAAATAATATAAATGATGGCCCTATAAATATTATTCCACTCAATAAAGAGCTTTATATATCTCTCTCTAAAACTATAACTGATGAGAATAGTGCTAACATTGAAATTCGATTTTTAGATTCCTATAGATTTTTACCAGCAAGCTTAAATGATTTGGTTGAAAATTTAGCTAAGCAAGATTTAAAAGTAGTAAAATCAATATTTGGAGAAAACGAAAGTAAATTTAATTTGCTTATTAGAAAAGGTGTCTTTCCATACAGCTATTTAAATACTATAGAAAAACTTAAAGAAACTTCTTTGCCGAATATAGAGAGCTTTTATAATAAATTAACTGATGAAGACTGTTCTCAAGAAGATTACGCCCATGCTAAAGAAGTATGGAGCACGTTTGATTGTTCAACTTTAGAAGATTATTTATTATTGTATTTGAAAACTGATGTTTTGTTGTTAACAGATGTTTTTGAAAACTTTAGATTTATTAGCAAAAATATTTATAAATTAGACCCCTGTCATTACTATACAGCCCCAGGACTTTCTTGGGACGCGATGTTAAAAATAACAGATATTAAATTAGAGTTGTTGATAGACATAGAAATGATTCATTTTATACAAAAGGGGATAAGAGGAGGAATAGTACAGTGCTCTCAACGGCATTCTATTGCAAACAACAAATACATGAATGATTACAATGAGAATCTACCATCTAAGTATTTAATGTATTTAGATGCAAATAATTTGTATGGTTGGGCAATGTCTGAAGCGCTACCAGAAGGTAATTTTGAGTGGGAAACAGATATTGAAAACTTTTGTCTGGATAGTATACCAGAAGACTGAGCTACTGGATATATATCAGAAGTTGATTTGTTGTATCCATTACAAATTCATGATATTCATAATAATTTACCTTTTTGTAGTGAAAATAAAAATCCTCCAAATTCTAAAGAAAAGAAATTAATTGTTGATTTAAACAATAAATATGGATATGTAATATATTATAAAAATTTACAACAATGTTTAAAACATGGTTTAAAGTTAGTAAAAATTCATCGAATTTTGAAATTTAAGCAATCAGCTTGGTTAAAGCCATATATTTCATTAAATAATTTACATAGAACTAACGCCCAAAACACGTTTGAAAAAAATTTCTTCAAATTATTAAATAATGCCGTATACGGTAAAACAATGGAAAACGTTGACAAGCGTAAGAATGTTAAAATTGTTAATGAGTGGGAAAGCGTGGGTAGGAAAATGGGTGCTCGTGTCCTTATTGCCAAACCAGAATTTCATTCATTCAGCATATTTGAGGAAAATATGATAGCTGTGGAGCTAAACAGAAGTTATTCGTTTTATAATAAACCAATTTATTTAGGATTTACAATACTAGAACTTTCAAAGTGGAAGGATGAAAATAATGGTAGGGTAATGAAGGAATTTGTGGGGTTGAGAGCGAAAATATACTCATACAAAATGGAAGATATGAATGAAGTCAAGAAAGCAAAGGGTATAAAAAGTAATGTATCTAGAAATTTAAGTTTATTAGATTACAAAAACTGTCTGTATAATAAGAAAGTATATTATAGAAGTATGTATACTTTTAAGTCAAAACTACATGTTTTATATACGTCTTTAATCAATAAGGTATCTTTAAGTTATTTAGACAACAAAAGATACGTGTGCAATAATAGTGTAAAAACCCTTGCTTGGGGGCATTATCAAGAATCATTTATAAACGATAGCAATGACGATTTTCTAATGGAAATCGATCATATAGACAATCAAAGGTCACCTGATTGTATAGACCAATTTATAAATGATTCTGCTGACGATAATTTGTTAATGGAAATTGATTGTTAATTTTTTTATATTTTTATTTTTTTTAGCTTTGGTTAGCACATGAGTTAGACTCAGAACGTCCGGGTCGATACATATTAGTTGTCGAGTCTATATGGGTGGACACCTCAGTCTATGTCATATGCTAGCAATTACTATGGACACCGGTGATGAAAATGGAAGTCGATAATTACAATCTGACTCCCAGAAATCACTAAAGTCCAGACTGATATTAGCGCGTGTCTCAGGGATTGGTAGATCTATCCCAATGGTGGACTGAACAATCAACTACTGAGACACGAAAGGAGGGGAATCGAAAAGGGGTCCCGTTACACTTGTGGACTGCTTCGATAACAACCCCTCCCACATATGTATAATATTTATTATATATTTATCAATATAATAATATAATATTTATTTATTAATATTTATATATTTTACAACAGAATTCAAACGATTATAGTATGAAACAAAAAGAAAAAATTTAATAAAATTTTAATTATGTATTTATGTTTAAATATAAAAATATAACTATTTGTGTTTTATTTATTTCAAATTATATTTATTGAATAAAAAATTTAGACATAGGTGACCACAATTAAATGTATTAAAGTTTTGTTTTCGCTCATAATTATATTCAATAGGTCTCTTTAAATAATTAACTACTTCAATTGGAGGTTGTAAGTTTCCAAAGCTATCAAAATACTCTTTATAGTTGCGATTTTTATAATAAGCTACCCAATGAGTTCCAGGACCCTGAAAATTATCTAAATTAACAATACCACATTCTTGAAGTAATGGTTTTTTAGGTAAACGGTCACGCATAAAAACTCCTCTAAATTTACTTAGTTGTTTACCATATTTCATCAAATCTATATCAGTTAATGGTCGATTGGGTAGCTTATCTAAAAGTTTTTTGGAGCTGGCTTATAGTACAAACCATATCCAGATCTATTTGGTTTTAGATATAGACCTCTTCCCATAGCAATTGATTCCATGTGTTTATTATGTCGAGTAGCCTCTGCTAGTTGTTCTTTTCCATTTTTTATATCATTAACAGCCTTAATAATAGCTGACCCACCTGTAGCCAAACCTCCAAGTGCTGACAAAGCTGTTAGGATTGGAATAATTGGAAGAAATCCACCAATTTTCGGCATTGGTATAACTCTCGGTATAGCAATATTAGCTCTCTTCTTCCCTTTAAAGTTTGAAGTAACGGCTTTTCGCGCAATTTTAACAGCGGCATTTAAATTGTTTGGTTTTTCGTTTCTCAAGAGCTTTAGAGTATTTTTAACAGTTGTTGAAAACAATTTTCTGTCACATGCTTTTCTCTTTTTACATTTTTTCTTCTGTGATTTTCTGGATTTACGAGTTTTGATATGATTCATACCTAACCCCAACTTAACTTTTGATTTCATAGTGTTTGTTACGAGCCAAGCGTGTGCTCGTTCTTTGAAATCACTATCTTTAGATTGTACTCGTTTCCAAGCTTTTTCAACTAATATTTGATCGGCTTTATGTCTTTTGTTAATATCGTTTGTTTGTGAATATGCAATATCGTGTTCCCTACAAGCTGCGTCTAACAAATTTATCCCTTTATCACCCCTCGCTAAACGTTTTTCAAGTTTTGTTCCAGGTCCACAAAACTGATAACCAGGTAAATGCAGTTCAACAGGTAATTTATTTATTAAGTTGTTTACAAAACCACTTCCAAAATTATACTGATTATTTTTAACTCCTTTGCTATAGTTTATACTCATTTTTTCTTTTAATTATATAATATATATAATATTATATTATAATATACGTTTAATATGATTGACACTAAAAATTTAAATGATTAGGTTTTGTTATATAAGAGGAAATTTATATCAAAACCCATTTAGTTATCAAAATGAGACTAGTAAAGCAAGCTAAGCAAATTGTAATAAGAAATGCTGATGAAGCTCAAGACAAGAAATCTAAAATTAAACATAGTACACTTTTACCAAATTCAATACGAGCATTAATTGTGGGTCCCTCAAATTGTGGTAAAACTAATGTTATGATTAGTTTAATAGAAAGTCCCAACGGTCTTAGTTTCAAAAACATTTACATATATTCAAAATCTTTGTATCAACCAAAATATTGTTATCTAAAGAAATTGATAGACCCAATAAACGGAATAAATATTTTTACATTTGCGGAAAATGAGGAAGTTCTAAGCCCGACTGAAGCCATCCCTCATTCAATAATAATCTTTGATGATGTTATATGTGGGAAACAGGGGGCTATAAGAGATTACTTTTGCATGGGTAGACATAAGAATATAGATTGTTTTTATTTATGTCAAACATATACGAAAATTCCCAAACATCTTATTCGGGATAATGCGAATATGATAATAATATTTAAACAGGACGAAATGAATTTGAAATGATCATATTATTGGAGATATGTCATTTAAAGAATTTACGGATATATGTAGTGAGTGTTGGAAAGATAAATATGGATTCATGGTTGTCAATAAGGACGATTTGATTAATAATGGGCGATATAGGAAAGGTTTTGATGAATTCATACAACTGTAAGGAAGATATATAAATCACTTCATGAATAGTTAGAAAAGCAGTTCACAATAATATATGGAGTAGTTAACAAATATATACATAACAGTTTATAATCAGATAAAAAGCAGGTCGATAGCAGATAGAAAGCAGTTCATATAAAACAGTTCACAATCAGATATAAAGCAGTTCGACATCAGATATAAGCCCGATTGATTTCAGATATAAATCAGATCGATATGAGTAATAATAAAATATTAAAAGATATTGTTAATACAAGGGCGATTTTAAAGGAAAAACTAAAAAATATTAAATTAAATGAAGTAGAGAGACTTAATTTATTGGAAGATACATTTACACCTATAACAAAACCTTTGAAAAAGATTATTAGAAAAATTGATGATTATCAATCAGACAATTTATTAGATGATACATTTAAATCTCTAACGAAACCTTTAAATACAAAAAATGCTGATTACCAATCAGATGATTTATTGCACGAGTCATTCAAAGATATAACAAAACCTTCAAATAAGAAAATTGAAAAAATTTATGATTATCAATCAGATGATTTTCAGTCAAATGATGATGACATAACAGATTCACAACTTCCATCACTACCATCCGATAATAGCTCTGATAATTATGACGATGCTGTAGCTTATGATCAAGAAGCGTTAAATGGTAGTAAAAAATCGTCACTAGCGGAAAATATAGAATTGCTCCTGACTAACAAAACGATAGACAATGTTTATGGTTTCAACATAGATGAAAGTGGAAAATGGCGCTATGCAAATAATGTGCTAAATTTTAATGTGGATAACTCAATTCAAATAGGGAATTTAACGTGGAAAATGACTCCAGGATTATTTGAATTATTATTTCATTCAAAACCCCTACATTACAATAAAAATGATTTAAAAAAATATAAAGAAATTTTAATAAGTACAAATGCACATAAACGACAATATCAATCAAAAGCTCAAATTAAAGGTACACGAGCGTTCAAATATGTTCGCATAATAAAAAATTTATTTAATACTAAAACAAATGTTTTTACGAAAGGTAGTGGATTATCGCTAAAATCTGTAGACAATCGTAAGCCTAGCTATATATATTGGGATGACCCGAATGAATTAGTTGACAGAATGCGTTTACTTATTTCATCGGAAAGTGCTGGTCATAATAATCACAGAAATGAAATAATTTCCATCATTGAAAAATTAAGAGAAGCTAACATAATATATTAAAAATGAGTTATATAAATAAATTTGGTGAAAGTTCAATTAAGCATAATCTAAATAACTCGAAGTTAAGGATATCCCAATATAATTTAGAAATCAATAACATAACAAAAGATATAGAAAAGATATATACTACTATAAAGATTATAAAGGATCAGCTCCATGATATAAATATGAACCTCTCCAATAAAGTCGAAAATAGAATAAATGAGATTGAAGCCTATATTTTTAAATGGATTAGCATAGAAGAACTTAAAAATGAATATGACTCACAATTAAATATTATTAGGAGGGATATAAAAATATTACAAGAAAACATAAAAAAATATTGATGAAGATGTTGCACTTATTGAAAAAGCTGTGAAGGGTCAAATATACTCTTCAAATAAAGACTTTATAAAAAATATAGAAGAAAGATTTAATAAAATTGATGATTTTATTTTTAAACGGATTGATAAAAACACTAATGTGGATGATGTGAAAAAACGAAAACTTGAATGGCCTAAAATTAAGACGGCTAAGTAAACAAAACTTTATAAGATATATATATATGAGAATGACATAGAAAAAATAATCATATACAAAATGAACGAGGATAAAAGAGAAATAGTTAATGAACTACACAAACAAGCGCGAAAAAATTTTAAAAGAAGACGAGTTATAATGAAAGGAATTGATGATTTATGGCAAGCTGATTTGGTTGAAATGGGGAATTATGCGTTATATAATAATGGATATCGTTATCTTCTAACAGTAATAGATACCTTCTCAAAAAAAGCTTGGGTTGCAGCAGTAAAAAATAAAACTGCACTGAGTGTAGCGTATGCTATGAGGAGTATTTTCACTAATAACAATCGAAAACCAAGAAATTTACAAACAGATGATGGTAAAGAATTTTTCAATAATCAGTTTCATCAACTAATGCAATCAAACAAAATTAATCACTACTCAACATATAGTGTTCTAAAGGCATCCATAGTAGAACGATTTAATAGAACTTTAAAAGGAATGATGTGGAAAGAGTTTAGCTATCGGGGTTCATATAAATGGATAACCATATATCAAGACCTTGTTGACAAATATAATAACACATATCACAGAACAATAAAAATGTCACCTAATGAAGTGAATTCTTCAAAAGAAAAATTGTTATTGGATACCGTTTACAACAATTTAAAAATATTTAAAAAACCAAAATTTAAAGTGAATGATAATGTTCGAATAAGTAAATATAAGCATACATTTGAAAAAGGTTACACACCAAATTGGACTACAGAAATATTTAAAATTAAAACTATAAAAAATACAAACCCTAATACTTATATATTACAAGACTATCAAGGTCATGAAATTAAAGGTGGTTTTTACGAGCCCGAGCTAATGAGAACTAAATTTCCAGACACATATTTAGTAGAAAAAGTTTTAAAACGAAAAAGGAATAAGGTTTATGTAAAATGGCTAGGATTTTCATCAGAACACAACTCTTGGATTAATATAAGCAATGAATCATAAAAATCATAACAGATGTTATTAATAATTCATTCATTCATCAGTCTTTAAAATGTCAATAACACTCACATTAAACGGAAACTCTTCATATCTTGTTGCAAACTATTTTCCACCGATGGAACTAAATGAAAATTATGTTTGTGGCTTAATAAGCTTTGACACATAACATTCAATTCCGAATGTTGATGTAGAAAACAATTTATTTCATATTGGCAATCATGAAATAGAAATTCCTGTTGGATCATATGAATTAGCTGATATAGCTGAATTACTAAGAAAGAAATATCATAATCTGAATGAGAAAGGAACCCTTGACATACAAGCAAATTATAATACATTACAAACATTCATCAAAAGCACAACTGATTCCATTTATTTCAATAAAAAGAACTCTATCGGCTCCTTATTGGGCTTTAGCGAAAGAGTATTAGAACCAGATATTGATCATTACTCAGATAAAACAATAGATATAACAAAAATAAATACAATAATCGTTGAATGTAATATTGTAAGCGGATCATATATAAATAACATGTCTGCACATATTTTACATCAGTTCTCACTTAACGTTAGCCCAGGTATAAAATAACAGAGGCGCCATCGAATGTGATATATTTACCCGTGAATTCAAAATCAGTTAATAGTCTTGGTTTTGAAAGTCGTCGATCAAAACGGAAATTTAATTAACTTTCGCGGTGAAAAAATAACAATAAGATTACATTTAAAGCCAATGAGAGAATGATTATATTTAATAAAAGTGAGTTGCAAAATAAGTCCGACTTCATTCTAGCATCAACAACAACGAAATACAAATCAGAAAAGTCATCGCGCTGTGAAAGTCAATCAGAAAAGTATAAAAGAAAAATTGAAGGTATTAAGCCTGAACTAAGTAACACTCTTAGTGAAGTTAATAAAAAGTTTTTAATAAATTTGGGATTTATATAAAAAAATAGAGCTAATCATATAGCTATCGAGCCTGAAAAATTCTATAAAATGAGTAATATTATTAATATTTTACAAAAACCACATTTGGATAGTTCAATTATAAAAAAGGAGTATCACAGCTACACATCATATCTACAGTCATTCAAAAATAATGATGAAATTCGTATCACAATTCAAAATCAAGATTTATATGTTTTACCAAGCGAAAGTCTTCTATACATTGAAGGGCTTGCAACAAAGGAAGATTCAACAGCTTCCACATCTATACGTCTCTTAAACAATTGTATTGCACATCTGTTTGACGAAATTCGATATGAAATCAATGGTGTAGAAATTGATCGTACACGTCATTTGGGTATTGCAACAGAATTAAAAAACTTTGTGTCGCTGAATAAGTCAGAAAGTGATAATCTAGTAAATGCTGGATGGTCGCCACTTAATAATGATGATCTTACACTTGTAGACGGTTATTTCAATTTCTGTATGCCACTAAAATTCTTACTTGGATTTGCTGAAGATTTTAATAAAATAATAGTTAATTCTAAACATGAATTGATTCTTTTGCGATCTAAAGATGATAAACAAGTTTTAAAATCTAATATATCAACCGAAAAAACTAAGTTGTCTATTTTAAACATTTCTTGGAAAATACCACACATTCAACTTGCTGACGCTTACAAATTGCAGATGTTTAAAACAATTAACAATCGCCATCCTTTAAATATATCTTTCAGAAGTTGGGATATGTATTACTACCCGTCACTTCCAGAAAGTACAACAGTTTTATGGAATGTTAAGTTAGCCAGCGAAAACGAAAGACCACGTTTCCTACTTTTGGGTCTTCGAAACAGTGCCAACAAATTTCAACATTGTGATTTGACAGATATAAAAGTACATCTTAACTCTGATACATATCCCTATGATGATCTAAACCTAAAATTTGATAGAAATCGTTTTGCCATACTATATGATATGTATTTAAAGTTTCAATCAACTTATTATTCACGCGATCCTCAACCACTATTAACAAGAGAAAATTTTAAAGCTTTAGCTCCAATAGTTGTATTGGATGTAACACATCAAAATGAATCAATCAAAACTGGACCAATCGACATACGGATTGAAATAAAAACCTTAAAAAATATCCCCGCTAATATGTCTGCTTATTGCTTAATTATACATGATAAAATGTTTGAATATATCCCCCTGACAAATGAAATAAGAAAACTATTGTAGATATAAATAAATTAAAATATGGTATAAATATCTAATCTAACATCATTAAGGTTTATTCACAAACACTTTGTCTACATATGTAGTCATTCTCATTAACAAGGATGATTCTAAAAGATATGTACGATTTCTTAAAACGGTGTTCCCATATTATTTCCGATGAAGATAAAAATAAACTCATGACTATTCAATCACATCTAGAAGGGACAAATAATTTGAAAACAACGATAAATAAACATGGAGAGCATTATGACAATTGCTGTTGGTCTAATGAAAATGAGACATGTGGACCAGATACCTGTTCATGTGTACAACACAGGATACGTAATACTGAAATAGAGAAAGAAGCAACCACACTTATGAAATTTTATTACAACATATATAATATTAGCAAATGTAAAAATTGTAATTTTCAAAAAATCTAATTAATAAAAAAGAGAAATAATAAAATTTAGTGAAAGACATACATTTTAATTTTTATATATTTTTTTATTTATTCAATTATAAGTTCTTTCTAGACTAGTGGAATTTTATTTACTGCCTCCATTAATACATCATCTTGGCCATCATATAGGGCATAGTATGATGCTACATCAAATGGAGGCAGCATAATTATTTCACTAATGTGAATAATTTCTTTCGATAATTTAATATTTAGAAAGATATCATCATCTCCATCGAGAAGATGATGATATGCTTCTGATGTTGTGGCTTCTGATGATATTGTTGCTGTTGTTTCTGTTGATGTTGTTGTTGTTGCTGCTGCTGCTTCTGCTGATGATATTGCTGTTCTTGTTGCTGCTGATATCGTTGTTGTTTCTGATGTTGCTGCTTCAGATGATGTTATTGGTGTTGCTTCTGCTGATGTAGTTGTTGTTTCTGATATTGCTGTTTCAGATGATGTTATTGGTGTTGCTTCTGCTGATGTAGTTGTTGTTTCTGATATTGCTGTTTCAGATGATGTTATTGGTGTTGCTTTTGCTGATGTAGTTCTTGCTTCTGATGATATTATTATTGCTGCTTCTGATTCTGCTTTTTTTAAATTATCCTTCATAACTTTATGGTACAGCGGAGTGTTCCATATAGGCTTTCTTAATACAACGTTGTGTTGTTTTAAATAGTGTCTTTTTTTGTTCCACCATGTGGAAAAACTAATTAATTTACATATTTCGCAAATATATTTTTACATTCCATGTTTAAAGTTTTATAAATCTTTTTACGTCGAATAATTTCACATAAATCTTACTATGTGTAATAATTTCACAGAACTAGAATTTTGTTCGAAAAAATAGCTGATTTTATACTTTTCTAGAGGCACTACTACATACACATATACTGTTAATCACCCTTGTTTAAACATTTTTCTTAGGTAACAAAAGCATCATAACACATTTATGCGCTCATAAAATATTGCATTTAAACATTGAAGTAGAAAAAAATGTGTGTCCTTCAATAAAAATAGTTAATGCACCCACACACTACGACAAAAATAAGTGAAAGCAAGCATACACATGTCTTTCGTTCTTAAGAAATTTTCCTGAAACGGATTTTAAAATTTTATTGCCTTTCCATACCCTTTTTTTGCTTAAGTAACAAACATACCATACCAGATTTATAGCCTCATAAATTATTGCATTTTAAAACATTGAAGTAGAAAAAAATGTGTGTCCTTCAATAAAAATAGTTAATGTACCCACACACTACGACAAAAAATAAGTGAAAGCAAGCATACGCATGTCTTTCGTTCTTAAGAAATTTTACTGAAACTGTGTCCTTCAATAAAAATAGTTAATGTACCCACACACTACGACAAAAAATAAGTGAAAGCAAGCATACGCATGTCTTTCGTTCTTAAGAAATTTTACTGAAACTGTGTCCTTCAATAAAAATAGTTAATGCACCCACACACTACGACAAAAAATAAGTGAAAGCAAGCATACGCATGTCTTTCGTTCTTAAGAAATTTTACTGAAACTGTGTCCTTCAATAAAAATAGTTAATGCACCCACACACTACGACAAAAATAAGTGAAAGCAAGCATACGCATGTCTTTCGTTCTTAAGAGTTTTTCCATACAAACAAATGTTTAAATTTTACTACCTTGTCATAGAAAGATTAAAAACAACAAATGAAATAAAATAGGAAATAATGCAGCATATTTTTGACCTTATTTCTTGCTCATGCATGTTTAACTTTTCAATTAATTTTGAATTGTTCTATACTTTTTCTTAAAATGCAAGCCTACGCATGTCTTAAAATGAAAAATAAATATATAAAGCGAATAAAATGCAAGAGTCTACGCATGTGCAAAAATAAATACATAATCGAGATTCATTTCACATTACCACATATGTACATTTATTGTTTTATAATATACAGATTTACAAAATTACAAAACTAGTTTCGTTTATTAAAAAAATTAGCTGTAGTTTAGTTCGAATATTGCAGAACCATTTGGCGATTGTCGTCCTTTGTAAATAATTGTCCAAATTTTTTCATTCATATTGGCTAAGTAAGGATCCTCTCTGTTTAAATATTTAACCATTCTTTGAGGTAGATAAAACCATTTATTGTTCTCCAAATATGCTATGACTTTGGATCCATATTGTGTAACCTTCCACTCAAAATTTAAAATTTTTAATGGTTTATTTAAGGGAATATCATCAATTTTCGTGTACTCTGATTTTATTCCTTGGGCTATGTTAATTAACTGTTGATAGATCTAAAAGCAATCAAATAAAAACAATCATATAATATGTATAAATATTTGTATATTTTTTCTACAGCATCTATATAATAAATAAAAAATTTTTTATATATTATAAAACTGTATACTTACCATTTTGTTTGATGCGAAAATCTGCTTTAACTTTTGTTTAATGTGATTTCAAGTAACTGTGAAGAACAATAATAAACAAAAAAATCTGAACGTTCTTTTATATCAATTTGTGCTGGATAGTAAAACTCTTATTTTAGGTTTTAATAAAAACTACTCAAATGAGAATCTCATTGACATGGTGCGAAAAAATATCTCATTTGAATTTCTCTTTATTGTAAAAGCATACACATGGAAAAATATATGAATGCATGTGTAACAGAATTGTCATATTTTTCTCATTATATGACTCAGTATCTCTATAAGTGCATTTTCCCCATACGTGTATTTTTTCCATAAGGAGGCCAAATCTAGTGGGATTCTAATTGGTGTGCCAGAATGCCCATACGTGTATTTTTTCCATAAGGAGGCCAAATCTAGTGGGATTCTAATTGGTGTGCCAGAATGCCCATACGTGTATTTTTTCCATAAGGAGGCCAAATCTAATTAGATTCTAATTGGTGTGTCAGAATGTACATACGTGTATTTTTTCCATAAGGAGGCCAAATCTAATTAGATTCTAATTGGTGTGCCAGAATGCCCACAAATATACTACTTCTTCAAATGATTGTATACTGTGTTTAATAATTTTTTCTCATTCGTTGAGTTGACTTTAATTGGAGGCATTTTGATGGTACGATGAACTTTACTGTTGTATGCTTGAAATAGATCTTTGTAGATAACCAACCAGTTATACGAACTATTAAAACTAAATTCTTTCCACATCATCCCTTTTAATGTTCCATTAAATCGTTCTACTAGTGATGCTTTAATTGTGCTAAACGTTGAATAGTGATTAATGTTGTTCTTATCTATCAAATTTTGTGTTTATTAAAAATTCTTTATCACCGTCTGTTTGTAGTTTTTGGTACTCGTCCCAATTGAAAAATATCTACCATTGCTTGTGTTGTTTCAAGTGCAGTTTTTGTTTTCAGCGGTACTGCCCATGCATATTTTGAGAATGTATCAATTACGGTTAACAAAAATCTATAATTTTTAATGTCTATAGAGTAATTCCCCATTTCAAAAAATCTGCTTGCCAGAGATCATCTATTCCTTTCATCACAACTCTACGACGCACAAAAGATTTTCGAGCTTGTTTATGGGGTTCGTTAACTAGATTTCTTTTTGAAGACATGTTTATAGTTTTAAGAATTGTATTGGATGCGTTGTATTCTGCTTGATTAACTTTCACTTATTGATGCGAACATGTAATTTTCCAATCTATAAATCTTTTCATTTAACTGCTCTTTTGTAGGCTCTCAACAAATCTTTCTAGATAACCATCTTACAAAAATTTATTGATTTTGGAAATGTTTTCACCAATTTTCTTATTCTTTTCCAACTGTAATGTTGTTGCATGTTGTAGCATTTTGAGTTGAATTCGGAGAGTATCACACATTTTTTTGTCATCTTCCTCAAAGTATTTTAATAGTTTGTATTCTATTTCTTCGATTTGATTTTGCAGAAACAATTTACTGATAACATAATTTTCCTCCACAGCCTTTGCCGCATTTTTGATTCTTTTGCTTTGGACATCGATGTTGTTCGTATCTATAAAGAACCTAAAGAACCACAACAGCTTAGAGGCATTTTTCATTGAAATTATATTGCTTTTATCGTTTAGATAATGTTCAAACTTATCAACAGACATAATTTATATAGATTGTTCCATTATATTAGCTTCGCGTAGCTCTTCAATAATTGATACAATCTCTTTATTATGATTAGTATAACCAGCAGCTCGTGATGCTGTCAGTAGACGAAGTCCATCTACCAACTCATTTGGATCGTCCCAGCATATATAGTTTGGTTTATGGGGGTTAAATTCCATCAATCCACCACCTTTATAATTAGATGATATCTTATTTGCTATTGCTTTTGATACAGACTGTTGGTTTTGCTCTTTAAACATCTTTTTAATAATATGTTTATATTTATATGCTTTCGTTCCCTTGATTTGACCATCAGGTTTATATTCTTTTCTGTACGCATTTGTACTAATTAAGATTTTTTTGTAGAGTTCTAGCTCATATTTATCATAGTTTTTTTTAACGTTTTATGAAACATTAGAGAAAACAGTCCTGGCGTTAGAGCCCATATTTGACCACCAACCTGTATTTTACCCTCATTTAATTTGAGGTTACTATCACCAAATTTCCATTCATTATTGAAATCTTTATGTGGTCCATAGTTAGTATCTAATTCATTTCTGCCCTCCAAGACTGATAAGTCAGTGTAACTCTCTTCAATATTTGAATTCTGTGAGTAAAAATTATCATCATCCTCATTGTCACTATTACTTTCATTAGAATCATTGAATGATTTGCTATTATCAAATATTGCTCCTTCTACAAGTTTCTTTGGTGTGCTTGTCTCCAATTTAATTGTTGATTTATTAATATGAGGACTGTTAGTTTCTTAAATTTCTGTTTTCATCTTATTCTTTTCTTTTTTGAAATTCTATTGATATTGTTAGAACTATTTATAAATTCATTTAAGGGGTCTGTTATAGGTTTGAAAGTATCTCTTAGTTGATCACGTGTATCTATTTCACCAGTTTTTATACTACGAAGCTTTTTCTTCAAGACATTTCTCGTTGCAACCAATTCTTTTAAAAATTTCTCATCCATGTTTAGCAACAGCAATTATCAGATCAGGTAATCAGGTATCAGATCAGATTATCAGGTATCAGATCAGATTATTAGGTATCAGATCAGCTTATCAGGTATCAGATCAGATTATCAGGTATCAGATCAGATTATCAGGTATCAGATCAGATTATCAGGTATCAGATCAGATTATCAGGTATCAGATCAGATTATTTGGTATCAGATCAGCTTATCAGGTATCAGATCAGATTATCAGGTATCAGATCAGATTAGTAGGTATCAGATCAGCTTATCAGGTATCAGATCAGATTATTAGGTATCAGATCAGCTTATCAGGTATCAGATCAGATTATTAGGTATCAGATCAGATTATTAGGTATCAGATCAGGTTATTGGGTATCAGATCAGATTATTAGGTATCAGATCAGATTATTAGGTATCAGATCAGCTTATCAGGTATCAGATCAGATTATTAGGTATCAGATCAGATTATTAGGTATCAGATCAGATTATTAGGTATCAGATCAGATTATTGGGTATCAGATCAGCTTATCAGGTATTAGATCAGATTATTAGGTATCAGATCAGGTTATTGGGTATCAGATCAGCTTATCAGGTATTAGATCAGATTATGAGGTATCAGATCAGATTATCAGGTATCAGATCAGATTATCAGGTGTCAGATCAGATTATTAGGTATCAGATCAGATTATCAGGTATCAGATCAGATTATTAGGTATCAGATCAGATTATCAGGTACAGATCAGGTTATTGGGTATCCTATTAGGTTATCAGGTATAGTAAATATTTTAATAGATTATATACTAAAGTTGTTCTTTTATGTAGAGTAATTTATATTGTTATAAAATAGTCAAATAATTTTCTATAGCGACCATTGTTTAACTCGTTATCTTTGCTTATCATCAGAAATCCATATTTTTCCTTCCAACATTCTCTACAAATTTCATGAAATTGTTCAAAGTTCATGTCGCCGGCAACATGATCACTATAAACATGCTTCATATTTCTGTCATCTTGTTTAAACATTATAATTACATTCGCGTTGTCTCTTATCAAATGCTTGGGAATTCTGGTATAAGTTTGACACAAGTAGAATGAATCCACATCCTTATGTCGACCCATACAAAAATAATCCCGTATATTGTTCTGCTTCTCACATGCAACATCATCAAATATCATAATTGAATTAGTTTTAGCTTCGTTAGGGGTAATAACTGATTCATTGTTGTCAAATGTGTAATATCCCATTCCTTTAATTGGTGAAATTAATCTCTTCAAGTATTCATATTTCGACTGATTTTGAGTATAAATAGATGTTTTCAAATTTTAGTCCGTTAGGACTATCTAGTAACCCAATCATAACATTAGTCTTTCCACAATTTGATGGTCCTACTATTAGAGCTCGGATAGAATTTGGTAAGAGTGAGCTGTATTTTATTTTTGAAGTGATGTTCGATGAATCATTAATATTACGAACCAAAATATTTTTATGTTGTTTCACTAACCGCATTTTTGTAACTAAATATAATTTATGTTTGTTACCTTTTATTATAGAAAAAAAAAATAAATTAAATAAATAAAATGGTTATACATTACAACAAGTCGTTTAGTCATAAAAACACCTTCGTTGGAGCAGGTATAGTAGATAAAATAATAAATAATCTTCCTTTTGAACTTAATCTTCCTGGATATCAGTACTGTGGGCCTGGAACTAAGCTACAAAAACGTTTAAATCGAGATGATAAAGGAATTAATTTACTGGACTCTGCCTGCAAAAATCACGATATAACTTATTCTAAAAATAAGGATTTAAGTATTAGACATCAGGCAGATAAAATTCTTGAAAATTTAGCCTGGGATCGAGTTTTATCAAAAGATAGCAGTATTGGAGAAAAATCATTTGCATATATGGTTACTAACGCAATGAAAGCCAAAACGAAGTTCGGTATGGGTGTGGGAAAAAAGAAAAATGAAAAGAAAACCAAATTAAATGGTAAAAAATTGTTCACTTCATCAATTAGAGCTGCAACAAAAATACTAAAGAAACAAAAACCTTTAGACATTAACTCTGCCATTAGAATCGCACGTAAAACTATCAATAAATCCCTAAAAGGAAGAAAATCACATGTTATAATACCACGCATAATAAGTGTTCCAAAAATTGGTGGTTTTTTACCCCTAATACCGATTCTAACTGCTCTGGGGGCAATTGGCAGTCTAGCCACTGGAAGTGCCGCTATAGCTAAGGCTGTAAATGCAACAAAGAATGCAAAAAATCAGCTTGATGAAGCAACTAGACATAATAAAGCGATGGAATCTATAGCAGTTGGAAAAGGCCTTTACCTAAAACCATATAAAAAGGGATATGGTTTAGTTTATAAAGACCAGACAAAAAACTCTTAAGAATGCTACCCAACAGACCACTATCAGATGTTGACCTATTAAATTTTTCTATAAATATTCCTTATTTTAGAGGAGTATTCATGTTGGACTCACTACCAAAACGATCAAAGAAAATTGAGTGTGGAATAATCAATTTAGATTTATCAACAGCTTCTGGTACACACTTTTTGCTTGCCTGTGCTATGTTGGTTATGTGTGTGTGTATGTTCGTTTGCTTGCCTGTGCTATGTTGGTTGTGTGTGTGTGTGTGTATGTTCGTTTGCTTGCTGTGCTGTGTTTGTTGTGTATGTGTGTGTGTATGTTCGTTTGCTTGCTGTGCTATGTTGGTTGTGTGTGTGCGTGTGTATGTTCTTTTGCTTGCCTGTGCTATGTGTGTTGTGTGTGTGCATGTGTATGTTCTTTTGCTTGCCTGTGCTATGTTGGTTGTGTGTGTGTGTGTATGTTCGTTTGCTTGGCTGGGCTATGTAGGTTGTGTGTGTGCGTGTGTATGTTCTTTTGCTTGGCTGGGCTATGTTGGTTGTGTGTGTGCGTGTGTATGTTCTTTTGCTTGCCTGTGCTATGTTGGTTGGTTGTGTGTTTATGTTGTTGGGTGTGTTTCTGTTGGTATCTACGCAGTGAATTTTTTGTTGGCAGACCATGTGTATATCTGATTATTTTAGATGCATCGTCATCACAGACGTCATATTATGTTGGTATGTAGGCAGTGAATTTTTTTGGAGGCAGAGATATTTT
This sequence comes from Gymnocheta viridis, assembly GCA_956483585.1. NCBI lineage: Eukaryota > Metazoa > Arthropoda > Insecta > Diptera > Tachinidae > Gymnocheta > Gymnocheta viridis. Next base: position 46,366,736 of record OY101444.1, read on the forward strand.
TTGTTGGCAGAGAATGTGTGTATATCTGATTGTTTTAGGTGCGTCGTCATCACTGACGTCATAGCGGGGGTGTGTTTATGCTGTTTGGTGTGTTGCTGATGGAATCGTGGCAGAGAAATATTTTGTTGGCAGAGAGTGTGTTTATATCTGATTATTTTAGGTGTGTCGTCCTCTCGCGAATGGGTAGTCATCTTGTCGCGATGCGAGGGCTTAAGTACTACGACATTTAGAGTCATGCTGGCGGTAGTGATGTTAGTCACGACCGGTAGGGCCTCCCATGCCAGAAGGGTCTAAATCGAGTACGAACAAAGAACTACCCCTCCCCACTCTATTAGCGTCTGTTTCTCCTAGGTGGAGCGGCTAATGGAGTATCCTAGTCCGCTGGCCTGAAACGGTCATCCTTGGCTCTCTGAGGCCTGTCGGTCCGCGAAAATCCATCAGCGTCTGTCCTCATATTGAGCGGCTGATGGTCTGCGTCTGTCTCCAGTGGAGCGGCAGCAATCCTTTCGCCTGGCAGTAGGCATAAAATGCAAACCCCCCTGTCTTCCAAAATGTCAGACAACAACTCACGCCCTACGTATCCGGTAAAGGGCTTCATAATCTCCGGAGAACCAACTACTACAACGTCTGTTTCAGGCTGTAGTAAGTTGTTAGCTACTGAGACCCCGTCTAGCAGAGTGGTTGCGCCAGGCTCTGCTAGTCGGTCTGCTACTAGTGCGCATAAAAACATGACCAAGCCTTCAGGCGGTCGCAAACCAAGCCTGGTACAAGGTTCTTCGAAACCAAGTACCTCTAAGGCTTCTCAGGTCCGGACGGGAGCAAACCCCGTCAAAATCCCTTCCTCGGGCGCAGGTTCAACGGTTAAGACACAGTTTGCCGTCAAACCAGCTTCCCATGTGCCGAATCTTGTGCAAACAGGGCACCCGAAGAATGATTCGATGCCCCCATTAGCACCTCCCTCGGCCTCTACGGCCTCAATCAAAAAACCCCAAAGGCATATAAATCCCGCCAAACGGGCCTACACCACTAGGCGCTCCGCCTTTAAAATCGTCAGCCGACTTGGTGGAAAACCGGTCGGTGAGCTCACGGAGCAAGAGATAAGCTCTCTTCAGTGGGCGAAATCCCATATTGAGGATATAAAACGGGTCCAACCCACTGCGACGGAAGGTAATCCTGCACGGAAGCCAACTGAAGCAGCGCCTAAACGGCAAAGATCAGGGGAGGACACCCTTCCTGGGACTAAAAGGCCCAAAAATATGCCTCAACGGCCGTTAACAAGATCTTACAAGGAGGTGGCAAAGGACCATCTGATTTGGGCGATCATTGACCGCAACGCCAGTGACGGCACCATCTCTTCCAAAAACTGGAAACTGGTTGTCGTCGCACTCTCCAAGGCGTTCCTCAAGGCTTTCAGGGGTAACCCTGGACCACCACCCGAATGTGATGATGCCGGTTGGTATCAAGGGCACATCAAGTTGATAGCGTGTGCAGATGAGCGGTCATCGCTGCTGTACAAAAAAGCCGTGGAGTCCCTGGGGGAAGTATGGCAAGGCGCGAAGATTGAGGCAATACCTCTGGCCGATGTACCGCAAAGGCCCAGATCTGTTGCCAGGATCCCCGCTGAGCCATCCGACCCCAAGGAGATCCTGGAAATCATACAGGTCAGTAACCCAAAGCTACCCACACAAGACTGGAAAATAGTGCGGGTTACTGACGCTGTTGATGAAACCAGGAAGGCCACTGTTATAATTAACAGTGACTCTTTGGCGTCACTTCGGGAGACACGGGGGAAGATATTCTATGGTTTTGGAACTATCTTCCTCCGAGTCTACAAAGGTGATGACATGGAGAAGCCTCAAGCTCCGGTGACGAAGGCTATGTCAACTATGGAGGACGATTCCGCTGCTTCATCGGCCAGCGAGGACACCCAGTCGATCACTGGATTCGTGGGTGACTTCTTTGGCAGGATGGAGGTTGCGGACGATGAGGACATCCTTCTGGAATCGGACGACGACCCAGAGGATGCCAACGTCACAGTCGTCCATAGTGATGAACTGTGATGAAGGTCACACAAATTAACCTTCATCACTCTAAAGCGGCGACAGCTGCCCTTCTCCTCCGATTAGCTTCAGGCGCGGAGGAGCTTATTTGCATCCAAGAACCATTGTTGTATAAAGACAGGGTTTGCGGACTCAGTTTAGACGGCTATAGTACTTTGTACGCAGCTGAACAAGATAAGACCAGAGCTTGTGTTATGGTCAAAAACGTCCTCAAAGCTTTTATTCTCTCTGATTTTAGCGACAAGGACACTTGCACTGTCGCGGTGGAAAACAAAACACGGACAGTATGGTTTATGAGCTGCTACATGGCTCACGATCAGGACGATCCTCCAAACGGTCTAACCAGGAAGGCGATGGTGTATGCCAGTAGGCGCAACATTCCCCTCATAATATGTGCAGACGCTAATGCTCACCATACCATCTGGGGCAGCTCGGATGTCAATCAACGAGGTGAGTTACTTCTAAACTTTATAGTAGAAAATGAACTAACAGTAGTTAATAGGGGTAATGAGCCCACCTTTATTGTGACTAACAGAAGGGAAGTTCTCGATATTACGCTTATTAGCGATAGGTTCTCGGATATGATTAGCGATTGGAATGTGTCAAAGGACTGTTCCTTCTCTGACCACATGTACATTGATTTCAATTTTTCTCTTAGAGTTGATTCAGTGAAACCCTACACGAACAGAAGAAAGACCAACTGGTCTGTCTATGCTAGTGTACTCGAAGACAAGCTGCCGCCATGCCAAGATAGCATAGGCAATGTGTGCATGCTTGACTCCGCAGTGGAATCACTAACGAGTGTCTTAACCGAGGCAACAGAAAAGTCCTGTAAAAGAATCGACAGGAAAGGCAAGGCTAAGCCCATTTGGTGGAATGCGGAAATTGCTGAAAAACGCAAAGAAAGCAGGAAGCTCTTTAACGAGGCGAAACGTAATAGTGTATGGAACAGTTACAAATCCTCAGTGAATGGATTCAAGAATCTTATAAGGAAGGCTAAAAGACGGTCATGGAGGGAATTCTGCAGTGATGTAGAAAACTCCTCGGAGACAAGTCGGCTACGTAAGATGGATCCTGGACAACAAATAGTCAGGAGACCCTTGAGGTTCTGATGAATACTCACTTCCCAGGCTGCACTGATGATGTGCCGAGGGAGGTAATTCTTAATGGCGCTCGGAATAACTCTATTATCCCGATAACTCGTCATCGTGTGGAATGGGCTGTTAAAAGCTTTCATCCCTTTAAATCCCCAGGTCCGGATGGGATTATCCCAGCGGATCTGCAAAATAACCTAGAGACACTGATGCCATGGCTCCTGGTGATTTTCAGAGCCTGCCTAAGTCTCTCACATGTCCCATCTATATGGACAACATATAAGATTGTCTTCATCCCCAAGGGGGGGAAAACATCGCACACTAAGGCTAAAGACTTCAGGCCTATTAGTCTATCCTCCTTTCTGCTGAAAACACTGGAGAGGATTATAGACATTCATATCAGATCAAAGCTAGGACATAATTCCTTGTCAATGGCTCAACATGCCTATACGAAAGGGAAGTCCACCGAAACTGCGCTTCACTTATTGGTGGGTCACATAGAGAGATCCCTAAAATACAAGGAATTCGCATTAGTTGCTTTCCTGGATATTGAGGGAGCTTTCAACAATGTTAAACCAGAGTCGGTTATTAATGCGATGAGGCTACTGGAGATCGACCCAGTGATCATCCAATTTGTTAGTAGCATCTTGCACTTTCGGCGTATTGAATCTAACTGGGGCGCCGCAAACATTTCCAAAGTGGCTACCAGGGGCACACCGCAAGGAGGTGTACTCTCGCCATTACTTTGGAACCTAAATATAAATTTCCTCCTCAGGGCCATGGAAAAAACGTGCTGCAGAACGATTGCGTATGCGGATGACGTCGCAGTCATGGCTATGGGTAAGGATCCCAGACTACTGTCTGAACTAATGGAATCCGCACTGGATTTCCTCGTAAAATGGTGCCGGGGATGTGGTCTGGATGTGAATCCGGCCAAAACGGAACTGGTACTTTTCACTAGGAGATACAAAATTCCCAAATTTGTTACCCCAAAGCTGAATGGGGTTCCACTGAAACTATCCGATAGTGCCAAATATCTTGGAATAATACTAGATAGTAAATTGAACTGGAATATGAATACCACTTCCAGAACCATTAAGGCAGCAACTGTATTATATTGCTGCAAAAAAGCCATTGGCCTAAATTGGGGTATCAACCCGAAAAATGTATACTGGCTATACGAATGTGTCATTAAACCCATTCTATTCTACGGTGCAGTCGTTTGGTGGCCGGCGCTTAGGCGGAAGAGTCATCAAACTAAGTTTGAACGTATAATGAGAATGATGGCAATAACAGTAACAGGTGCCTTTAGAACAACTCCTTCTAAGGCACTGTTCACGATATTGAACTGGCTACCACCAGACACTTTGGCTAAAAAGTTGGCTGCGAACACGGCAGTAAGACTAAAAGCCTCCAGAGCATGGAGAGATTACAATATCGGTCATGCCAACATCCTATGACTATGTCACACCTGAGCCAATCTTTGATCCTGGCTTCTCTGTAAGCTTTTCGGATAACGCGGTCCACCCTGATGACCTACATACACCCGTGAATGTGATTCAAATTTTCACGGACGGGTCGAAATCACTGAATGGTGTCGGTTCTGGCATTTACTCCGAGCAGCTAAACTGGTGCATTCCTCTAAGGCTGCCGGACCACTGCAGTGTCATTCAGGCTGAAATAACGGCCATCTACACAGCCGCAAAACTCATTCGGTATGGCGAAATATCTGGTAGGGATATTCAGATCATTACCGATAGTAAGGCGGCCATTAGATCCCTGGAGAATGTGTTCATCACATCAAAAATTGTCAAGGAATGCCGGATATCTCTGGACGAGATAGCGAGACATTCAACGGTTACCCTTAAGTGGGTACCAGGACACAGGGACTTACACGGAAACTGTATCGCGGACGCGTTGGCGCGTGCAGGCTCCACTTTAAATCGTAACGATTCAACACATGACATAGGCGTCTCTCTCCCAATGAGTAAACAACTTATTGCACATAAGTTTCACCTTATTGTAATTCAGAAATGGTTAGATGAAACTACCTGTAGGGAAACTAGAAAAATCTGGCCCATAATAGATGAAAAAAGGACTAAGCGGGCACTACAGCTATCCAGACCTCATCTCAGAAACCTAATCGCGGTAATAACTGGACACTGGCCTATTGGGAGGCACGCCCAAAGGTTGGGGCTCAATTACAATGACATATGTAGAAGTTGCGGCGATGAAGAAGAGGAAGAATCGACGGAACATCTTCTCTGTCATTGTCCGGCATTCGATGATCTAAGACTTAAACTTTTCGGTCAAAGAACCCTTGGGGACAAAACTTGTCTCTCTAATATTGATTCAAAAAAGATCCACTCCTTCATTGAATCAACCGGGTGGCTGCGTGAGAATATCAGCAGCCAGATAACATAGGACCCTTGGAAGACGGGACAACATGGTAGCACAACGGGAACTAATTGATGGACCAACGTGAGCTGTGCTTGATCACGGCTGCCAATGGAACCTAACCTAACCTAGGTGTGTCGTCATCACTGACGTCACAGTATGTTGGTATGGAGGCAGAGATATTTTTTGTTGGCAGAGAATTTATGTATATCTGATTATTTTAGGTATGTCATCATCACTGACGTCATAGCGTGTGTATGAGAGTGTGTTTGAATGTGTGTGTGTCTGTGTGTATGTTGCGATAACTTTGGTATCGTTGTATTAATGAGGTTTATTAGATTTTATTTGTTTATTCTTTTATATATTTAAGTATGTTTTTATGTATGTTTTTGATTTTTCTTTATGTTTTCATAATTCTGCTGACTTCAAGATTTATTCCTTATAATTTGGCTATATAGCATATTTTATTTTTTGTTCTTTTTTTATATTTAAGTCTGTTTTTATATATGTATGTTTTTGATTTTTCTTTATGTTTTCATAATTCTGCTGACTTCAACATTTATTCGTCATAATTTGAGTCTGTTTTTATGTATGTTTTTGATTTTTCTCTATGTTTTCATAATTCTGCTGACTTCAACATTTATTCGTCATAATCTGACTATACAGATTAATATTGCAGTCTTAAATTTTTTTGTTTATTCTATACAGAAATATTTTGTTCTCAAATTCGTTGGTGGTCTGTAAATTGTATTTATAAGTTTCTATTGCAAAGCTCACAAAAATAATTTTATGCATATGTTAACAAAAATCTGAATTTCGCAATTTTACAAATGGGTTCAAAATCTTATTGTTTTTCTGTTTTGCATACTAACGCATTTTTGTTTATAATTTGAGCTCTACTGTTAAATCAGGCACAATCTTGATTTTATTTGTTTATTTCTTGACAAAGGAATTTGAATTTTACAATCTTATAAAATTGCATTTATATAGCATTTTATAAAACTAGAAAATTTAAACGATCTGATAAGTTATGATATTTTATAACCGAAACACAAATCTCTACTGATTTCTTCAGAAATGTATGATTCCTAATTATCTTTTCGAAAAATAATACAAGACAGAGAATATTTTATATTAATAATACAATTTTATTTTATTTATTAATTTTTCTTAATTTTGATTATAAAGTTTGAAACATTTCATAGTATGAGACTATTAAATTTTCTAATATTGCTTTCCGTAGAAAGTATATAGAACACCTACAAGTGTCAGGTCCTTCCTCACATTTCGGATCATACCACGGACAGCATTGAAAATGTCCTTCTGTGTTGTCTTCATCTTCCATTACATCATATTCCTCATTTTCGTCGAGCATATTTTGGAAAATTTTGATCATTTCCCAATGGTCGTATAGTCTGACTCTATCAAAATCTGTTATGAATTTATTTAGACTCCTTCTTATTTGACTCATTTTATTAACATCCGTATTAATTTTGTTTCTGCTTACTTTTTCAAAGGAATTGTCGATACTGATGATTTTTTCCTGAATATTTAACCAAATAGTATCTAAAATTATGTATTATTTCCTTCTCCCTCTTATGCCAATTTTATATTATTATCTCTCTCTATCCCCTTCACCCTATCACTATCCCCCACTTATTCACTATTTCACCATAAATATTTGCTTGGAAGTATCGGAGCTACTTTTAAGTTCAATTACAATTAAAGATTCAAAGGGACAAGATCTCAATCAAAAATGAACTCCGTGAAAAATCTAAAAACAAAATTTAATTCCCTGAAGAGTAAATCCTTAATTCACATTAAGGATCTGGATATAACAGTTAAATATCCTATTCAAAATATATCACGGATAACAACAAAATATGGACCAACACTAAAAGTTGAGTTGGAAAACAACATAATGTTTCTCCCCAAAAAATATAATAGTTTAACAGATGAAGAAATTAAGGATCTCTCGAGTGGATCATTTCAACTATGCAGAGAAGGAGAGTGCGGCCTAATTCTTGAGAGTGAGATGGATGAATTTTTAATTCAAAATAGCCAATATCCCGTTTGGAATTAAAATAAATTAATTCTGTTTAGTAAATTATAAATAAAAAAATAAAAAAGCCATTAAAGAGTTTTGTAAAATATAGATGATTATGTGTTTTTATTTAATCTTTCTTAGTTATTTCATAAAGAAATTTAAGACATAAATGACCACAGATAAATGTATTAAAATTCTGATGTTGATTATAGTTGTATTTTATATTTGTACCAAGATATTTTACTACTTCCGAAGGAGGTTGTAAGTTTCCAAAACTGTCGAAATACTCTTTTTCATCGATGTTCTTATAATATGCTACCCAGTGTGTACCAGGACCTGTTGATAAATCTAAATTGATTATTCCACACTCAATTTTCTTTGATCGTTTTGGTAGTGAGTCCAACATGAATACTCCTCTAAAATAAGGAATATTTATAGAAAAATTTAATAGGTCAACATCTGATAGTGGTCTGTTGGGTAGCATTCTAAAGAGTTTTTTGTCTGTTCTTTATAAACTAAACCATATCCCTTTTTATATGGTTTTAGGTAAAGGCCTTTTCCAACTGCTATAGATTCCATCGCTTTATTATGTCTAGTTGCTTCATCAAGTTGATTTTTTGCATTCTTTGTTGCATTTACAGCCTTAGCTATAGCGGCACCTCCAGTGGCTAGACTGCCAATTGCCCCCAGAGCAGTAAGAATCGGTATTAGGGGTAAAAAACCACCAATTTTTGGAACACTTATTATGCGTGGTATTATAACATGTGATTTTCTTCCTTTTAGGGATTTATTGATAGTTTTACGTGCGATTCTAATGGCAGAGTTAATGTCTAATGGTTTTTGTTTCTTTAGTATTTTTGTTGCAGCTCTAATTGATGAAGTGAACAATTTTTTACCATTTAATTTGGTTTTCTTTTCATTTTTCTTTTTTCCCACACCCATACCGAACTTCGTTTTGGCTTTCATTGTGTTAGTAACCATATATGCAAATGATTTTTCTCCAATACTGCTATCTTTTGATAAAACTCGATCCCAGGCTGAATTTTCAAGAATTTTATCTGCCTGATGTCTAATACTTAAATCCTTATTTTTAGAATAACTTATATCGTGATTTTTGCAGGCAGAGTCCAGTAAATTAATTCCTTTATCACCTCGATTTAAACGTTTTTGTAGCTTAGTTCCAGGCCCACAGTACTGATATCCAGGAAGATGAAGTTCAATAGGAAGATTATTTATTATTTTATCTACTATACCTGCTCCAACGAAGGTGTTTTTATGACTAAACCACCTGTTGTAATGTATAAGCATTTTATTTATTTAATTTTTTTGTCTATAATAAAAGGTAACAAACATAAATTACATTTAGTTACAAAAATGCGGTTAGTGAAACAACATAAAAATATTTTGGTTCGTAATATTGATGATCCATCGAACATCACTTCAAAAATAAAACACAGCTCACTCTTACCAAATTCTATCCGAGCTCTAATAGTGGGACCATCAAATTGTGGAAAGACTAATGTTATGATTGGGTTACTAGAAAGTCCTAACGGACTAAAATTTGAAAACATCTATTTATACTCAAAATCCTTATATCAACCGAAATATGAATACTTGAAGAGATTAATTCCACCAATTAAAGGAATGGGATATTACACATTTGACAACAATGAATCAGTTATTACCCCTAACAAAGCTAAAACTAAATCAATTATGATATTTGATGATGTTGCATGTGAGAAGCAGAACAATATACGGGATTATTTTTGTATGGGTCGACATAAGGATGTGGATTCATTCTACTTGTGTCAAACTTATACCAGAATTCCCAAGCATTTGATAAGAGACAACGCGAATGTAATTATAATGTTTAAACAAGATGACAGAAATATGAAGCATGTTTATAGTGATCATGTTGCCGGCGACATGAACTTTGAACAATTTCATGAAATTTGTAGAGAATGTTGGAAGGAAAAATATGGATTTCTGATGATAAGCAAAGATAACGAGTTAAACAATGGTCGCTATAGAAAATTATTTGACTATTTTATAACAATATAAATTACTATACATAAAAGAACAACTTTAGTATATAATCTGACTTTGAACACACAATACACCTACATATCTATTAAAATATTTACTATACCTGATAACCTAATAGGATACCCAATAACCTGATCTGGTACCTAATAATCTGATCTGATACCTGATAATCTGATCTGATACCTAATAATCTGATCTGATACCTGATAATCTGATCTGATACCTGATAATCTGATCTGATACCTGATAATCTGATCTGATACCTGATAAGCTGATCTGATACCTAATAATCTGATCTGATACCTGATAATCTGATCTGATAGCTGATAATCTGATCTGATACCTGATAATCTGATCTGATACCTAATAATCTGATCTGATACCTAATAATCTGATCTGATACCTGATAAGCTGATCTGATACCCAATAACCTGATCTGATACCTGATAATCTGATCTGATACCTAATAATCTGATCTGACACCTGATTACCTGATCTGATACCTGATAATCTGATCTGATACCTAATAATCTGATCTGACACCTGATTACCTGATCTGATAATTGCTGTTGCTAAACATGGATGAGAAAGTTTTAAAAGAATTGATTGCAACGAGAAATGTCTTGAAGAAAAAGCTTCGTAGTATAAAAACTGGTGAAATAGATACACGTGATCAACTAAGAGATACTTTCAAACCTATAACAGACCCCTTAAATGAATTTATAAATAGTTCTAACAATATCAATAGAATTATCAAAAAAGAAAAGAATAAGATGAAAACAGAAATTGAAGAAACTAACAGTCCTCATATTAATAAATCAACAATTAAATTGGAGACAAGCACACCAAAGAAACTTGTAGAAGGAGCAATATTTGATAATAGCAAATCATTCAATGATTCTAATGAAAGTAATAGTGACAATGAGGATGATGATAATTTTTACTCACAGAATTCAAATATTGAAGAGAGTTACACTGACTTATCAGTCTTGGAGGGCAGAAATGAATTAGATACTAACTATGGACCACATAAAGATTTCAATAATGAATGGAAATTTGGTGATAGTAACCTCAAATTAAATGAGGGTAAAATACAGGTTGGTGGTCAAATATGGGCTCTAACGCCAGGACTGTTTTCTCTAATGTTTCATAAAACCCCAAAAAACTATGATAAATATGAGCTAGAACTCTACAAAAAAATCTTAATTAGTACAAATGCGTACAGAAGAGAATATAAACCTGATGGTCAAATCAAGGGAACGAAAGCATATAAATATAAACATATTATTAAAAAGATGTTTAAAGAGCAAAACCAACAGTCTGTATCAAAAGCAATAGCAAATAAGACATCATCTAATTATAAAGGTGGTGGATTGATGCAATTTAACCCCCATAAACCAAACTATATATACTGGGACGATCCAAATGAGTTGGTAGATCGACTTCGTCTATTGATTGCATCACAAGCTGCTGGTCATACTAATCATAATAACGAGATTGTATCAATTATTGAAGAACTACGCGAAGCTAATATAATACAATAATCTATATAAAGTATGTCTGTTGATAAGTTTGGACACTATCTAAACGGTACAAGCGATATAATTGCACTGAAAAATGCCCCTAGACTGTTGGGGTTCTTTATGGATACGAACAACAACATCGATGTCCAAAACAAAAGAATCAAAAATGTGGCAAAGGCTGTGGAGGAAAACGATGTTATCAGTAAATTGTTTCTGCAAAATCAAATCGAAGACATAGAATACAAACTATTAAAATACTTTAAGGAAGATAACAAGAAAATGTATGATACTTTTAGAATTCAACTCGAAATGCTACAACATGCAACAACATTACAGTTGGAAAAGAATAAGAAAATTGAAAAAAATATTTCCAAAATCAATACATTTTTGGAAGATGGTTATCTACAAAGATTTGTTGAGAGCATACAAAAGAAAAGTTAAATGAAAAGAAATATAGATTGGAAAATTACATATTCGCATCAATAAGTAAAAGTTCATCAAGCAGATTACAACGTATCCAAAACAATTCTTAAAACTATAAACATGTCTTCAAAAAGAAATCTAGTTAACGAACTCCATAAACAAGCTCGAAAATCTTTTGCACGTCGTAGAGTTGTGATGAAAGGAATAGATGATCTCTGGCAAGCTGATTTAGTTGAAATGGGGAATTACTCTATAGACAATAAAAATTATAGATTTTTGTTAACCATAATTGATACATTCTCAAAATATGCATGGGCAGTACCGCTGAAAACAAAAACTGCACTTGAAACAACACAAGCAATGTTAGATATTTTTCAACTGGGACGAGTACCAAAAAACCTACAAACAGACGATGGTAAAGAATTTTTTAATAAAAACTTTGCGAAATTGATGGATAAGCACAAAATTAATCACTATTCAACGTATAGCACAATGAAAGCATCAATAGTAGAACGATTTAATAGAACATTAAAAGGGATGATGTGGAAAGAATTTAGTTTTAATGGTTCGTATAACTGGTTGGATATCTACAAAGATCTATTAAAAGCATACAACAGTAAAGTTCATCGTACCATCAAAATGCCTCCAATTAAAGTCAACTCAACAAATGAGAAAAAATTATTAAATACAGTATACAGTCATTTGAAGATGTATAAGATCTCGAAATTTAATGTTGGAGATCATGTGCGCATAAGCAAATACAAACATACATTTGAAAAAGGTTATACTCCAAATTGGACAACAGAAATTTTTACTATTAAAACAATTCAAAATACATATCCTGCAACATACATATTAGAGGATTATCGTGGTAATCTCATTCAAGGTGGATTTTACGGTGAAGAACTCTCAAAAACTAGATTTCCAAATACATATCTAGTTGAAAAGATTATTAAAACTAAAGGAGATAAAGCGTATGTTAAGTGGTTAGGATTTACTAATGAACACAATTCTTGGATAAGTAAAGATGAAATATTATAGTTGAAACAAAATATTTATAATTATTGTATTAAGAATTATTGCATTTACTATTAAAAATTATAATGTAAATTCAAAACAAAAAAGATTAAATTAAAATAAAAACCCTTTTTATAAACCATATTGTGTGTTAAACTTTATTCATTTACAATCAAGCAGGCATAATGTCAATAACACTTACTCTGAGCTCCAACACTTCAGAGTTATCTGCTAATTACTTCCCTCCTATTGAGTTAAATGAGACATATGAATGTGCTCTAACTGATTTTCATTCGTATAATAGCATTCCAAATGTTGATGTCTACAACAATTTGTTTCATATAGGTGAAAATGTGATTGAAATACCAATTGGATCTTATGAATTGAATGACATAGTTGATTATATAGAGGAAGAATACAAACAATATGGTAGAGAAAATAAAATTTTTATAGAAGCCAATAATAACACAATGCAGGTTAAAGTTAATAGCTCTACGGATCCAATATATTTTAATAAGGAAAATACAATTGGAAAACTCTTAGCATTCAACGATAAAATCCTAACTCCAAACGAAGATCATTATTCAGATCTTCCAGTTAATATTTTCAAGGTGAATCTATTACGAATTGAAAGTAGTATCACTGTTAATACATATATGAACAATTCCAAATCGCATACACTACACGAGTTTCCGATTAATGTGCCTCCAGGCTATAAAATAGCTGAGATTCCTAGAAACCTCATTTATTTACCTGTGAACTCCAGAGAGGTAGGTTCACTAACGCTACGAGTAGTTGATCAGTACGGCGATTTAATTAATTTTCGAGGAGAGGAAATAACAATAAGAATTCATTTAAGACCAACTAAATAATGTTGATATACAACTCAAGTATATCGAAAAATATAACAACAGCAACAACATACAACCCTAAACCATTATTACAACCTAAACCACAATTAAAAAGATCAGTTCATCAAAAAACGTTGACAACAACAAATAAAAATTTTCTAAAGTCTCTTAATTTTAAACTGAAGACAAAATGAGTTCAATAATAAATGTATTGGATAAGCCATTATCTGATGAAAATATAATCAAAAAGGACTATCATATATATGTGCCATACCTACAATCTTACAACAATAATGATGAAATACGCATTTCAATACAAAATCAAGATTTGTATGTTTTACCTAGTGAAAGTTATATATATGTGGAAGGATCTGTTGTAGATGAGAAAACCTCCAAATCTACAGGTAATTTCAAATTAAAAAACAACTTTGTGGCATATCTATTTGATGAAATTCGCTATGAGCTGAATGGCATTGAAATTGATCATACAAGATATTTAGGAGCCACAAGCACCATAAAAAACTTGGTTTCTTTATCACCAACGGAAAGCACAGGAATGCAGAATGCTGGTTGGAATAAAATTGATGATTTGAAACTTGTAAATGGCTACTTTAATTTCTATGTACCACTTAAGATGCTTTTAGGATTCGCTGAAGACTATAATAAAGTTATACTAAATGGAAAGCATGAATTGATATTCTTACGTAATAAGAATGATGAAAATCTTCTACACTCGAACGTTTCGACTGAAAAAGCAAAACTTGCAATTTCACTCATCTCATGGAGAATTCCACACGTACAATTATCTGATCTTTGTAAGCTGAATATGATTAAAATTATTAGCAATGGTGCTTCTATACCGATGGCATTCCGTAGTTGGGATTGTCATGTAAATCCACAATTAAATACAGGAACAAGTCATATTTGGAATGTTAAATTAGCCGCAAGTAGAGAACGCCCCCGTTTTGTGTTGATTGCTTTTCAACAAGAAAATAAGTTTGTTCATTGTGATCTGACCAATTTAAAAGTTCATTTAAATTCAGTATCATACCCATATGATGATCTAAATATTAAATTTAAAAATGAGCGTTATGCAATTCTATATGATATGTATCTAAGATTTCAACAGAGCTACTACATGAGAGAGTCTCAGCCGCTTCTCACCGCTCAAGAATTTAAAAATAATGCACCGATTATTGTAGTAGATGTTAGCCATCAAAACGAGTCGCTCAATAACGGACCAATTGATATAAAAATTGAATTTGAAACAGACACAAATATTCCATCAAAGACATCAGCTTACTGTATTCTTATTCATGATCGTATAATTGAATATATTCCTATAAAAGGACAAGTTCGGAAACTCTTATAAATTCAGTAATATGGAGGATAACAAGGTTTTCATAGACTTGCAAGGTTTCAAAAGTAATTCAAACAAATTTATTGCCAAAGAAGTAGCAGTTGTTTTCAACAATAATGAACACATCAATTTCATTATAAAACCTCCATATGATTTCCAATGTTTATCGGCAAAAAAGCAGAGAGAAGCAAATTGGTTAACAAAAAACTATCATCATCTATACTGGAACGATGGATCAGTATCATTTCAAAGCGTTTGCAGATTTTTGAAAGACAACTTAAAATATTCTATAATCTATGTTAAAGGTGAAGAAAAGAAAAAATGGTTGGAAGAAATGATTCATCAAACAATTGTTAACATTGAGAATATTGCCTGCATCAACTTTAAACAAATGAATAGCAAGTATCCAGACGATTTCTACTGTGACTATCACAACTATGGTATTTGCGCCAAAAGAAATGTAATTTTACTTAAAAAAGAGACTTCAAAATAAAGAAAATACACATGTTTATTCACTGTTTTATATTAAAAAATTCAACTTTTTTTTTATTTTTTATTTAGTTTTTTTTTTCTTAAAAAATCTTAATAATAATACAGATTAAATTTTATAGATTAATAAAAATATGGAAAAAACTTTATACAATATTTTGCTTTTTATTTACAAATGATTTGGGCATAGGTAAGAACACCAAATGAAATAATAATAAATAAATAAATCAATAATTAAATTAATAAATAAATTAAATAAATAAATTAATAAATAATATAATAAATCAATAGAAACTAATAAAAATAGGATAAAATTAAATCGTCATTGTCATCTTACAGGTAATATTAAAAATAAAACATATTAATCTATATCCATTGAATCATTAATTCTATCTATATAATGTCCCCAAGCACGCGTTTTTATATTATCTTCCATAATATTTCTCTTGTCATCAGAAGAGCTAAGCACTACTTTATATAGTTTTTGAGTATACAACTGGTGTGCTTTGGATCTGAATAAAAACATTTCATCTGACAAGATCTCACTTTCAAATAAACATTTCTTGTAGTCATTAATGGTCAACTTTTTAATTACAGACTTTTTAACCCCCTTTGATTTTTTAACATCTTCCGAGTGGAGAGTCGACAGAGAATACATTTTTGATCTTAAACCTACAAACTCTGTCATTATATCTCCCTTGTTTTCATCTTTCATCATTCCTAAAACCTTCTTATTGAGTAGCGGTAAATGAAATTGATTATCTATAGGATATTCTGATGTGTCAAAATTCAAACTAATATCGTTACGGATGTCATCGTAAAAATCATCAGTTTGAATCGAGTAAATAAAAGAATCAGTATCCATATAGTTGAGAGAAATGTTATCTCCGAATTTAGGCTTCATGAAACCATAATGGAAATCATACATTTTCCACTTGGATAACTCTAGTACTGTAAAGCCAACGTATATAGGTTTATTATACTCTGGTTCCATTTTTTTCAACTCCACCGCATACATATCATCAAAAAATTTCGACAAATGCATAAAATTTGGTTTTGCAATTAATGCTCTGAGACCCAAATGATTTCTGTTTGTTGATTCCCATGATGAAGTAATTCTAATGTCCCTACGTTTTTCAATGTTTTCCATTGTCTTCCCATAAACAGCATTGTTTAAAAGTTTAAAAAAATCTTTTTCAAAGTTATTTTTAGCATTTGTTCTATGGAATGTATTTAAATCAATATATTTTTTAAGCCAAGGGGATTGTCTAAATTTAAGGATTCTACGGATTTGTTTTAAAATGAGACCATTTAAAATGGCTTGTTTTAAAACTCTATAATGTATAGTATAACTTGTTTTAGGTTCTAAGTCTGCAATCAATTTTTTGAATTTAGATCCTCCAACTGTGTTATTTTGAGGACAAAATGGTAAATCATTGTGTAGATCATGTATTGAGTCGGGATACTCTATATCCACCTCTAATATGTAACCATATTGTGATGTATCAGGTATTTTTTCCACATCAAAATCAGGATCACATACCCACTCAAATTCTCCACAGGAAAGATATTCTGACATTGCCCACCCATATAAATTATTCGCATCTAAATACATTAAATATTCAGATGGTTTTGTAACATCAAAATCTTCTAAATACTTATGGTTGGCCTTAGAATATCTTTGTGAGCATTGAACTAGTCTACCTCTTATTCCATTTTGCATGAACATATACATTTCGGAATCAGTAAACAGCTCTAACGTAACCTGAGTGGTTTTGAGCATAGCATCCCAAGATAGACCTGGTGGTGGAAAAACAATAATAAGATTTTGAACCCGATTGTAAAATTGTGAAATTCAAATTTTTTTAAACATACGCATAAAATTATTTTTTTGTGAGCTTTGCAATAGAAACTTATAAATACAATTTACAGACAGTAGTATATTTGTGGGCATTCTGGCACACCAATTAGAATCTAATTAGATTTGGCCTCCTTATGGATAAAATACACGTATGGGCATTCTGGCACACCAATTAGAATCTAATTAGATTTGGCCTCCTTATGGATAAAATACACGTATGGGCATTCTGGCACACCAATTAGAATCCCACTAGATTTGGCCTCCTTATGGAAAAAATACACGTATGGGCATTCTGGCACACCAATTAGAATCCCACTAGATTTGGCCTCCTTATGGAAAAAATACACGTATAGGGAAAATACACTTATAGAGATACTGAGTCATATAATGAGAAAAATATGATAATTCTGTTACACATGCATTCATATATTTTTCCATGTGTATGCTTTTAAAATAAAGAGAAATTCAAATGAGATATTTTTTCGCACCATGTCAATGAGATTCTCATTTGAGTAGGTTTTATTAAAACCTAAAATAAGAGTTTTACTATCCAGCACAAATTGATATAAAAGAACGTTCAGATTTTTTTGTTTATTATTGTTCTTCACAGTTACTTGAAATCACATTAAACAAAAGTTAAAGCAGATTTTCGCATCAAACAAAATGGTAAGTATACAGTTTTATAATATATAAAAAATTTTTTATTTATTATATAGATGCTGTAGAAAAAATATACAAATATTTATACATATTATATGATTGTTTTTATTTGATTGCTTTTAGATCTATCAACAGTTAATTAACATAGCCCAAGGAATAAAATCAGAGTACACGAAAATTGATGATATTCCCTTAAATAAACCATTAAAAATTTTAAATTTTGAGTGGAAGGTTACACAATATGGATCCAAAGTCATAGCATATTTGGAGAACAATAAATGGTTTTATCTACCTCAAAGAATGGTTAAATATTTAAACAGAGAGGATCCTTACTTAGCCAATATGAATGAAAAAATTTGGACAATTATTTACAAAGGACGACAATCGCCAAATGGTTCTGCAATATTCGAACTAAACTACAGCTAATTTTTTTAATAAACAAAACTAGTTTTGTAATTTTGTAAATCTGTATATTATAAAACAATAAATGTACATATGTGGTAATGTGAAATGAATCTCGATTATGTATTTATTTTTGCACATGCGTAGACTTGCATTTTATTCGCTTTATATATTTATTTTTCATTTTAAGACATGCGTAGGCTTGCATTTTAAGAAAAAGTATAGAACAATTCAAAATTAATTGAAAAGTTAAACATGCATGAGCAAGAAATAAGGTCAAAAATATGCTGCATTATTTCCTATTTTATTTCATTTGTTGTTTTTAATCTTTCTATGACAAGGTAGTAAAATTTAAACATTTGTTTGTATTGAAAAACTCTTAAGAACGAAAGACATGCGTATGCTTGCTTTCACTTATTTTTGTCGTAGTGTGTGGGTGCATTAACTATTTTTATTGAAGGACACAGTTTCAGTAAAATTTCTTAAGAACGAAAGACATGCGTATGCTTGCTTTCACTTATTTTTTGTCGTAGTGTGTGGGTGCATTAACTATTTTTATTGAAGGACACAGTTTCAGTAAAATTTCTTAAGAACGAAAGACATGCGTATGCTTGCTTTCACTTATTTTTTGTCGTAGTGTGTGGGTACATTAACTATTTTTATTGAAGGACACAGTTTCAGTAAAATTTCTTAAGAACGAAAGACATGCGTATGCTTGCTTTCACTTATTTTTTGTCGTAGTGTGTGGGTACATTAACTATTTTTATTGAAGGACATACATTTTTTTCTACTTCAATGTTTTAAAATGCAATAATTTATGAGGCTATAAATCTGGTATGGTATGTTTGTTACTTAAGCAAAAAAAGGGTATGGAAAGGCAATAAAATTTTAAAATCCGTTTCAGGAAAATTTCTTAAGAACGAAAGACATGCGTATGCTTGCTTTCACTTATTTTTGTCGTAGTGTGTGGGTGCATTAACTATTTTTATTGAAGGACACACATTTTTTTCTACTTCAATGTTTAAATGCAATATTTTATGAGCGCATAAATGTGTTATGATGCTTTTGTTACCTAAGAAAAATGTTTAAACAAGGGTGATTAACAGTATATGTGTATGTAGTAGTGCCTCTAGAAAAGTATAAAATCAGCTATTTTTTCGAACAAAATTCTAGTTCTGTGAAATTATTACACATAGTAAGATTTATGTAAAATTATTCGACGTAAAAAGATTTATAAAACTTTAAACATGGAATGTAAAAAATATATTTGCGAAATATGTAAATTAATTAGTTTTTCCACATGGTGGAACAAAAAAAGACACTATTTAAAACAACACAACGTTGTATTAAGAAAGCCTATATGGAACACTCCGCTGTACCATAAAGTTATGAAGGCTAATTTAAAAAAAGCAGAATCAGAAGCAGCAATAATAATATCATCAGAAGCAACAACTACATCAGCAAAAGCAACACCAATAACATCATCTGAAACAGCAATATCAGAAACAACAACTACATCAGCAGAAGCAACACCAATAACATCATCTGAAACAGCAATATCAGAAACAACAACTACATCAGCAGAAGCAACACCAATAACATCATCTGAAGCAGCAACATCAGAAACAACAACGATATCAGCAGCAACAAGAACAGCAATATCATCAGCAGAAGCAGCAGCAGCAACAACAACAACATCAACAGAAACAACAGCAACAATATCATCAGAAGCCACAACATCAGAAACATATCATCATCTTCTCGATGGAGATGATGATATCTTTCTAAATATTAAATTATCGAAAGAAATTATTCACATTAGTGAAATAATTATGCTGCCTCCATTTGATGTAGCATCATACTTGGCCCTATATGATGGCCAAGATGATGTATTAATGGAGGCAGTAAATAAAATTCCACTAGTCTAGAAAAACTTATAATTGAATAAATAAAAAAATATATAAAAATTAAAATGTATGTCTTTCACTAAATTTTATTATTTCTCTTTTTTATTAATTAGATTTTTTGAAAATTACAATTTTTACATTTGCTAATATTATATATTTTGTAATAAAATTTCATAAGTGTGGTTGCTTCTTTCTCTATTTCAGTATTACGTATCCTATGTTGTACACATGAACAGGTATCTGGTCCACATGTCTCATTTTCATTAGACCAACAGCAATTATCATAATGCTCTCCATGTTTATTTATCGTTGTTTTCAAATTATTTGTCCCTTCTAGATGTGATTGAATAGTCATGAGTTTATTTTTATCTTCATCGGAAATAATATGGGAACACCGTTTTAAGAAATCGTACATATCTTTTAGAATCATCCTTGTTAATGAGAATGACTACATATGTAGACAAAGTGTTTGTGAATAAACCTTAATGATGTTAGATTAGATATTTATACCATATTTTAATTTATTTATATCTACAATAGTTTTCTTATTTCATTTGTCAGGGGGATATATTCAAACATTTTATCATGTATAATTAAGCAATAAGCAGACATATTAGCGGGGATATTTTTTAAGGTTTTTATTTCAATCCGTATGTCGATTGGTCCAGTTTTGATTGATTCATTTTGATGTGTTACATCCAATACAACTATTGGAGCTAAAGCTTTAAAATTTTCTCTTGTTAATAGTGGTTGAGGATCGCGTGAATAATAAGTTGATTGAAACTTTAAATACATATCATATAGTATGGCAAAACGATTTCTATCAAATTTTAGGTTTAGATCATCATAGGGATATGTATCAGAGTTAAGATGTACTTTTATATCTGTCAAATCACAATGTTGAAATTTGTTGGCACTGTTTCGAAGACCCAAAAGTAGGAAACGTGGTCTTTCGTTTTCGCTGGCTAACTTAACATTCCATAAAACTGTTGTACTTTCTGGAAGTGACGGGTAGTAATACATATCCCAACTTCTGAAAGATATATTTAAAGGATGGCGATTGTTAATTGTTTTAAACATCTGCAATTTGTAAGCGTCAGCAAGTTGAATGTGTGATATTTTCCAAGAAATGTTTAAAATAGACAACTTTGTTTTTTCGGTTGATACATTAGATTTTAAAACTTGTTTATCATCTTTAGAGCGCAAAAGAATCAATTCATGTTTAGAATTAACTATTATTTTATTAAAATCTTCAGCAAATCCAAGTAAGAATTTTAGTGGCATACAGAAATTGAAATAACCGTCTACAAGTGTAAGATCATCATTATTAAGTGGCGACCATCCTGCATTTACTAGATTATCACTTTCTGACTTATTCAGCGACACAAAGTTTTTTAATTCTGTTGCAATACCCAAATGACGTGTACGATCAATTTCTACACCATTGATTTCATATCGAATTTCGTCAAACAGATGTGCAATACAATTGTTTAAGAGACGTATAGATGTGGAAGCTGTTGAATCTTCCTTTGTTGCAAGCCCTTCAATGTATAGAAGACTTTCGCTTGGTAAAACATATAAATCTTGATTTTGAATTGTTATACGAATTTCATCATTATTTTTGAATGACTGTAGATATGATGTGTAGCTGTGATACTCCTTTTTTATAATTGAACTATCCAAATGTGGTTTTTGTAAAATATTAATAATATTACTCATTTTATAGAATTTTTCAGGCTCGATAGCTATATGATTAGCTCTATTTTTTTAATATAAATCCCAAATTTATTAAAAACTTTTTATTAACTTCACTAAGAGTGTTACTTAGTTCAGGCTTAATACCTTCAATTTTTCTTTTATACTTTTCTGATTGACTTTCACAGCGCAATGACTTTTCTGATTTGTATTTCGTTGTTGTTGATGCTAGAATGAAGTCGGACTTATTTTGCAACTCACTTTTATTAAATATAATCATTCTCTCATTGGCTTTAAATGTAATCTTATTGTTATTTTTTCACCGCGAAAGTTAATTAAATTTCCGTTTTGATCGACGACTTTCAAAACAAGACTATTAACTGATTTTGAATTCACGGGTAAATATATCACATTCGATGGCGCCTCTGTTATTTTATATCCTGGGCTAACGTTAAGTGAGAACTGATGTAAAATATGTGCAGACATGTTATTTATATATGATCCGCTTACAATATTACATTCAACGTTTATTGTATTTATTTTTGTTATATCTATTGTTTTATCTGAGTAATGATCAATATCTGGTTCTAATACTCTTTCGCTAAAGCCCAATAAGGAGCCGATAGAGTTCTTTTTATTGAAATAAATGGAATCAGTTGTGCTTTTGATGAATGTTTGTAATGTATTATAATTTGCTTGTATGTCAAGGGTTCCTTTCTCATTCAGATTATGATATTTCTTTCTTAGTAATTCAGCTATATCAGCTAATTCATATGATCCAACAGGAATTTCTATTTCATGATTGCCAATATGAAATAAATTGTTTTCTACATCAACATTCGGAATTGAATGATATGTGTCAAAGCTTATTAAGCCACAAACATAATTTTCATTTAGTTCCATCGGTGGAAAATAGTTTGCAACAAGATATGAAGAGTTTCCGTTTAATGTGAGTGTTATTGACATTTTAAAGACTGATGAATGAATGAATTATTAATAACATCTGTTATGATTTTTATGATTCATTGCTTATATTAATCCAAGAGTTGTGTTCTGATGAAAATCCTAGCCATTTTACATAAACCTTATTCCTTTTTCGTTTTAAAACTTTTTCTACTAAATATGTGTCTGGAAATTTAGTTCTCATTAGCTCGGGCTCGTAAAAACCACCTTTAATTTCATGACCTTGATAGTCTTGTAATATATAAGTATTAGGGTTTGTATTTTTTATAGTTTTAATTTTAAATATTTCTGTAGTCCAATTTGGTGTGTAACCTTTTTCAAATGTATGCTTATATTTACTTATTCGAACATTATCATTCACTTTAAATTTTGGTTTTTTAAATATTTTTAAATTGTTGTAAACGGTATCCAATAACAATTTTTCTTTTGAAGAATTCACTTCATTAGGTGACATTTTTATTGTTCTGTGATATGTGTTATTATATTTGTCAACAAGGTCTTGATATATGGTTATCCATTTATATGAACCCCGATAGCTAAACTCTTTCCACATCATTCCTTTTAAAGTTCTATTAAATCGTTCTACTATGGATGCCTTTAGAACACTATATGTTGAGTAGTGATTAATTTTGTTTGATTGCATTAGTTGATGAAACTGATTATTGAAAAATTCTTTACCATCATCTGTTTGCAAATTTCTTGGTTTTCGATTGTTATTAGTGAAAATACTCCTCATAGCATACGCTACACTCAGTGCAGTTTTATTTTTTACTGCTGCAACCCAAGCTTTTTTTGAGAAGGTATCTATTACTGTTAGAAGATAACGATATCCATTATTATATAACGCATAATTCCCCATTTCAACCAAATCAGCTTGCCATAAATCATCAATTCCTTTCATTATAACTCGTCTTCTTTTAAAATTTTTTCGCGCTTGTTTGTGTAGTTCATTAACTATTTCTCTTTTATCCTCGTTCATTTTGTATATGATAGTAGTATATTTGTGGGCATTCTGGCACACCAATTAGAATCTAATTAGATTTGGCCTCCTTATGGATAAAATACACGTATGGGCATTCTGGCACACCAATTAGAATCTAATTAGATTTGGCCTCCTTATGGATAAAATACACGTATGGGCATTCTGGCACACCAATTAGAATCCCACTAGATTTGGCCTCCTTATGGAAAAAATACGCGTATGGACATTCTGGCACTCCAATTAGAATCCCACTAGATTTGGCCTCCTTATGGAAAAAATACACGTATGGGGAAAATACACGTATAGAGATACTGAGTCATATAATGAGAAAAATATGATCATTCTGTTACACATGCATTCATATATTTTTCCATGTGTATGCTTTTACAATAAAGAGAAATTCAAATGAGATATTTTTTCGCACCATGTCAATGAGATTCTCATTTGAGTAGTTTTTATTAAAACCTAAAATAAGAGTTTTACTATCCAGCACAAATCGATATAAAAGAACGTTCAGATTTTTTTGTTTATTATTGTTCTTCACAGTTACTTGAAATCACATTAAACAAAAGTTAAAGCAGCTTTTCGCATCAAACAAAATGGTAAGTATACAGTTTTATAATATATAAAAAATTTTTTATTTATTATATAGATGCTGTAGAAAAAAATATACAAATATTTATACATATTATATGATTGTTTTTATTTGATTGCTTTTAGATCTATCAACAGTTAATTAACATAGCCCAAGGAATAAAATCAGAGTACACAAAAATTGATGATATTCCCTTAAATAAACCATTAAAAATTTTAAATTTTGAGTGGAAGGTTACACAATATGGATCCAAAGTCATAGCATATTTGGAGAACAATAAATGGTTTTATCTACCTCAAAGAATGGTTAAATATTTAAACAGAGAGGATCCTTACTTAGCCAATATGAATGAAAAAATTTGGACAATTATTTACAAAGGACGACAATCGCCAAATGGTTCTGCAATATTCGAACTAAACTACAGCTAATTTTTTTAATAAACAAAACTAGTTTTGTAATGTTGTAAATCTGTATATTATAAAACAATAAATGTACATATGTGGTAATGTGAAATGAATCTCGATTATGTATTTATTTTTGCACATGCGTAGACTTGCATTTTATTCGCTTTATATATTTATTTTTTATTTTAAGACATGCGTAGGCTTGCATTTTAAGAAAAAGTATAGAACAATTCAAAATTAATTGAAAAGTTAAACATGCATGAGCAAGAAATAAGGTCAAAAATATGCTGCATTATTTCCTATTTTATTTCATTTGTTGTTTTTAATCTTTCTATGACAAGGTAGTAAAATTTAAACATTTGTTTGTATGGAAAAACTCTTAAGAACGAAAGACATGCGTATGCTTGCTTTCACTTATTTTTGTCGTAGTGTGTGGGTGCATTAACTATTTTTATTGAAGGACACAGTTTCAGTAAAATTTCTTAAGAACGAAAGACATGCGTATGCTTGCTTTCACTTATTTTTTGTCGTAGTGTGTGGGTGCATTAACTATTTTTATTGAAGGACACAGTTTCAGTAAAATTTCTTAAGAACGAAAGACATGCGTATGCTTGCTTTCACTTATTTTTTGTCGTAGTGTGTGGGTACATTAACTATTTTTATTGAAGGACACAGTTTCAGTAAAATTTCTTAAGAACGAAAGACATGCGTATGCTTGCTTTCACTTATTTTTTGTCGTAGTGTGTGGGTACATTAACTATTTTTATTGAAGGACACACATTTTTTTCTACTTCAATGTTTTAAAATGCAATAATTTATGAGGCTATAAATCTGGTATGGTATGTTTGTTACTTAAGCAAAAAAAGGGTATGGAAAGGCAATAAAATTTTAAAATCCGTTTCAGGAAAATTTCTTAAGAACGAAAGACATGTGTATGCTTGCTTTCACTTATTTTTGTCGTAGTGTGTGGGTGCATTAACTATTTTTATTGAAGGACACACATTTTTTTCTACTTCAATGTTTAAATGCAATATTTTATGAGCGCATAAATGTGTTATGATGCTTTTGTTACCTAAGAAAAATGTTTAAACAAGGGTGATTAACAGTATATGTGTATGTAGTAGTGCCTCTAGAAAAGTATAAAATCAGCTATTTTTTCGAACAAAATTCTAGTTCTGTGAAATTATTACACATAGTAAGATTTATGTGAAATTATTCGACGTAAAAAGATTTATAAAACTTTAAACATGGAATGTAAAAATATATTTGCGAAATATGTAAATTAATTAGTTTTTCCACATGGTGGAACAAAAAAAGACACTATTTAAAACAACACAACGTTGTATTAAGAAAGCCTATATGGAACACTCCGCTGTACCATAAAGTTATGAAGGATAATTTAAAAAAAGCAGAATCAGAAGCAGCAATAATAATATCATCAGAAGCAAGAACTACATCAGCAAAAGCAACACCAATAACATCATCTGAAACAGCAATATCAGAAACAACAACTACATCAGCAGAAGCAACACCAATAACATCATCTGAAACAGCAATATCAGAAACAACAACTACATCAGCAGAAGCAACACCAATAACATCATCTGAAGCAGCAACATCAGAAACAACAACGATATCAGCAGCAACAAGAACAGCAATATCATCAGCAGAAGCAGCAGCAGCAACAACAACAACATCAACAGAAACAACAGCAACAATATCATCAGAAGCCACAACATCAGAAGCATATCATCATCTTCTCGATGGAGATGATGATATCTTTCTAAATATTAAATTATCGAAAGAAATTATTCACATTAGTGAAATAATTATGCTGCCTCCATTTGATGTAGCATCATACTATGCCCTATATGATGGCCAAGATGATGTATTAATGGAGGCAGTAAATAAAATTCCACTAGTCTAGAAAGAACTTATAATTGAATAAATAAAAAAATATATAAAAATTAAAATGTATGTCTTTCACTAAATTTTATTATTTCTCTTTTTTATTAATTAGATTTTTTGAAAATTACAATTTTTACATTTGCTAATATTATATATGTTGTAATAAAATTTCATAAGTGTGGTTGCTTCTTTCTCTATTTCAGTATTACGTATCCTATGTTGTACACATGAACAGGTATCTGGTCCACATGTCTCATTTTCATTAGACCAACAGCAATTATCATAATGCTCTCCATGTTTATTTATCGTTGTTTTCAAATTATTTTTCCCTTCTAGATGTGATTGAATAGTCATGAGTTTATTTTTATCTTCATCGGAAATAATATGGGAACACCGTTTTAAGAAATCGTACATATCTTTTAGAATCATCCTTGTTAATGAGAATGACTACATATGTAGACAAAGTGTTTGTGAATAAACCTTAATGATGTTAGATTAGATATTTATACCATATTTTAATTTATTTATATCTACAATAGT
The DNA here is from genome assembly GCA_956483585.1 of Gymnocheta viridis. NCBI lineage: Eukaryota > Metazoa > Arthropoda > Insecta > Diptera > Tachinidae > Gymnocheta > Gymnocheta viridis. The sequence continues at coordinate 46,393,960 of OY101444.1, forward strand.
TTTCTTATTTCATTTGTCAGGGGGATATATTCAAACATTTTATCATGTATAATTAAGCAATAAGCAGACATATTAGCGGGGATATTTTTTAAGGTTTTTATTTCAATCCGTATGTCGATTGGTCCAGTTTTGATTGATTCATTTTGATGTGTTACATCCAATACAACTATTGGAGCTAAAGCTTTAAAATTTTCTCTTGTTAATAGTGGTTGAGGATCGCGTGAATAATAAGTTGATTGAAACTTTAAATACATATCATATAGTATGGCAAAACGATTTCTATCAAATTTTAGGTTTAGATCATCATAGGGATATGTATCAGAGTTAAGATGTACTTTTATATCTGTCAAATCACAATGTTGAAATTTGTTGGCACTGTTTCGAAGACCCAAAAGTAGGAAACGTGGTCTTTCGTTTTCGCTGGCTAACTTAACATTCCATAAAACCGTTGTACTTTCTGGAAGTGACGGGTAGTAATACATATCCCAACTTCTGAAAGATATATTTAAAGGATGGCGATTGTTAATTGTTTTAAACATCTGCAATTTGTAAGCGTCAGCAAGTTGAATGTGTGGTATTTTCCAAGAAATGTTTAAAATAGACAACTTAGTTTTTTCGGTTGATATATTAGATTTTAAAACTTGTTTATCATCTTTAGATCGCAAAAGAATCAATTCATGTTTAGAATTAACTATTATTTTATTAAAATCTTCAGCAAATCCAAGTAAGAATTTTAGTGGCATACAGAAATTGAAATAACCGTCTACAAGTGTAAGATCATCATTATTAAGTGGCGACCATCCTGCATTTACTAGATTATCACTTTCTGACTTATTCAGCGACACAAAGTTTTTTAATTCTGTTGCAATACCCAAATGACGTGTACGATCAATTTCTACACCATTGATTTCATATCGAATTTCGTCAAACAGATGTGCAATACAATTGTTTAAGAGACGTATAGATGTGGAAGCTGTTGAATCTTCCTTTGTTGCAAGCCCTTCAATGTATAGAAGACTTTCGCTTGGTAAAACATATAAATCTTGATTTTGAATTGTTATACGAATTTCATCATTATTTTTGAATGACTGTAGATATGATGTGTAGCTGTGATACTCCTTTTTTATAATTAAACTATCCAAATGTGGTTTTTGTAAAATATTAATAATATTACTCATTTTATAGAATTTTTCAGGCTCGATAGCTATATGATTAGCTCTATTTTTTTAATATAAATCCCAAATTTATTAAAAACTTTTTATTAACTTCACTAAGAGTGTTACTTAGTTCAGGCTTAATACCTTCAATTTTTCTTTTATACTTTTCTGATTGACTTTCACAGCGCGATGACTTTTCTGATTTGTATTTCGTTGTTGTTGATGCTAGAATGAAGTCGGACTTATTTTGCAACTCACTTTTATTAAATATAATCATTCTCTCATTGGCTTTAAATGTAATCTTATTGTTATTTTTTCACCGCGAAAGTTAATTAAATTTCCGTTTTGATCGACGACTTTCAAAACAAGACTATTAACTGATTTTGAATTCACGGGTAAATATATCACATTCGATGGCGCCTCTGTTATTTTATATCTTGGGCTAACGTTAAGTGAAAACTGATGTAAAATATCTGCAGACATGTTATTTATATATGATCCGCTTACAATATTACATTCAACGATTATTGTATTTATTTTTGTTATATCTATTGTTTTATCCGAGTAATGATCAATATCTGGTTCTAATACTCTTTCGCTAAAGCCCAATAAGGAGCCGATAGAGTTCTTTTTATTGAAATAAATGGAATCAGTTGTGCTTTTGATGAATGTTTGTAATGTATTATAATTTGCTTGTATGTCAAGGGTTCCTTTCTCATTCAGATTATGATATTTCTTTCTTAGTAATTCAGCTATATCAGCTAATTCATATGATCCAACAGGAATTTCTATTTCATTATTGCCAATATGAAATAAATTGTTTTCTACATCAACATTCGGAATTGAATGATATGTGTCAAAGCTTATTAAGCCACAAACATAATTTTCATTTAGTTCCATCGGTGGAAAATAGTTTGCAACAAGATATGAAGAGTTTCCGTTTAATGTGAGTGTTATTGACATTTTAAAGACTGATGAATGAATGAATTATTAATAACATCTGTTATGATTTTTATGATTCATTGCTTATATTAATCCAAGAGTTGTGTTCTGATGAAAATCCTAGCCATTTTACATAAACCTTATTCCTTTTTCGTTTTAAAACTTTTTCTACTAAATATGTGTCTGGAAATTTAGTTCTCATTAGCTCGGGCTCGTAAAAACCACCTTTAATTTCATGACCTTGATAGTCTTGTAATATATAAGTATTAGGGTTTGTATTTTTTATAGTTTTAATTTTAAATATTTCTGTAGTCCAATTTGGTGTGTAACCTTTTTCAAATGTATGCTTATATTTACTTATTCGAACATTATCATTAAATTTTGGTTTTTTAAATATTTTTAAATTGTTGTAAACGGTATCCAATAACAATTTTTCTTTTGAAGAATTCACTTCATTAGGTGACATTTTTATTGTTCTGTGATATGTGTTATTATATTTGTCAACAAGGTCTTGATATATGGTTATCCATTTATATGAACCCCGATAGCTAAACTCTTTCCACATCATTCCTTTTAAAGTTCTATTAAATCGTTCTACTATGGATGCCTTTAGAACACTATATGTTGAGTAGTGATTAATTTTGTTTGATTGCATTAGTTGATGAAACTGATTATTGAAAAATTCTTTACCATCATCTGTTTGTAAATTTCTTGGTTTTCGATTGTTATTAGTGAAAATACTCCTCATAGCATACGCTGCACTCAGTGCATTTTTATTTTTTACTGCTGCAACCCAAGCTTTTTTTGAGAAGGTATCTATTACTGTTAGAAGATAACGATATCCATTATTATATAACGCATAATTCCCCATTTCAACCAAATCAGCTTGCCATAAATCATCAATTCCTTTCATTATAACTCGTCTTCTTTTAAAATTTTTTCGCGCTTGTTTGTGTAGTTCATTAACTATTTCTCTTTTATCCTCGTTCATTTTGTATATGATTATTTTTTCTATGTCATTCTCATATATATATATATCTTATAAAGTTTTGTTTACTTAGCCGTCTTAATTTTAGGCCATTCAAGTTTTCGTTTTTTCACATCATCCACATTAGTGTTTTTATCAATCCGTTTAAAAATAAAATCATCAATTTTATTAAATCTTTCTTCTATATTTTTTATAAAGTCTTTATTTGAAGAGTATATTTGACCCTTCACAGCTTTTTCAATAAGTGCAACATCTTCATCAATATTTTTTTTTATGTTTTCTTGTAATATTTTTATATCACTCCTAATAATATTTAATTGTGAGTCATATTCATTTTTAAGTTCTTCTATGCTAATCCATTTAAAAATATAGGCTTCAATCTCATTTAGTCTATTTTCGACTTTATTGGAGAGGTTCATATTTATATCATGGAACTGATCCTTTATAATCTTTATAGTAGTATATATCTTTTCTATATCTTTTGTTATGTTATTGATTTCTAAATTGTATTGGGATATCCTTAACTTCGAGTTATTTAGATTATGCTTAATTGAACTTTCACCAAATTTATTTATATAACTCATTTTTAATATATTATGTTAGCTTCTCTTAATTCTTCAATGATGGAAATTATTTCATTTCTGTGATTATTATGACCAGCACTTTCCGATGAAATAAGTAAACGCATTCTGTCAACTAATGCATTCGGGTCATCCCAATATATATAGCTAGGCTTACGATTGTCTACAGATTTTAGCGATAATCCACTACCTTTCGTAAAAACATTTGTTTTAGTATTAAATAAATTTTTTATTATGCGAACATATTTGAACGCTCGTGTACCTTTAATTTGAGCTTTTGATTGATATTGTCGTTTATGTGCATTTGTACTTATTAAAATTTCTTTATATTTTTTTAAATCATTTTTATTGTAATGTAGGGGTTTTGAATGAAATAATAATTCAAATAATCCTGGAGTCATTTTCCACGTTAAATTCCCTATTTGAATTGAGTTATCCACATTAAAATTTAGCACATTATTTGCATAGCGCCATTTTCCACTTTCATCTATGTTGAAACCATAAACTTTATCTATCGTTTTGTTAGTCAGGAGCAATTCTATATTTTCCGCTAGTGACGATTTTTTACTACCATTTAACGCTTCTTGATCATAAGCTACAGCATCGTCATAATTATCAGAGCTATTATCGGATGGTAGTGATGGAAGTTGTGAATCTGTTATGTCATCATCATTTGACTGAAAATCATCTGATTGATAATCATAAATTTTTTCAATTTTCTTATTTGAAGGTTTTGTTATATCTTTGAATGACTCGTGCAATAAATCATCTGATTGGTAATCAGCATTTTTTTCATTTTTTGTATTTAAAGGATTCGTTAGAGATTTAAATGTATCATCTAATAAATTGTCTGATTGATAATCATCAATTTTTCTAATAATCTTTTTCAAAGGTTTTGTTATAGGTGTAAATGTATCTTCCAATAAATTAAGTCTCTCTACTTCATTTAATTTAATATTTTTTAGTTTTTCCTTTAAAATCGCCCTTGTATTAACAATATCTTTTAATATTTTATTATTACTCATATCGATCTGATTTATATCTGAAATCAATCGGGCTTATATCTGATGTCGAACTGCTTTATATCTGATTGTGAACTGTTTTATATGAACTGCTTTCTATCTGCTATCGACCTGCTTTTTATCTGATTATAAACTGTTATGTATATATTTGTTAACTACTCCATATATTATTGTGAACTGCTTTTCTAACTATTCATGAAGTGATTTATATATCTTCCTTACAGTTGTATGAATTCATCAAAACCTTTCCTATATCGCCCTTTATTAATCAAATCGTCCTTATTGACAACCATGAATCCATATTTATCTTTCCAACACTCACTACATATATCCGTAAATTCTTTAAATGACATATCTCCAATAATATGATCATTATATATATGACGCAAATTCATTTCGTCCTGTTTAAATATTATTATCATATTCGCATTATCCCGAATAAGATGTTTGGGAATTTTCGTATATGTTTGACATAAATAAAAACAATCTATATTCTTATGTCTACCCATGCAAAAGTAATCTCTTATAGCCCCCTGTTTCCCACATATAACATCATCAAAGATTATTATTGAATGAGGGATGGCTTCAGTCGGGCTTAGAACTTCCTCATTTTCCGCAAATGTAAAAATATTTATTCCGTTTATTGGGTCTATCAATTTCTTTAGATAACAATATTTTGGTTGATACAAAGATTTTGAATATATGTAAATGTTTTTGAAACTAAGACCGTTGGGACTTTCTATTAAACTAATCATAACATTAGTTTTACCACAATTTGAGGGACCCACAATTAATGCTCGTATTGAATTTGGTAAAAGTGTACTATGTTTAATTTTAGATTTCTTGTCTTGAGCTTCATCAGCATTTCTTATTACAATTTGCTTAGCTTGCTTTACTAGTCTCATTTTGATAACTAAATGGGTTTTGATATAAATTTCCTCTTATATAACAAAACCTAATCATTTAAATTTTTAGTGTCAATCATATTAAACGTATATTATATATAATTAAAAGAAAAAATGAGTATAAACTATAGCAAAGGAGTTAAAAATAATCAGTATAATTTTGGAAGTGGTTTTGTAAACAACTTAATAAATAAATTACCTGTTGAACTGCATTTACCTGGTTATCAGTTTTGTGGACCTGGAACAAAACTTGAAAAACGTTTAGCGAGGGGTGATAAAGGGATAAATTTGTTAGACGCAGCTTGTAGGGAACACGATATTGCATATTCACAAACAAACGATATTAACAAAAGACATAAAGCCGATCAAATATTAGTTGAAAAAGCTTGGAAACGAGTACAATCTAAAGATAGTGATTTCAAAGAACGAGCACACGCTTGGCTCGTAACAAACACTATGAAATCAAAAGTTAAGTTGGGGTTAGGTATGAATCATATCAAAACTCGTAAATCCAGAAAATCACAGAAGAAAAAATGTAAAAAGAGAAAAGCATGTGATAGAAAATTGTTTTCAACAACCGTTAAAAATACTCTAAAGCTCTTGAGAAACGAAAAACCAAACAATTTAAATGCCGCTGTTAAAATTGCGCGAAAAGCCATTACTTCAAACTTTAAAGGGAAGAAGAGAGCTAATATTGCTATACCGAGAGTTATACCAATGCCGAAAATTGGTGGATTTCTTCCAATTATTCCAATCCTAACAGCTTTGTCAGCACTTGGAGGTTTGGCTACAGGTGGGTCAGCTATTATTAAGGCTGTTAATGATATAAAAAATGGAAAAGAACAACTAGCAGAGGCTACTCGACATAATAAACACATGGAATCAATTGCTATGGGAAGAGGTCTATATCTAAAACCATATAGATCTGGATATGGTCTGTACTATAAGCCAGCTCCAAAAAACTTTTAGATAAGCTACCCAATCGACCATTAACTGATATAGATTTGATGAAATATGGTAAACAACTAAGTAAATTTAGAGGAGTTTTTATGCGTGACCGTTTACCTAAAAAACCATTACTTCAAGAATGTGGTATTGTTAATTTAGATAATTTTCAGGGTCCTGGAACTCATTGGGTAGCTTATTATAAAAATCGCAACTATAAAGAGTATTTTGATAGCTTTGGAAACTTACAACCTCCAATTGAAGTAGTTAATTATTTAAAGAGACCTATTGAATATAATTATGAGCGAAAACAAAACTTTAATACATTTAATTGTGGTCACCTATGTCTAAATTTTTTATTCAATAAATATAATTTGAAATAAATAAAACACAAATAGTTATATTTTTATATTTAAACATAAATACATAATTAAAATTTTATTAAATTTTTTCTTTTTGTTTCATACTATAATCGTTTGAATTCAGTTGTAAAATATATAAATATTAATAAATAAATATTATATTATTATATTGATAAATATATAATAAATATTATAAATATGTGGGAGGGGTTGTTATCGAAGCAGTCCACAAGTGTAACGGGACCCCTTCTCGATTCCCCTCCTTTCGTGTCTCAGTAGTTGATTGTTCAGTCCACCATTGGGATAGATCTACCAATCCCTGAGACACGCGCTAATATCAGCGTTTGCTCTGGACTTTAGTGATTTCTGGGAGTCAGATTGTAATTATCGACTTCCATTTTCATCACCGGTGTCCATAGTAATTGCTAGCGTATGACATAGACTTAGGTGTCCACCCATATAGAATCGACAACTAATATGTATCGACCCGGTGGTTCTGAGTCTAACTCATGTGCTAACCAAAGCTAAAAAAAATAAAAATATAAAAAAATTAACAATCAATTTCCATTAACAAATTATCGTCAGCAGAATCATTTATAAATTGGTCTATACAATCAGGTGACCTTTGATTGTCTATATGATCGATTTCCATTAGAAAATCGTCATTGCTATCGTTTATAAATGATTCTTGATAATGCCCCCAAGCAAGGGTTTTTACACTATTATTGCACACGTATCTTTTGTTGTCTAAATAACTTAAAGATACCTTATTGATTAAAGACGTATATAAAACATGTAGTTTTGACTTAAAAGTATACATACTTCTAAAATATACTTTCTTATTATACAGACAGTTTTTGTAATCTAATAAACTTAAATTTCTAGATACATTACTTTTTATACCCTTTGCTTTCTTGACTTCATTCATATCTTCCATTTTGTATGAGTACATTTTCGCTCTCAACCCCACAAATTCCTTCATTACCCTACCATTATTTTCATCCTTCATCATGCCTAATATTTTTTTATTTTTTTGTGGAATACCAAATTTATTATTCGCTTCATAATCTGATGTATCAAACTTTCCATCAATGTCGTTTATTATATCTTTATAAAAATCATCAGTTTCGATTGTGTATATGAACGAATCGGTATCCATATAATTCAGCTCTGCTTTGATATTATATTTTGGTAGTATATAACCATAATGAAAGTTGTACATCTTCCACTTTGAAAGTTCTAGTATTGTAAATCCTAAATAAATTGGTTTATTATAAAACGAATAACTTCTGTTTAGCTCCACAGCTATCATATTTTCCTCAAATATGCTGAATGAATGAAATTCTGGTTTGGCAATAAGGACACGAGCACCCATTTTCCTACCCATGCTTTCCCACTCATTAACAATTTTAACATTCTTACGCTTGTCAACGTTTTCCATTGTTTTACCGTATACGGCATTATTTAATAATTTGAAGAAATTTTTTTCAAACGTGTTTTGGGCGTTAGTTCTATGTAAATTATTTAATGAAATATATGGCTTTAACCAAGCTGATTGCTTAAATTTCAAAATTCGATGAATTTTTACTAACTTTAAACCATGTTTTAAACATTGTTGTAAATTTTTATAATATATTACATATCCATATTTATTGTTTAAATCAACAATTAATTTCTTTTCTTTAGAATTTGGGGGATTTTTATTTTCACTACAAAAAGGTAAATTATTATGAATATCATGAATTTGTAATGGATACAACAAATCAACTTCTAATATATATCCAGTAGCTGAGTCTTCTGGTATACTATCCAGACAAAAGTTTTCAATATCTGTTTCCCACTCAAAATTACCTTCTGGTAGCGCTTCAGACATTGCCCAACCATACAAATTATTTGCATCTAAATACATTAAATACTTAGATGGTAGATTCTCATTGTAATCATTCATGTATTTGTTGTTTGCAATAGAATGCCGTTGAGAGCACTGTACTATTCCTCCTCTTATCCCCTTTTGTATAAAATGAATCATTTCTATGTCTATCAACAACTCTAATTTAATATCTGTTATTTTTAACATCGCGTCCCAAGAAAGTCCTGGGGCTGTATAGTAATGACAGGGGTCTAATTTATAAATATTTTTGCTAATAAATCTAAAGTTTTCAAAAACATCTGTTAACAACAAAACATCAGTTTTCAAATACAATAATAAATAATCTTCTAAAGTTGAACAATCAAACGTGCTCCATACTTCTTTAGCATGGGCGTAATCTTCTTGAGAACAGTCTTCATCAGTTAATTTATTATAAAAGCTCTCTATATTCGGCAAAGAAGTTTCTTTAAGTTTTTCTATAGTATTTATGGAAAGACACCTTTTCTAATAAGCAAATTAAATTTACTTTCGTTTTCTCCAAATATTGATTTTACTACTTTTAAATCTTGCTTAGCTAAATTTTCAACCAAATCATTTAAGCTTGCTGGTAAAAATCTATAGGAATCTAAAAATCGAATTTCAATGTTAGCACTATTCTCATCAGTTATAGTTTTAGAGAGAGATATATAAAGCTCTTTATTGAGTGGAATAATATTTATAGGGCCATCATTTATATTATTTAGCTCCTTCACAAATAAATGGCAGTCATAACCAGAAAAATTGTGGAAAATTACTGGAAAGAATTTTGGCACTTTGTAATTAAGATTACACAAACTATGTGCAGCGCCTCTATATTTCCCACTCATATGACAATGATCCCTAACTTTTGAATCATCTAAAATAACTTTAGAACAAATGTGACATATATTGGTCGAATGGTAGTCTAAATTTTCTTCTTCTGTTAGGGGTAGCATGGGTTTTACTATAGATAAATAATTATTACTTAAATATTTTACGTCTTTAATTAAACTGTCTATAAATAGTGTAGGTGAATATAAACCTTTAAAGCTACATAGCTTATTTAAATTGTCGTTAAAAGTACATTTAATGAAATATGATATAGCATAGGGCACATGTCTATCAACTAATGTTGTTGAAGAAATATCACCACACGGAATGCAAGTTTGAATATTTTCAAATATGCATTCCGAATCTGCGTATATTACGAACGGTACATCTATACTATTACTATAATTACTAAATTGTATTGTAGACTTATCTGCTTGTGGTGTATATGCAATTTGTTTTTTACAATGTTGTCTATGAATTTCTAATTGTTGTTCATGGTGAAAATTCTGTAGACAATCATCACATAGGATAATGCTCCCATGATGAGCTGTCTGTTGAGCTCTAATGAATCTGAAAAAATTACAAAATGGATGTATGAATAAATAAAAAATAGTATAATAAAGAAAACTAAAAAGAAATTTATAATTTTATTCGTAATCATAACACTTACCTTGATATATTTTTTATATAAACATAGTGTGAAACTATGTTTCCCTCAACTTTTTTCTGCATAAATAAAAGTTGGATATGTTTAGATTTTTTTCCTTTTGTTTTATAATAGGGTCCCACAATCAAGTCTTTTTCCATGTCATATCCAAAGACATTTACACTAATATTCGGATTATTAGTTTCAAAAATTTCTATATCTTTTATTTTTAGTGGGAAGCATAAGCCACTAAAATTTAAGCCAAAGCCGTTAAAGGAAATTAGTTGTTCATCAATGTTGACGCCATAACTGCTTGTTCTTTGAGAATTTCTATGGGTTGCTAAGGCTGATAGTATTGCCCATTTGAAGCAAAATTCATCATTGTTTTGTACATTTATGCATGCTTTTTTTAACTTTATTTTATTTGGGAGAGGAATGAAACTGGAACCTTTTAGTGGTTGGTATCTATTTAGGTTTATATGAAGTTTTAAAAGTTGAACTAGAGTCCAACCACTATCCCGCTCTTGAAAATCTTCCATTTTTGTTAATATTCTTTGAATATTATAACAATATTCATCGGTAAACTCTTCTATATGGAAAATTTCCTTCATTTTCGTTTGAAAATGTTTCACCTCTATTGGGGTATTTTCTAAGTCATTTACATTGGGGCGAGCATATAATCCATATATCTCCATATTAAATTTAAGAGCATCATTAGCCTTTAAGAAATTGTCAACTTCTCTCTTTAACGGTTCCTCAGCTTCCTTCATAAGCATCTCCGGTAGAAGACATTCTTCATTACTATTTTCATATTCTAGTGTTATAAGCCTCTTTTTAAAAGCACTTTTTACTAGCTTTACAACACTTTTTTTTGAGTTCGAAGCATGAGATCTTTCATGCTCCCTGAAATTTTCCTCACTTTGAAAAGCTCTTTGACATTCTGAGCATTCTAGCTTGGTTGCTATTCTTTCCATAATATCACAATTTTTTTTGGAAATACACTAAAGATGTTTAAAAAATTATATTTTTGTATAGTAAAATTATTTAACGGTCTATATCACAATGTCGATCGAATTCTTGTGTATTTGTAGTGATAAAAATTAATATTAAAATCATTTTTACTAACCTGTTATGAATTCGAATTATAAAACACAAATTAAAAGTTTTTTCTTTTTAAAAAGTCTTACTAAAACACAAATTTAAAATCTTACTAAAACACAAATATTTTTTTTTTCTTTGGAAACAATCTTAATACATTGAATAATAAAAAAAAACAAAAAATTTAAAGTTTTATTAATCTTTTCACGTCGAATAATTTCACAGAAATCTTACTATGTTGAATAATTTCACAGAACTAGAATTTTGTTCGAAAAAATAGCTGATTTTATACTTTTCTAGAGGCACTACTACATACACATATACTGTTAATCACCCTTGTTTAAAAATTTTTCTTAGGTAACAAAAGCATCAAAACACATTTCTGCACTCATAAAATATTGCATTTAAACATTGAAGTAGAAAAAAATGTGTGTCCTTCAATAAAAATAGTTAATGCACCCACACACTACGACAAAAATAAGTGAAAGTAAGCATACGCACGTCTTTCGTTCTTAAGAAATTTTACTGAAACCGTGTCCTTCAATAAAAATAGTTAATGTACCCACACACTACGACAAAAAATAAGTGAAAGCAAGCATACGCATGTCTTTCGTTCTTAAGAAATTTTACTGAAACTGTGTCCTTCAATAAAAATAGTTAATGCACCCACACACTACGACAAAAATAAGTGAAAGCAAGCATACGCATGTCTTTCGTTATTAAGAGTTTTTCCATACAAACAAATGTTTAAATTTTACTACCTTGTCATAGAAAGATTAAAAACAACAAATGAAATAAAATAGGAAATAATGCAGCATATTTTTGACCTTATTTCTTGCTCATGCATGTTTAACTTTTCAATTAATTTTGAATTGTTCTATACTTTTTCTTAAAATGCAAGCCTACGCATGTCTTAAAATGAAAAATAAATATATAAAGCGAATAAAATGCAAGTCTACGCATGTGCAAAAATAAATACATAATCGAGATTCATTTCACATTACCACATATGTACATTTATTGTTTTATAATATACAGATTTACAACATTACAAAACTAGTTTTGTTTATTAAAAAAATTAGCTGTAGTTTAGTTCGAATATTGCAGAACCATTTGGCGATTGTCGTCCTTTGTAAATAATTGTCCAAATTTTTTCATTCATATTGGCTAAGTAAGGATCCTCTCTGTTTAAATATTTAACCATTCTTTGAGGTAGATAAAACCATTTATTGTTCTCCAAATATGCTATGACTTTGGATCCATATTGTGTAACCTTCCACTCAAAATTTAAAATTTTTAAGGGTTTATTTAAGGGAATATCATCAATTTTTGTGTACTCTGATTTTATTCCTTGGGCTATGTTAATTAACTGTTGATAGATCTAAAAGCAATCAAATAAAAACAATCATATAATATGTATAAATATTTGTATATTTTTTTCTACAGCATCTATATAATAAATAAAAAATTTTTTATATATTATAAAACTGTATACTTACCATTTTGTTTGATGCGAAAAGCTGCTTTAACTTTTGTTTAATGTGATTTCAAGTAACTGTGAAGAACAATAATAAACAAAAAAATCTGAACGTTCTTTTATATCGATTTGTGCTGGATAGTAAAACTCTTATTTTAGGTTTTAATAAAAACTACTCAAATGAGAATCTCATTGACATGGTGCGAAAAAATATCTCATTTGAATTTCTCTTTATTGTAAAAGCATACACATGGAAAAATATATGAATGCATGTGTAACAGAATGATCATATTTTTCTCATTATATGACTCAGTATCTCTATACGTGTATTTTCCCCATACGTGTATTTTTTCCATAAGGAGGCCAAATCTAGTGGGATTCTAATTGGAGTGCCAGAATGTCCATACGCGTATTTTTTCCATAAGGAGGCCAAATCTAGTGGGATTCTAATTGGTGTGCCAGAATGCCCATACGTGTATTTTATCCATAAGGAGGCCAAATCTAATTAGATTCTAATTGGTGTGCCAGAATGCCCATACGTGTATTTTATCCATAAGGAGGCCAAATCTAATTAGATTCTAATTGGTGTGCCAGAATGCCCACAAATATACTACTTATGATTATTTTTTCTATGTCATTCTCATATATATATATTTTATAAAGTTTTGTTTACTTAGCCGTCTTAATTTTAGGCCATTCAAGTTTTCGTTTTTTCACATCATCCACATTAGTGTTTTTATCAATCCGTTTAAAAATAAAATCATCAATTTTATTAAATCTTTCTTCTATATTTTTTATAAAGTCTTTATTTGAAGAGTATATTTGACCCTTCACAGCTTTTTCAATAAGTGCAACATCTTCATCAATATTTTTTTTTATGTTTTCTTGTAATATTTTTATATCACTCCTAATAATATTTAATTGTGAGTCATATTCATTTTTAAGTTCTTCTATGCTAATCCATTTAAAAATATAGGCTTCAATCTCATTTATTCTATTTTCGACTTTATTGGAGAGGTTCATATTTATATCATGGAGCTGATCCTTTATAATCTTTATAGTAGTATATATCTTTTCTATATCTTTTGTTATGTTATTGATTTCTAAATTATATTGGGATATCCTTAACTTCGAGTTATTTAGATTATGCTTAATTGAACTTTCACCAAATTTATTTATATAACTCATTTTTAATATATTATGTTAGCTTCTCTTAATTTTTCAATGATGTAAATTATTTCATTTCTGTGATTATTATGACCAGCACTTTCCGATGAAATAAGTAAACGCATTCTGTCAACTAATTCATTCGGGTCATCCCAATATATATAGCTAGGCTTACGATTGTCTACAGATTTTAGCGATAATCCACTACCTTTCGTAAAAACATTTGTTTTAGTATTAAATAAATTTTTTATTATGCGAACATATTTGAACGCTCGTGTACCTTTAATTTGAGCTTTTGATTGATATTGTCGTTTATGTGCATTTGTACTTATTAAAATTTCTTTATATTTTTTTAAATCATTTTTATTGTAATGTAGGGGTTTTGAATGAAATAATAATTCAAATATTCCTGGAGTCATTTTCCACGTTAAATTCCCTATTTGAATTGAGTTATCCACATTAAAATTTAGCACATTATTTGCATAGCGCCATTTTCCACTTTCATCTATGTTGAAACCATAAACTTTATCTATCGTTTTGTTAGTCAGGAGCAATTCTATATTTTCCGCTAGTGACGATTTTTTACTACCATTTAACGCTTCTTGATCATAAGCTACAGCATCGTCATAATTATCAGAGCTATTATCGGATGGTAGTGATGGAAGTTGTGAATCTGTTATGTCATCATCATTTGACTGAAAATCATCTGATTGATAATCATAAATTTTTTCAATTTTCTTATTTGAAGGTTTTGTTATATCTTTGAATGACTCATCTGATTGGTAATCAGCATTTTTTTCATTTTTTGTATTTAAAGGTTTCGTTAGAGATTTAAATGTATCATCTAATAAATTGTCTGATTGATAATCATCAATTTTTCTAATAATCTTTTTCAAAGGTTTTGTTATAGGTGTAAATGTATCTTCCAATAAATTAAGTCTCTCTAATTCATTTAATTTAATATTTTTTAGTTTTTCCTTTAAAATCGCCCTTGTATTAACAATATCTTTTAATATTTTATTATTACTCATATCGATCTGATTTATATCTGAAATCAATCGGGCTTATATCTGATGTCGAACTGCTTTATATCTGATTGTGAACTGTTTTATATGAACTGCTTTCTATCTGCTATCGACCTGCTTTTTATCTGATTATAAACTGTTATGTATATATTTGTTAACTACTCCATATATTATTGTGAACTGCTTTTCTAACTATTCATGAAGTGATTTATATATCTTCCTTACAGTTGTATGAATTCATCAAAACCTTTCCTATATCGCCCTTTATTAATCAAATCGTCCTTATTGACAACCATGAATCCATATTTATCTTTCCAACACTCACTACATATATCCGTAAATTCTTTAAATGACATATCTCCAATAATATGATCATTATATATATGACGCAAATTCATTTCGTCCTGTTTAAATATTATTATCATATTCGCATTATCCCGAATAAGATGTTTGGGAATTTTCGTATATGTTTGACATAAATAAAAACAATCTATATTCTTATGTCTACCCATGCAAAAGTAATCTCTTATAGCCCCCTGTTTCCCACATATAACATCATCAAAGATTATTATTGAATGAGGGATGGCTTCAGTCGGGCTTAGAACTTCCTCATTTTCCGCAAATGTAAAAATATTTATTTCGTTTATTGGGTCTATCAATTTCTTTAGATAACAATATTTTGGTTGATACAAAGATTTTGAATATATGTAAATGTTTTTGAAACTAAGACCGTTGGGACTTTCTATTAAACTAATCATAACATTAGTTTTACCACAATTTGAGGGACCCACAATTAATGCTCGTATTGAATTTGGTAAAAGTGTACTATGTTTAATTTTAGATTTCTTGTCTTGAGCTTCATCAGCATTTGGTATTACAATTTGCTTAGCTTGCTTTACTAGTCTCATTTTGATAACTAAATGGGTTTTGATATAAATTTCCTCTTATATAACAAAACCTAATCATTTAAATTTTTAGTGTCAATCATATTAAACGTATATTATAATATAATATTATATATATTATATAATTAAAAGAAAAAATGAGTATAAACTATAGCAAAGGAGTTAAAAATAATCAGTATAATTTTGGAAGTGGTTTTGTAAACAACTTAATAAATAAATTACCTGTCGAACTGCATTTACCTGGTTATCAGTTTTGTGGACCTGGAACAAAACTTGAAAAACGTTTAGCGAGGGGTGATAAAGGGATAAATTTGTTAGACGCAGCTTGTAGGGAACACGATATTGCATATTCACAAACAAACGATATTAACAAAAGACATAAAGCCGATCAAATATTAGTTGAAAAAGCTTGGAAACGAGTATAATCTAAAGATAGTGATTTCAAAGAACGAGCACACGCTTGGCTCGTAACAAACACTATGAAATCAAAAGTTAAGTTGGGGTTAGGTATGAATCATATCAAAACTCGTAAGTCCAGAAAATCACAGAAGAAAAAATGTAAAAAGAGAAAAGCATGTGATAGAAAATTGTTTTCAACAACTGTTAAAAATACTCTAAAGCTCTTGAGAAACGAAAAACCAAACAATTTAAATGCCGCTGTTAAAATTGCGCGAAAAGCCGTTACTTCAAACTTTAAAGGGAAGAAGAGAGCTAATATTGCTATACCGAGAGTTATACCAATGCCGAAAATTGGTGGATTTCTTCCAATTATTCCAATCCTAACAGCTTTGTCAGCCCTTGGAGGTTTGGCTACAGGTGGGTCAGCTATTATTAAGGCTGTTAATGATATAACAAATGGAAAAGAACAACTAGCAGAGGCTACTCGACATAATAAACACATGGAATCAATTGCTATGGGAAGAGGTCTATATCTAAAACCATATAGATCTGGATATGGTCTGTCCTATAAGCCAGCTCCAAAAAACTTTTAGATAAGCTACCCAATCGACCATTAACTGATATAGATTTGATGAAATATGGTAAACAACTAAGTAAATTTAGAGGAGTTTTTATGCGTGACCGTTTACCTAAAAAACCATTACTTCAAGAATGTGGTATTGTTAATTTAGATAATTTTCAGGGTCCTGGAACTCATTGGGTAGCTTATTATAAAAATCGCAACTATAAAGAGTATTTTGATAGCTTTGGAAACTTACAACCTCCAATTGAAGTAGTTAATTATTTAAAGAGACCTATTGAATATAATTATGAGCGAAAACAAAACTTTAATACATTTAATTGTGGTCACTTATGTCTAAATTTTTTATTCAATTTGAAATAAATAAAACACAAATAGTTATATTTTTATATTTAAACATAAATACATAATTAAAATTTTATTAAATTTTTTCTTTTTGTTTCATACTATAATCGTTTGAATTCAGTTGTAAAATATATAAATATTAATAAATAAATATTATATTATTATATTGATAAATATATAATAAATATTATACATATGTGGGAGGGGTTGTTATCGAAGCAGTCCACAAGTGTAACGGGACCCCTTTTCGATTCCCCTCCTTTCGTGTCTCAGTAGTTGATTGTTCTGTCCACCATTGGGATAGATCTACCAATCCCTGAGACACGCGCTAATATCAGCGTTTGCTCTGGACTTTAGTGATTTCTGGGAGTCAGATTGTAATTATCGACTTCCATTTTCATCACCGGTGTCCATAGTAATTGCTAGCATATGACATAGACTGAGGTGTCCACCCATATAGACTCGACAACTAATATGTATCGACCCGGTGGTTCTGAGTCTAACTCATGTGCTAACCAAAGCTAAAAAAAATAAAAATATAAAAAAATTAACAATCAATTTCCATTAACAAATTATCGTCAGCAGAATCATTTATAAATTGGTCTATACAATTGTTGTGGTATTATTATATTGTTAATTATGGCAACTCCTCTAAGTACCAATTATATGTATTCGGTATTTTATACTCAGTGACTAAGCATTCATTAATAAAGAGTTTGTTAAACATACAACATGGTGTCAGGTTAATTGCGAACCAAAGTGCAAAATAAAGTTACAAATTTAAAATAAAAGGAGATAAGAAGTCTATACTAAAAAGACAATTAAAAATAATAAAGTATATAAGCTAAAATGTCGGTGAAAGACGCAAAAGAAGCAGAGTCGAAGGAAACGTGTTTTGTATCGAATACAATGGCGTGTTTCAACACTAAGGCCTTGAATGTCGCAGCGGAATGGAAAAAATGGAGTACACAATTTAAAATTTTCTTGTTGGCTTCTAATTTGGATATACAGCCAGACAAGAGAAAGGTCGCACTGTTACTGCATCACATGGGTCCAGACACATTGCAAATTTTTAATTCTTTTAATGAAGATATTGATAAAGTTAAGTATGAAGATTTGCTTAAGAAATTTGAATTGCACTTCATACCAAGAGTTAATTTGGCCATGGAAAGGCATGCGTTTTTTTCACGACATCAGAAAATGGATGAATCAATTGTTCATTACGCAACGGCATTGGAAAATTTAAGTATGTCTTGCGAATTTGGTGCTTTACGTGAAAGTTTGGTAAAGGACATTTTTACATGTGGTTTATCCGAAAATTTTAAAAATATAAAGGAACGCCTGTTAAGTGAAAATGTCATGGAATGGAAAAAAGCTTTAGAAATAGCAAAAAGCATTGAAATGGCAAGGGAAAATTTAGCCAGTATTCAAAATGGCGAACTAAATGATCCAATAGTAGCAGCTTTACAACGCGAGAAGAAGAATTATTTTCAAAAACAACAACACCAACAACAACACCAAACTTTTGCTGACTGTAAAAAATGCGGGCAAAAGCATAAATATAAATGTCCAGCAGAGGGCGCTGTTTGTAACGCATGTGGAAAGAAAAACCATTATGCCAAAATGTGTTTCACGAGAGGTAACGCAAATAAACAAAACTATAAATACGTAAAAAACATCTATGAAGACGACGGTTCTGAAGAGGAAATCCTGTTTGTTGGGTCAGTCAGCCAAGATCAACACCAATCCAACGTATGGAATATTGATGTAGAAGTAAAAGGAAAACATATAGTTTGCCAAGTGGACACTGGAGCTCAAACCAATTTGATGTCGATAAGTACTTTTAAAACTTTAGGTATCACTATGGTAGATAATAAAATTTTTAATAATGTAGTTACTTTTAGTGGTGAAAAGCTACCAGTAGTGGGTAGAGTTTTTACTGAAATTCTTTATCATAATGTTTTATATCCTATTTCTTTTTATATATTAAATATGAAATGTAATAATGTCATTGGTCTACAAATGGCTAAAATAATGAATTTAATTAAAGAAGTCCACACAATTGGTTGTGAGACAATTTTGGAAAAATATTCAGATATGTTTCATGGTTTGGGTCAGCTTAAGGAAAAATGTCATATACAACTTATTGAAAATAGTCAGCCTGTAATTGACCCCCCACGTAGGGTACCGTTTAGCCTTCATCAGCCGCTAAAGGATGAAATTGAGAGAATGATCAAACTGAGAGTTATAACTGAGGTAAAAGAACCGACGGATTGGGTGAACTCCATAGTTCTAGTTACAAAATCGAATGGTAGTTTGAGACTTTGCCTTGATCCACGTAATTTGAATAAGGCAATAAAGAGACCTAGGTTTGATTTTCCAACAATTGATGAGTGTAAATCGCGAATGAGTGGTTCGAAGGTTTTTAGTTTGTTAGATGCCAATTCGGGTTTCTGGATGGTTCAGCTTGATGAGGAATCGTCTAAGCTATGTACGTTTAACACCCCCTTTGGGAGATACAGATTTTTACGCTTACCTTTCGGTATTAGTTCAGCCCCTGAAATATTTCATGCTGAGATGATAAAACTTTTCGGAGATATTCCGGGTTTAGTAATTTACATGGACGATTTCTTAATTCATGCACCAAATGTAAGTAAGCACAATGAAATTTTAAATCAAGTATTAGAGCGTGGTAGGATAGTGGGTCTAAAATTTAATCGTACAAAGTCAGTAATACTCAAAACGGAGGTAAAGTTTATTGGCCATATTTTTAGTGAACATGGTGTGAGACCTGATAAGGAGAGAGTAGAATCTATTGTGTCTATGCCAGTACCAACGAATAAACAGGAACTACAACGTTTTTTGGGTATGGTTAATTATTTAGGATCGTTTATTGATAACCTGTCAGCAAAGAATAAACACTTAAGAGATCTTTTGAAGAATGATACGGTTTGGAGTTGGAATAGAGAGCAACAAGTTGAATTTGAGAATTTGAAAAACATAATTACAAAGGCACCAGTTTTAACATTTTATAATACTGATAAACCTTTGACGTTATCAGTTGATGCGTCGAAATTTGCAGTGGGGGCAGTTATTATGCATGGGAAAAATCCTGTAGCATATGCATCTGCATCTTTAACTGATAGCCAAATTAACTATGCACAAATAGAAAAAGAATTGTTTGCAATTTTGTTTGGGTGTACACGTTTTCACCAATATATTTATGGAAGAAATGTCATGGTCGAAACTGACCACAAACCATTGGTTGCATTGTTTAGTAAGCCTTTGTATAATATTCCTACTCGTCTTCAAAGGATCATGCTACGTTTATTATCATATAATTTAACGGTTATTTATAAACCAGGAAAAGATTTGTTTATAGCAGATACTTTGTCTAGAGCGCCACTTAAGGAAAGAGTTCTGTCTGATTTTGACAGGGACATTGATTTACAATGTAATTCATTAATCTGTCAGGTTGCACTGCCAACTAGAGATATTGAGAACATTAGAAATGAGGTACAAAACGATGAAGTTTTTCAGAAAATTATAAATTTTTTAAGAAATGGATGGCCAGATGATAAAAAGCAGATAGATGCAGAAGTTAAGATATATTATCCGATTAAAGATGAACTAAGCGAGGTGGATGGAATTTTATTTAAGAATAAGCGTATTGTAATACCAAAAATTCTGAGATCGAAAATGTTATTAGTTATACATGAAGGACACATGGGCATCAATGGCTGTCAAAATTTAGCTAGAAGTTCTGTATATTGGCCTAATATAAACAGTGATATTTATAATATGGTATCAAAGTGTGAAACTTGTTTAAAGTATAGAAATGCTAATCCTAAGGAGCAATTAGAAAGTCATGAAATTTGTAAGATACCTTGGTACAAAGTAGGATGCGATTTGTTTGAATTCGACAGAAAAATATACTTAATAGTCGTGGATTATTATTAAAAATATTTTGAAGTGGAATTGTTAAGTTCAGGCTACCCTTCTGTACAGGTTATTACGAAATTAAAATCAATTTTCGCCAGGCATGGTATTCCTACTATTTTACTGTCCGATAACGGGCCTCCTTTTAATTCAAAGGAATTTAGACAATTTTGTATCAATTGGGGTATTGACAATATAACATCCAGTCCTTATTTAGCTAGATCTAATGGCCTTGCAGAGAGATCAATTCAGACAATAAAAAACATATTACATAAGAGTAAAGAATCTGGAACTGATCCATACATATCTTTCTTGCAACATCGGACAACATCCAAGAATAATTTTCCAAGTCCTGCGGAACTGTTAATGAGCAGAAAATTGCGGACAAAATTACCTTCTGTTTCGGATCACTTAAAACCTAAAATGATCAATTCAAAACAACTTGAGGATATATTCGAACAAAAACAAATGAAATCTTCTCAAAATTATAATAAAAATTCGAAAAAATTAAAGCCTGTGGAAGTAGGTGAGAGTATATTTTTCAAAAGAAATCCAACATCGGTATGGTTCAAGGGTGAAATTGTTGGTAAATGTAGGGAACCAAGATCATTTTTAATAAAGGATGAAAATGGTGTAGTTTATAGAAGGAATAGGCAGCATATAATGAAGCCGCAAAGTCTAACTAATTTGGGTTTTAAGACAAAGGAAACCCAAAATGTGAAACATAATGAAAATGTACATTATAAAGATAATGAAAATGTTTATTATAAAACAGGTGAAGAAAATCCTAATGATAATTCTGAAATAAATAATGAAAATTTGAATATGAGTAGTAGAGATGAAAATACACATATTGGTAACGATAATATTGTAGAAAGTGAAATTAATGCTAATTGTAATAGTGAATATGCATATACAAGATCAAAATATGGAAGAAAAATAACACCGCCGAATAGGCTAAATTTGTAAAAATATTTTTAAGCATTTAAAATTATAACTTGTGATATTTTATAATTTATTTATATTATGTTTATTAAATGTTATATTTATTAAATATTATATTTAGTAAATGTTACATTTATTAAGTAGTAATATTCATATTATATTTATAAACGGAGGATGTTGTGGTATTATTATATTGTTAATTATGGCAACTCCTCTAAGTACCAATTATATGTATTCGGTATTTTATACTCAGTGACTAAGCATTCATTAATAAAGAGTTTGTTAAACATACAACAACAATCAGGTGACCTTTGATTGTCTATATGATCGATTTCCATTAGAAAATCGTCATTGCTATCGTTTATAAATGATTCTTGATAATGCCCCCAAGCAAGGGTTTTTACACTATTATTGCACACGTATCTTTTGTTGTCTAAATAACTTAAAGATACCTTATTGATTAAAGACGTATATAAAACATGTAGTTTTGACTTAAAAGTATACATACTTCTATAATATACTTTCTTATTATACAGACAGTTTTTGTAATCTAATAAACTTAAATTTCTAGATACATTACTTTTTATACCCTTTGCTTTCTTGACTTCATTCATATCTTCCATTTTGTATGAGTACATTTTCGCTCTCAACCCCACAAATTCCTTCATTACCCTACCATTATTTTCATCCTTCATCATGCCTAATATTTTTTTATTTTTTTGTGGAATACCAAATTTATTATTCCCTTCATAATCTGATGTATCAAACTTTCCATCAATATCGTTTATTATATCTTTATAAAAATCATCAGTTTCGATTGTGTATATGAACGAATCGGTATCCATATAATTCAGCTCTGCTTTGATATTATATTTTGGTAGTATATAACCATAATGAAAGTTGTACATCTTCCACTTTGAAAGTTCTAGTATTGTAAATCCTAAATAAATTGGTTTATTATAAAACGAATAACTTCTGTTTAGCTCCACAGCTATCATATTTTCCTCAAATATGCTGAATGAATGAAATTCTGGTTTGGCAATAAGGACACGGGCACCCATTTTCCTACCCACGCTTTCCCACTCATTAACAATTTTAACATTCTTACGCTTGTCAACGTTTTCCATTGTTTTACCGTATACGGCATTATTTAATAATTTGAAGAAATTTTTTTCAAACGTGTTTTGGGCGTTAGTTCTATGTAAATTATTTAATGAAATATATGGCTTTAACCAAGCTGATTGCTTAAATTTCAAAATTCGATGAATTTTTACTAACTTTAAACCATGTTTTAAACATTGTTGTAAATTTTTATAATATATTACATATCCATATTTATTGTTTAAATCAACAATCAATTTCTTTTCTTTAGAATTTGGAGGATTTTTATTTTCACTACAAAAAGGTAAATTATTATGAATATCATGAATTTGTAATGGATACAACAAATCAACTTCTAATATATATCCAGTAGCTGAGTCTTCTGGTATACTATCCAGACAAAAGTTTTCAATATCTGTTTCCCACTCAAAATTACCTTCTGGTAGCGCTTCAGACATTGCCCAACCATACAAATTATTTGCATCTAAATACATTAAATACTTAGATGGTAGATTCTCATTGTAATCATTCATGTATTTGTTGTTTGCAATAGAATGCCGTTGAGAGCACTGTACTATTCCTCCTCTTATTCCCTTTTGTATAAAATGAATCATTTCTATGTCTATCAACAACTCTAATTTAATATCTGTTATTTTTAACATCGCGTCCCAAGAAAGTCCTGGGGCTGTATAGTAATGACAGGGGTCTAATTTATAAATATTTTTGCTAATAAATCTAAAGTTTTCAAAAACATCTGTTAACAACAAAACATCAGTTTTCAAATACAATAATAAATAATCTTCTAAAGTTGAAAATAATCTTCTTTAGCATGGGCGTAATCTTCTTGAGAACAGTCTTCATCAGTTAATTTATTATAAAAGCTCTCTATATTCGGCAAAGAAGTTTCTTTAAGTTTTTCTATAGTATTTAAATAGCTGTATGGAAAGACACCTTTTCTAATAAGCAAATTAAATTTACTTTCGTTTTCTCCAAATATTGATTTTACTACTTTTAAATCTTGCTTAGCTAAATTTTCAACCAAATCATTTAAGCTTGCTGGTAAAAATCTATAGGAATCTAAAAATCGAATTTCAATGTTAGCACTATTCTCATCAGTTATAGTTTTAGAGAGAGATATATAAAGCTCTTTATTGAGTGGAATAATATTTATAGGGCCATCATTTATATTATTTAGCTCCTTCACAAATAAATGGCAGTCATAACCAGAAAAATTGTGGAAAATTACTGGAAAGAATTTTGGCACTTTGTAATTAAGATTACACAAACTATGTGCAGCGCCTCTATATTTCCCACTCATATGACAATGATCCTTAACTTTTGAATCATCTAAAATAACTTTAGAACAAATGTGACATATATTGGTCGAATGGTAGTCTAAATTTTCTTCTTCTGTTAGGGGTAGCATGGGTTTTACTATAGATAAATAATTATTACTTAAATATTTTACGTCTTTAATTAAACTCTCTATAAATAGTGTAGGTGAATATAAACCTTTAAAGCTACATAGCTTATTTAAATTGTCGTTAAAAGTACATTTAATGAAATATGATATAGCATAGGGCACATGTCTATCAACTAATGTTGTTGAAGAAATATCACCACACGGAATGCAAGTTTGAATATTTTCAAATATGCATTCCGAATCTGCGTATATTACGAACGGTACATCTATAGTATTACTATAATTACTAAATTGTATTGTAGACTTATCTGCTTGTGGTGTATATGCAATTTGTTTTTTACAATGTTGCCTATGAATTTCTAATTGTTGTTCATGGTGAAAATTCTGTAGACAATCATCACATAGGATAATGCTTCCATGATGAGCTGTCTGTTGAGCTCTAATGAATCTGAAAAAATTACAAAATGGATGTATGAATAAATAAAAAATAGTATAATAATGAAAACTAAAAAGAAATTTATAATTTTATTCGTAATCATAACACTTACCTTGATATATTTTTTATATAAACATAGTGTGAAACTATGTTTCCCTCAACTTTTCTGCATAAAAGTTGGATATGTTTAGATTTTTTTCCTTTTGTTTTATAATAGGGTCCCACAATCAAGTCTTTTTCCATGTCATATCCAAAGACATTTACACTAATATTCGGATTATTAGTTTCAAAAATTTCTATATCTTTTATTTTTAGTGGGAAGCATAAGCCACTAAAATTTAAGCAAAAGCCGTTAAAGAAAATTTGTTGTTCATCAATGTTGACGCCATAACTGCTTGTTCTTTGAGAATTTCTATGGGTTGCTAAGGCTGATAGTATTGCCCATTTGAAGCAAAATTCATCATTGTTTTGTACATTTATGCATGCTTTTTTTAACTTTATTTTATTTGGGAGAGGAATGAAACTGAAACCCTTTAGTGGTTGGTATCTATTTAGGTTTATATGAAGTTTTAAAAGTTGAACTAGAGTCCAACCACTATCCCGCTCTTGAAAGTCTTCCATTTTTGTTAATATTCTTTGAATATTATAACCATATTCATCGGCAAACTCTTCTATATGGAAAATTTCCTTCATTTTCGTTTGAAAATGTTTCACCTCTATTGGGGTATTTTCTAAGTCATTTACATTGGGGCGAGCATATAATCCATATATCTCCATATTAAATTTAAGAGCATCATTAGCCTTTAAGAAGTTGTCAACTTCTCTCTTTAACGGTTCCTCAGCTTCCTTCATAAGCATCTCCGGTAGAAGACATTCTTCATTACTATTTTCATATTCTAGTGTTATAATCCTCTTTTTAAAAGCACTTTTTAGTAGCTTTACAACACTTTTTTTTGAGTTCGAAGCATGAGATCTTTCATGCTCCCTGAAATTTTCCTCACTTTGAAAAGCTCTTTGACATTCTGAGCATTCTAGCTTGATTGCTATTCTTTCCATAATATCACAATTTTTTTGGAAATTCACTAAAGATGTTTAAAAAATTAATTTTTTTGTATAGTAAAATTATTTAACAGTCTATATCACAATGTCGATCAAATTCTTGTGTATTCGTAGTGATAAAAATTAATATTAAAATCATTTTTACTAACCTGTTATGAATCAGAATTATAAAACACAAATTTAAAGTTTTTTCTTTTTAAAAAGTCTTACTAAAACACAAATATAATTTTTTTTCTTTTCTTTGGAAACAATCTTAATACATTGAATAATAAAAAACCACAAATTAAAAGTTTTATAAATCTTTTTACTTCGAATAATTTTACATAAATCTTACTATGTTGAATAATTTCACAGAACTAGAATTTTGTTCGAAAAAATAGCTGATTTTATACTTTTCTAGAGGCACTACTACATACACATATACTGTTAATCACCCTTGTTTAAACATTTTTCTTAGGTAACAAAAGCATCATAACACATTTATGCGCTCATAAAATATTGCATTTAAACATTGAAGTAGAAAAAAAATGTGTGTCCTTCAATAAAAATAGTCAATGCACCCACACACTACGACAAAAATAAGTGAAAGCAAGCATACGCATGTCTTTCGTTCTTAAGAAATTTTCCTGAAACGGATTTTAAAATTGTATTGCCTTTCCATACCCTATTTTTGCTTAAGTAACAAACATACCATACCAGATTTATAGCCTCATAAATTATTGCATTTTAAAACATTGAAGTAGAAAAAAATGTATGTCCTTCAATAAAAATAGTTAATGTACCCACACACTACGACAAAAAATAAGTGAAAGCAAGCATACGCATGTCTTTCGTTCTTAAGAAATTTTACTGAAACTGTGTCCTTCAATAAAAATAGTTAATGTACCCACACACTACGACAAAAAATAAGTGAAAGCAAGCATACGCATGTCTTTCGTTCTTAAGAAATTTTACTGAAACTGTGTCCTTCAATAAAAATAGTTAATGCACCCACACACTACGACAAAAAATAAGTGAAAGCAAGCATACGCATGTCTTTCGTTCTTAAGAAATTTTACTGAAACTGTGTCCTTCAATAAAAATAGTTAATGCACCCACACACTACGACAAAAATAAGTGAAAGCAAGCATACGCATGTCTTTCGTTCTTAAGAGTTTTTCAATATAAACAAATGTTTAAATTTTACTACCTTGCCATAGAAAGATTAAAAACAACAAATGAAATAAAATAGGAAATAATGCAGCATATTTTTGACCTTATTTCTTGCTCATGCATGTTTAACTTTTCAATTAATTTTGAATTGTTCTATACTTTTTCTTAAAATGCAAGCCTACGCATGTCTTAAAATGAAAAATAAATATATAAAGCGAATAAAATGCAAGTCTACGCATGTGCAAAAATAAATACATAATCGAGATTCATTTCACATTACCACATATGTACATTTATTGTTTTATAATATACAGATTTACAAAATTACAAAACTAGTTTTGTTTATTAAAAAAATTAGCTGTAGTTTAGTTCGAATATTGCAGAACCATTTGGCGATTGTCGTCCTTTGTAAATAATTGTCCAAATTTTTTCATTCATATTGGCTAAGTAAGGATCCTCTCTGTTTAAATATTTAACCATTCTTTGAGGTAGATAAAACCGTTTATTGTTCTGCAAATATGCTATGACTTTGGATCCATATTGTGTAACCTTCCACTCAAAATTTAAAATTTTTAATGGTTTATTTAAGGGAATATCATCAATTTTCGTGTACTCTGATTTTATTCCTTGGGCTATGTTAATTAACTGTTGATAGATCTAAAAGCAATCAAATAAAAACAATCATATAATATGTATAAATATTTGTATATTTTTTCTACAGCATCTATATAATAAATAAAAAATTTTTTATATATTATAAAACTGTATACTTACCATTTTGTTTGATGCGAAAATCTGCTTTAACTTTTGTTTAATGTGATTTCAAGTAACTGTGAAGAACAATATTATGATAATCTGCGTTTTGTTGCACATTTTGAGAGTCTAATGTATTCTGAGAAATATTAAGTAAATTGTCTAATTGATTGATGTCTTGATCAAAATTAGGCGTTTGTGTTAAGGTATTGCCGAGTAATTTACGTCTGGTATTTTTGTTCTGCGACGCAGCCTTTGGTATTGCACCGCGATTTATAGTTGTATGACTTTCCCTTAAGGGAGCCGTGGCAGCAGCAGTCTGCTTTTCAGTTTCTGTTAAAAGGTTATGCGACTTTAATTTTGTTTGCCTACAGGCTTTTTTTACATGTAGGACATTCTTGAGTTTCTTTAAGTACATTCACTATGCATTCCTTGTGAAATATATGATCACAAGGGGTAGAAACAACAATGTCATCAAGTTCATAATCTTTCTTGCAAATTGAACATTGGCGCAAGTTAAACTCTCCAGCTAGAGATGCAATATTTTCGTTACTATGAACAAGCGACATTTCAAATAAATTTACAAAAAAATTTCTGTTATATGGTTTCAGTAGAACTCCTTTTGGGACTATACGGTAAGGTTGTAAAAAAATATGTATATTGTTAATAAAATCGATTACTAATAATAAAAAAACGAACTAAGGTTTTATGGATACGCTAATAAGCAGAAAAAAAACATAGGGCCAATCAATAATGAAAAGTGGACGAGTTGTGCAATTTAGTTATGATGCTTTCAAATCGTATATCCAATGCTTTTCTTTCAAAATTAGAATCTATACCCTTAATCAACGTATTAGCTAGATCTACGCAAAATTTCTTTTAGACATTATAATCACTAAACATAAATGAATGAATATACCCAAGGCAAAGGTGGACTGTAAAAAAAATACTTTACCCATTTTTACTACAATATTTCCAACTATACTCTGGCGAAATTTCATTCTTGGCCTAAACCAAAATTATAACAACCACTAAGTGATATAATGACAAAAAAAAATTTGATACTTTCAAAAATGTTTGTAAAGAATAATTTATGTAAAGATGTTATCGTTGAGATCCCAAAACAGCAAGGTAAATATTTTCTAAGATGTAAAAAAAAAATTAAATAGTTTTGGAACCTGCCATTTCGGGGCCCCACGTTGGGCGCCATTTTCTATTGTGGTGTTGGTGAATGAAGACTTTGCTTATGCAAGCTTTCAATGGTCTCATTAATGGAACGGTACGCACGTACTTGCTAGCTAGCTAGATCGGGAGATATGGGCAGGGATCTTGTTCCAATGGTTCACTTCTACAGAATAGAAAAAATTTACGTGCGATTTAAATGCCCTTTTTTTAAATCCTCACTAAACAATAAACCTACTAGTTTTTCTTCTATTAATAATAATATTAGCTAAGATGGTATAGCTAAGCCTCTTAACCCACCCAACCGTGGTATTCGGATTAGGCTGAAAAAAAATAATAAATATTTCCGTTTTTACGAATACCCCTAATATTCCAAACCTTACCTCTGTCCCTGAAGTTTTACATCAAAAGAGAACTACCGAAAATTCATATTTCAATCACAATTTAATGTATTATAATAAAAAAAAACATCTTTATGTACAAAGAATAATTAGCAACCACGGATTTATATGGTAATGTTATGCTCTATGTTAAAACTTTGCGATTCATCGTATAAAAATATATAATATATATAGTTATAGTTTATATAGTATATAGGTAAATAATAGAGTAGAAGTGAATTGAGTTTATGTTAAATATATGAGAAAATTAATGAAGTTTATGTTAACCTGTAACAGCAAAGAAATCTGAAAGCGCGAGAACTATTGCAATCTCAAATTGAGATCAATAAAATTAAAAATGTAAACAAAGTATGTATGTATGTAATCAGATTTCTTTGTGATTACATTTAAAGATGGAAATGCAAAATATAAGAAAAAGGTAAAAATGTAATGATATGTATGAATGAACGTAGTAAAATAAAGATCTTATAAAATACAAAATTTTTTTTCTTTAATTAATTTTTTTTTTTTTGTTATTTATTTTTGACTTACAGTCGGGTCTCGATTCCAACGATGCTGAAGGCCTTCTGCTTGTTGCGATTGACTCGATTTACATTGTAATTGTAGATTGGTTGATAATAATGATTCATGATTTTGTATTGAAATTGTATTAGGGTTTTAGTTTAAATCAAGCTTGTTTTGTTTTCTTGTTAGTATTTTATATTGTTATTAATAAAGAAAATAACAATGATTCTCTAGATGAATGAAGTTTAATTTTGCATTAATAATAGAATTTCGAAATTAATATTATTTGCTGTTGTTGTTATTAATAATTTTTAATATACTACATTATGGCAATTTGCAATGTTAACAACAATGTGTATGACGTTTTTTAAGCATTTTTAAAGATAGTGGTTGTTAGTTAAAGTGGATTATATTAGGTATTATTCGAATTTAAATAAAAATGTAGTTTTTTTTTTTTCTAAAGAAATTTTACAAGTATTTTTTTTTTATATTTTTGTTAGTAGTGTTGCATGGACGACTGTATATATGACATTGAAGTCATATGGTTTTTTTTTGGTTATTAATTGGTTTCGGGTTACCCTGATGAATTACTAATCAACATATAGGATTAATAGGTGTAAAGAATATTAAATTTCATGTAATATTACGATGCACGTAGAGTACACTTTAGTTTGAAGGAACAGGCGTTAGGTAAAAAGCGAATGATTTAACAAGGAGGTACATATGTTCGTCGAAGGCATATCCAATTATTTATGGGTAGCAGCTTTCTGATGAAATATCCTTCTTGTAAATATTTTTTTCTTTCCTTTTCTTTCGGAGCTGGTGTTGAGATGATATTGGGGGCGATATACCTTTTCCCATTTAGAAATCACAATGTTTCGCAGGGAATAAAAACGAGGCTCTCGAGTGAATATCCGGACACGTGGACCATCTAGGTAACTGGGCCCAGTGGAACCGATTTCCTCGAGAGTTATACGTTGTTAATTTCTACAAAAATTAACAGCGTAAATAACACATAAAAAAAACTTATTAAAATCAATATTTGTTACCTGATAATTTGTATAAAATGGACTTATTTGTGTTTTAGGTTGCGCACTTTTCTTTTTGTCGAAATTATTAAAACTTTTTCTTAATATATCTGTTGGTTATTCTATTATGTGATGTTTTATCTTCAGCTGCCGAAATTAAAAAGAATGTGCTGAGGTTTCTAATCTCAAGTCAACCTCTCAAAGCATGATTTTTTTTTCCATTTATATGTATACGTAGAAGAAGTATACATGGTATTAATAAAATGTGTTAAATTAAAGCTTTTTACTTATTTATCATTCAAAGCAAAAGGGAAAAATAAGGACAAGTATCTGTTAATAATCAATATCTCTCTCCTCATGTATGCCGTTTTTAAACCGAACTTGGTATACATGATCGAAGAGGTTAAAGCAAAGCAAAAAGAAATATCATTTGAAAAAAAATGCATTTAAAGTGTGAGAGATAATTGTTCTTAATCTACCAATGTTGTACTAGTTAGTACTGACATTAATGATTTTATTCAAGGGGACGAATCCTTATTGACATAACTGAAATTGAAAATGCTTTAAGTAAACTTATTTGGTTGAAAAAAATATATAAAGATTTTGTCACATTACACTTCTTCTTGAAGTTTAGCAATCTCTACTAACAGCATATCAAGTTCATACTGAGGATTGGTTTCCTCTATTCGAAAATGATACCATCCATAAGTGTTTACATTATTAGTCCTTATTTTTCTTTTATCATCTGCACAACTTAATACTACTTTCTTTAATTGATTATTATATATTTCATGTAATTTGGATTTAAATGTTAGCATGGTATCATATATAATAGACTTATCAAATAAGCAGTTTCTATAAGAAACCAAGCAATACTTATCTAAAACGGATTTCTTTACCCCCTTAGATTTGTTTACATTATTTTGGTCTTGCACACTAAAGGAATAAATATTAGATAGCAGCCCAACAAACTCTTTCATTATTTTTCCGCAATTTTCATCCTTCATCATACCCAAAACCTTTTTGTTCAAACGAGGAATACCATATATGTATATTATCTACAAAATAATCAGATGTATCAAATTGTTGTTCGATGTCAGTTTTTATGTCAGCGTAAAAGTCATCAGTTTGTACATTGTAAAAAAACAGTCTGTAATCATATAATTTTAAGATAACCTTTCCTTGAATTTAGGTTGCATGTACCCATAATGGAAATTATACATTTTCCACTTGGAAAGCTCCAGTACACAAAATCCTAAGTAAATAGGTTTTTTATAACAAGTCTTGACTGTATTCATTTCGATAGCTACCATATCTTCAGAAATGGAAATTGGACTTTGATATCCAATCTTGAGCTCCCAAATTATTCTGATTTGTTCTGCTCCAATTCGTTACAATTCTTACGTCTCTTCTCTTGTCCACATTCTCCATAGTTTTGCCATACAAAGCATTATTGAGCAATTTGAAGAAATTTTTCTCAAAAGCATTTTTAGCAGTGGCTTTATGTTTGGTATTTAAGTCGATATAACCTTTTAACCATTGAGATTGTTTAAATGCGAGAATACGATGTGTTTTCTTTCAAACTAAACCATATTCCAAGCATTGCTTGAGAACTCTATAATGTATAACATATAACTGCTTTGTAGAGAAATCAGTTATCAATTTGTTATACTTCGTTTGCAAACTTTTTTATTCTCAGCGCAAAAAGGAAGATCATTGTGTAAGTCATGCAAATTTGAAGGATAATCCAAAGTGACCTCATAAATAACCATCTGTTCCATTATCAGCTATGCTTTCCGGATTCAGATCCAGCTCCTCATTCGATAACCATTTAAACCCTCCATAAGGGAGATATTCAGACATCGACCAACCGTACAGGTTATTTGCATCTAAATAGACCAGAAATTCTGAGGGCTTCTCTTTATCGAGATCATCTAAATATTTGTCATTTGCTTTTGAATATCTTTTACTACACTGTACAATCCCCCCACGTATACCTTTTTTCATAAAATTATACATATCAATGTCCGTTAATAATTCCAATTCAATTTTTGTATATTTCAACATTGCGTCCCAGGCAAGTCCAGGAGCTTTGTAATATTGACATGGATCCAACTCATATATACCTTTACAAACTTTTTAGAAGTTCTCAAAAATATCTGTTAGTAATAGCACATCTGTTTTTAAGTAGAGTTCCATGTAATCTTTCATTGTTTTGCACCTAAAAGTCTTCCATACCTCTTCAGCGTGTGAGTATTCCTCTAAAGAACATTCTTTATTGTTCAGTTTATTAAAGAAATCTCTGCGTGAAGGAAGCTGACACTCATTAAATTTTTGAAATGAATTTAGATACTCATACGGGAAAATACCTTTTTTCTTAATGAGTTGAATTTCTTTTTCTGTCTGAAACAAGGATCTAATGGTACTGAAATCATTATCTGATAAGTTGCAGGCCAATGATTCCAAACTGTCAGCCATAAAACGCATTGTATCAAGAAATCTTATTTCAAGTTTATGGTCACGCTCATTTCTGTAAATTGGGACAGAGATATATAAAGCTCCTTATTGAGAGGAAGTACTTTTAGTTTCATAGAAATCTTCCCCAATTCTTTAATAAAAAGATGTGAGTCATAATTTGAGTAATTGTGAAAGTAAACTGGTATAAACTTAGGAATTTGGTAATTTAGATTACAATTTTTGTGGGCTGCACCTCTAAACATTCCACTAAGGTGACAGTGATCTCTAACACGATCATTACCTAGAAATTTTTGACATATATTGCAATTCAATGCATTATAAAAACTATAAATTTCGGAGAGGTATAGAGTATCCATTTGTCTCTTATTTACTAAATGATTATTATAAATATTATATAAATAAATATATATTTTTCTGAGGCATCTTCCCCTGTGTACACCCTTAACTTATCTAATTTCTTGTTGTTGATATATTTAATATAATAGCTAAAAGCACAAGGAATGTGCTTCTTAACAAATTTGGTTTTACTACTTACACTACAATTAATATCCTCTAAAATGCATTCAAAGTCTGCATAAACAACGAAGGGGACGTCCATTTTCTTTTGATGACCCTTAAACTGAAGAACATCATTTAGAGCCGTTGGCATAGTGGTTACTATTTGTCCACACTCTGTGTTCTCACTATGAGTGTATTGCAGGCAGCTGTTGCAGAAAATAAGTTTATTACAACCTTCGGTAGTCTGATTCTTCAAAAGTCTGTGAATAAAATGTATTTTATTAAAAATTTTATTACGTATATATGTGACCTTAAATTAAACTTTCATTTAATTTTTTAATTTACCTCGATATGTTCTTTATTAAAATATAGTGATAATCTTCACCATTCTCCAAAAGTAGCAAGTTGACATGATTGTTTTTTTCTTTTTTAGTTAAATAGAATGGTCCAATAATCTCGTCAGTTTCCTCATCATACCCGAACACGTTTATACTTATGTTGTTGTTTTCAAAAATGTTAATATATTTTAGTTTTAATGGGAACGTTAACAAGGTGAAATCTAATACAACATTATTTTGAAGACTAATGAATTCGTCATTTATTTCAACAATATCACATGAACTACAACGTTCTGGATGTTTGTATTTCCTAGTATCCATTGCAGCAATCAAAGCCCACTTAAAGCAGTATTCATTATCGTTTTCTATATTGATACAAGCTTTTTTTGCTATTAGCATTTCAGGTGCAGATATCCAATTCGACCTTTAACAAGAGAAGATTTGTTGATACTTATTTCTGCCCGAACTATTCATAGTTAGTGTCAAACTTTAAAATGACCCCAAACCCTGGGTCGCACACGTACTGTTCGATCCGAACACACTTGAGCTGCACATGGTCGCGTGTATTTTATTTTAAGTTCGTGTTCTCAAAAAAGTACATACATGTACGGACACACGAAGTTCGTGTACGTGTGCTCAAAAAAGTACATACATGTACGATACACGGGATAGAGTGTTACATATTTATTGCTTATGTATGGATGTGTGTTAATGCATATTTTATTATTGTACGAATGGAACTGCATCAATTGTGATCGAATCTATGCACCTTTCTTAATTAAATTTTTTATTTTTTTCAAAATAGCATTTTTTGTTTATTCTCGTTAACAAATGTCATGCACCTTATCTCAAATAACAATATTAATGAGAAATAAAATGTGTTGCCTCTTTTTATTGAAAATTGCATTAAAATTTTTTTGTATCTAAAATTTTGCAGATTTTATTAAATTTTTTCCTTCTCCTGTAAAGTAACAAAAAATCGAGTAACCCCTTTTTTA
Source organism: Gymnocheta viridis (assembly GCA_956483585.1). Classification (NCBI taxonomy): domain Eukaryota; kingdom Metazoa; phylum Arthropoda; class Insecta; order Diptera; family Tachinidae; genus Gymnocheta; species Gymnocheta viridis. The sequence goes on from OY101444.1 coordinate 46,429,458, forward strand.
TATTAAGACATCGATATGTAGATAAAAATTTTAAGATACCTCCAATGAAGTTCAAATGCTTAAAAAGTGTTTTCGCCTTTATTAGTTTTATTGTATCGCAATTATCTCAATTCATTAAAACTTAAATGTAGATAAAAAATTTAATTAAGAAAGGTGCATAGATTCGATCACAATTGATCTCTTCAACATTCATCTTATTTTCCAAATACAAGCTTTTACTCAGAGGGAGTAAAAATCGAAGCTGAAGTCAAAATGAATATAATTTCTGTTTATATACCACCATCCCAAAACATTACAAAAACTGACCTTAATGTTTTATACAGTCACATTGATTCTGCAACTCTCATTCTAGGGGATCTTAACGCCCATAATACATTATGGGGCTCCATCAATACTGACATACGTGGCAAATTAATAGAACAATTTTACCAACTGTCGAACCTTATAATTTTAAACAACGGCAAACCTACACACTATTCCACACGATCAACGTTTACACACGTTGATATATCCTTTGCTTCCGCAATTTTGTTACCCTTTATAACATGGCAAATTGATTCTCAACTCCATGGCAGCGACCACTATCCCATATACATTACCTACAACAAAAACTCCGACATTAATAATACATCAATCAAACATCTTAGATTTAAAACCGATAAAGGAAACTGGCCTAAATTTACAAATTTAATAGATTATAAAATTAAAAACATGAATATTACAAAAAACAACAACAGGGATACAGCATCACTAAAAAAGGTCATACTAGCCTCAGCCAACGAATCAATTCCCAAAAATGCTAGCAATATAAAACGGAAAACAGTACACTAGCGGAACACTAACTTAGCTCCCGAAAATAAAATCGAACATCGCAAAGCTAACGTTTTATTTAAAAAACATGCAAAAAAAGCAAAAAAGGACAGCTTTTACGAATTTACATCTGAAATAAGTCCAAGCAAACAATTTGGCATAACGTAAACAAACTTTACGGTAAAAATAACACTGAAAAAATACGATATATAGAACATCAAAACAAACCTTATACTCAATCAGAAGAAATATCTATGCTTTTTGCTAAGGAATGGTGTTTTCAATCTAGTGATGCAAATTTCAGCCAATCTTTTATAAACAGCAAAATTTCTATAAATATTTCGTGTAATTACACACCTATCTCTTCAGCTAAGTTTACAGACTCGCATTTTTCAAATATGGAAATCAACTCGGCATTAGACTCCTTAAAAGGTAAGACTACAGGCTTCGATAACTACCCTATGTTAAAAAACATGCCAATTGCAAGTAAAAAAGTAATGGCAACATTGTTTAATAACATTTTTGATACTGGTAGCATACCACAAGATTGGAAAATATCGACTATTATACCACTTCCAAAACCTGGAAAAGAAAAAAAAACAAACTGCTGGGTTATAGACCTATATCTTTGCTTTCCTGCATTAGTAAGTTACTATAAAAAATAATTGCCAGAAGACTAGCTTGGTTTCTACAAAATACAAATTAATTCAACAAAAACAAGTTGCTTTTAAACAACGTAAAGGTACAAGCGATGCACTTCTTTTTTTAGATCAACAAGTTACTAAAGGTTTGTCCTGCGGTAACCATTTAACAATTCTGTCAATGGACTTTGAAAAGGTATTTGACAGGATCGGAATCCACGGCAGCTAACTAGCTACTTTGGTCATCAGCTCATATTTTTACAATGCTTTAATTATTAGAATTTTATATATTAAATTAGAACAATTTATATATTTACATATATGTTTAAAGAGTATAATTTTGTTTAAATTCATTTAAACAAGAAAAAAATACATATTTTAAAAGGCAGTTCATTTATATGTATATACAAAATTGTTTTTTTTACAAATTGTGTTAAATTATGTTAAAAATGCTTAATTCGTTTAAAAGTTTTACAAGTTTGTTGATGTTGTCTTTCGAAACATCAGAAAGTAAACTAGAAAGACAGAAATTATGTTTAGTGTAAATGGATTTTATATAAATACATTCGTTGACCAAATGATTCATTGAAATATTTGAACTTCGGCAAAAATTACATTGGGCTGCAGGTTTTTTTCCATAAGATGCTGGTTTGTAAGTTGGCTATGACCTAATCTCATCCTAATACATTTCCGTAGGTGGGTTCTTGTAGCGTTAGGTGGATATAAAGGTGGCTTTTCAACGGGATTGAATTGTTTGTAGAAATGAGTGTAGTTTTCCCAGAAAATGTTTTGACTGTTATTAAAGAAGTTACCTATTGCTGAGTATATTGATTTTTTATTTTGAGTTGAGGTCATTATTAGGGGTAGTTTGAGAGCTTCTTTAGCAATTTTGTCTACCGTTTCATTACCTTTAATGTTTGAGTGGCCTGGTATCTACATAAGTTTTATTTTATTTGGAAATCTAATTAGATTATCCCTAATTTGGCTGATAATATCATCTGAGTTTGAAAAGTTTTGTATTGCGGTAACAAATGATTTAGAGTTTGTGCAAATGATGTGTTTTAGTCTTTGTTTTTTTGCCCATAAGATTGCATTTAATATCGCTTGTGGTTCTGCATAAAATATTGAGTTGTTCTGGTTTATTATGCCATATTCGATTGTATTGTAGTTGTTGTCTATCAAAGCAAAGGAAACTCCTATATGGGATTTTGAGCCGTCAGTATAACAAAACTTCCAATTGTTTTTTATATATTGTTCCTTCAACTCTTGAAAATGAGCAATGTATGTCTCACGTGATGTTGTTTGTTTTGGATACGTCATCATTGAATCTTCAATGCTCTCTTCAGTTAGTAACCATGGTGGACGAAGACAATTACATTGTTTTTTTGGTGTAGGGTCGATATCAAGTATGCATATAAATTCATTCATTCGTTGGACGGCTGATTTTAATTTTTTGTTACAAGAAGTTTTAGGGTTATATTGGAGAATTTCTTTTTCCGTTGGTAGAAGTAGTTTTGTGACTAAATTTGCTGTGTTTATCTCTATGAGATTGTCGAGAGAAATTAGACCAATTCTGACTTGAAATACATTTTATAAGATTTAGTCTTTTTTCCAGTGCTTTTTTAAGGTAAGCTAAATGGTCTTTCCATCTATATTTTGCATCAAAAACCAAGCCTAATATTTTCATTTCATTTACTAGATTAATTGTGTGCGATTGAATGCTTATTTGAGGTTTAGTACATTGGATTTTACGGCAAAAGTGAATAGCTTTAGTTTTACCGTATGATATTTTGGCACCATATTTATCACACCAATTTTTCAAATCTAAAAATAAGTTGTCAATTTTAGCTTGATCTATTGAGTGTCTGTGTGTTATAAAATGATTCAATGCTGGGTGTTTAAGCAAGATAAAATCAATTTTTTCGTATGCAATTTGAAATAGTATAGCCGAAATGGGTAACCCCTGAGGTATGCCATTTTCAAGTGGAAAAACGGAGGAAAATGGATTGTTTACTTTTACTCTAAATTTTCTATTGGTTAAAAAACTAAAAATAAATTTCAGCATTTTAAAGCCAATTCGCCATTCTTTTAGCTGAGTGATTATGCGTGTTAAATGGTTACCGCAGGACAAACCTTTAGTAACTTGTTGATCTAAAAAAAGAAGTGCATCGCTTGTACCTTTACGTTGTTTAAAAGCTACTTGTTTTTGTTGAATTAATTTGTTTTTTTGTAGAAACCAAGCTAGTCTTCTGGCAATTATTTTTTCTAGTAACTTACTAATGTAGGAAAGCAAAGGTATAGGTCTATAACCCAGCAGTTTGTTTTTTTTCTTTTCCAGGTTTTGGAAGTGGTATAATAGTCGATATTTTCCAATCTTGTGGTATGCTACCAGTATCAAAAATGTTGCCATTACTTTTTTACTTGCAATTGGCATGTTTTTTAACATAGGGTAGTTATCGAAGCCTGTAGTCTTACCTTTTAAGGAGTCTAATGCCGAGTTGATTTCCATAATTGAAAAATGCGAGTCTGTAAACTTAGCTGAAGAGATAGGTGTGTAATTACACGAAATATTTATAGAAATTTCGCTGTTTATAAAAGATTGGCTGAAATTTGCATCACTAGATTGAAAACACCATTCCTTAGCAAAAAGCATGGCTATTTCTTCTGATTGAGTATAAGGTTTGTTTTGATGTTCTATATATCGTATTTTTTTAGTGTTATTTTTACCGTAAAGTTTGTTTACGTTATGCCAAATTGTTTGCTTGGACTTATTTCAGATGTAAATTCGTAAAAGCTGTCTTTTTTTGCATGTTTTTTAAATAAAACGTTAGCTTTGCGATGTTCGATTTTATTTTCGGGAGAGCGATTATTCTTAAAGATATGCCAGATATTTTGTTTATTGTTTCTTAAGATAGCTAAGTTAGTGTTCCACTAGTGTACTGTTTTCCGTTTTATATTGCTAGCATTTTTGGGAATTGATTCGTTGGCTGAGGCTAGTATGACCTTTTTTAGTGATGCTGTATCCCTGTTGTTGTTTTTTGTAATATTCATGTTTTTAATTTTATAATCTATTAAATTTGTAAATTTAGGCCAGTTTCCTTTATCGGTTTTAAATCTAAGATGTTTGATTGATGTATTATTAATGTCGGAGTTTTTGTTGTAGGTAATGTATATGGGATAGTGGTCGCTGCCATGGAGTTGAGAATCAATTTGCCATGTTATAAAGGGGAACAAAATTGCGGAAGCAAAGGATATATCAACGTGATCGTGTGGAATAGTGTGTAGGTTTGCCGTTGTTTAAAATTATAAGGTTCGACAGTTGGTAAAATTGTTCTATTAATTTGCCACGTATGTCAGTATTGATGGAGCCCCATAATGTATTATGGGCGTTCAGATCCCCTAGAATTAGAGTTGCAGAATCAATGTGACTGTATAAAACATTAAGGTCAGTTTTTGTAATGTTTTGGGATGGTGGTATATAAACAGAAATTATATTCATTTTGACTTCAGCTTCGATTTTTACTCCCTCTGAGTAAAAGCTTGTATTTAGAAAATAAGATGAATGTTGAAGAGATCAATTGTGATCGAATCTATGCACCTTTCTTAATTAAATTTTTTATCTACATTTAAGTTTTAATGAATTGAGATAATTGCGATACAATAAAACTAATAAAGGCGAAAACATTTTTAAGCATTTGAACTTCATTGGAGGTATCTTAAAATTTTTATCTACATATCGATGTCTTAATATAAAAAAGGGGTAACTCGATTTTTTGTTACTTTACAGGAGAAGGAAAAAATTTAATAAAATCCGCAAAATTTTAGATACAAACAAATTTTAATGCAATTTTCAATAAAAAGAGGCAACACATTTTATTTCTCATTAAAATTGTTATTTGAGACAAGGTGCATGACATTTGTTAACGAGAATAAACAAAAAATGCTATTTTGAAAAAAATAAAAAATAATTAATGTTTATAAGTAATTAGTCGAACTTTTATTAATATTTTTATATATTGAAACGATTAATTTTGGCTCAAGTTCAAACCCGAATTTACCCATTTATTTATTCTAATTTTTTTTTTTTTTTTTTATTTTTAATTTTTATTAGAAAATTTTTTGGATAAATTCATTATTATTTTTTATTAAGAGAGTACTATATATAGAACAATTTTTATTATTCATCATACTAGCAGAACGGATCAGTACTGATTTCGAGGTCGCTACACCATCTCATCAGCGTTCTTTGTTCAATTTTACCACTTTTGACGGTGGATACTAGTGATCAGGAATATCAACTATTTAACCGTATTATTTAACAAATTAGGATACGAAAAGTACAAACTTATTCATTTTCACATGTCAAATCAATTTCGGTTAGTACGAAATCCCATCTATGATGAATAACTACTCTATATATTTCAGTCTCTCTTGCTTATTCAGCGCCATTGGCTGCCGAGAAATAAGCGGTACTTAATCATGTTGTTAGGTTTCTGTCATTTGTAGTTGAATTTCTTTTTTTAGTATTCAACCAACTATGACCAAGAAACATGTAGATTTTGACGCGTGCCATCGTTATTTATAATTAATGTTTATAAGTAATTAGTCGAACTTTTATTAATATTTTTATATATTGAAACGATTAATTTTGGCTCAAGTTCAAACCCGAATTTACCCATTTATTTATTCTAATTTTTTTTTTTTTTATTTTTAATTTTTATTAGAAAATTTTTTGGATAAATTCATTATTATTTTTTATTAAGAGAGTACTATATATAGAACAATTTTTATTATTCATCATACTAGCAGAACGGATCAGTACTGATTTCGAGGTCGCTACATCATCAGCGTTCTTTGTTCAATTTTACCACTTTTGACGGTGGATACTAGTGATCAGGAATATCAACTATTTAACCGTATTATTTAACAAATTAGGATACGAAAAGTACAAACTTATTCATTTTCACATGTCAAATCAATTTCGGTTAGTACGAAATCCCATCTATGATGAATAACTACTCTATATATTTTAGTCTCTCTTGCTTATTCAGCGCCATTGGCTGCCGAGAAATAAGCGGTACTTAATCATGTTGTTAGGTTTCTGTCATTTGTAGTTGAATTTCTTTTTTTAGTATTCAACCAACTATGACCAAGTAAACATGTAGATTTTGACGCGTGCCATCGTTATTTATAATTAATGTTTATAAGTAATTAGTCGAACTTTTATTAATATTTTTATATATTGAAACGATTAATTTTGGCTCAAGTTCAAACCCGAATTTACCCATTTATTTATTCTAATTTTTTTTTTTTTTTTTATTTTTAATTTTTATTAGAAAATTTTTTGGATAAATTCATTATTATTTTTTATTAAGAGAGTACTATATATAGAACAATTTTTATTATTCATCATACTAGCAGAACGGATCAGTACTGATTTCGAGGTCGCTACACCATCTCATCAGCGTTCTTTGTTCAATTTTACCACTTTTGACGGTGGATACTAGTGATCAGGAATATCAACTATTTAACCGTATTATTTAACAAATTAGGATACGAAAAGTACAAACTTATTCATTTTCACATGTCAAATCAATTTCGGTTAGTACGAAATCCCTTCTATGATGAATAACTACTCTATATATTTCAGTCTCTCTTGCTTATTCAGCGCCATTGGCTGCCGAGAAATAAGCGGTACTTAATCATGTTGTTAGGTTTCTGTCATTTGTAGTTGAATTTCTTTTTTTAGTATTCAACCAACTATGACCAAGTAAACATGTAGATTTTGACGCGTGCCATCGTTATTTATAATTAATGTTTATAAGTAATTAGTCGAACTTTTATTAATATTTTTATATATTGAAACGATTAATTTTGGCTCAAGTTCAAACCCGAATTTACCCATTTATTTATTCTAATTTTTTTTTTTTTTTTTTTTTTTTTTTTTTAATTTTTATTAGAAAATTTTTTGGATAAATTCATTATTATTTTTTATTAAGAGAGTACTATATATAGAACAATTTTTATTATTCATCATACTAGCATAAAAATTAAAAATAACCACACTCGACTTGGAATCAGGATTCCACCAAATTAGGATAACGGAAAAGGATAGAGAGAAGACTGCTTTCTGTGTAAATGGCGGAAAATATGAGTTTTTACGTATGCCTTTCGGCTTAAAGAACGCTCCTTCCATTTTTCAAAGATGCGTGGATGATATTTTACGAGAATTTATAGGAAAATTTGCTTACGTATACATAGACGACGTAATTATATATTCTTCCTCGCCAGAGGAACACATACAACATATCCATACTATTTTTAATGCCCTAAATAAGGCGAACTTAAAAGTGTCCAATGAGAAATCAAAATTCTTCATGGAAGAAGTAGAATATCTCGGACATATTGTAAAATATAATAAAATAACCACTGACCCGGAAAAAATAAAGGCAATAGAAAATTTTCCAATACCGAAAACATTAAAAGACCTCAGAGATTTTTTGGGACTTACTGGTTACTAAAGGAGATTTGTAAAAGATTATGCTCAAATTTCAAAACCCTTAACTTTGCACCTAAAAGGAGAAAATGCTCACATTGGTAAAAATAAAAGTAAAAATACAGAGGTTAAACTAGAACAACCAGCCATAGAAGCTGTAAACAAATTAAAAAATAGTCTAAAAGAGCAAGTGGAATTATACCAACCTAACTTTAATAAACCATTTGAACTTACAAGAGATGCTTCCAACATAGCTATTGGAGCTGTTCTAAGTCAAAATAGGAACCCAATTTATTTTTTATCTCGTACACTGAGCACCACCGAACAAAATTATAGTACTAACGAAAAAGAATTACTGGCTATAATTTGGGCCTTAAAGAAATTACGTAACTACATATACGGCATAGCTGACTTGACCATCTTTACTGACCATCAGTCATTGACATACGCAATCTCAGACAAAAATCCTAACCCCAAGCTAAAACGATGGAAAGCCATCATCGAAGACTATGGTGCTAAATTAACCTATAAACCTGGTACACAAAATGTTGTGGCGGACGCATTATCACAACAAGCTATAAATACATCATCAGTAGGCACGGTTCATTCAAGTGATAGCTCAAGTGAACAAATAATAAAAACTGTATCACAACCATTTAATGCGTATGGAATACAAATTGAACTCATACCAATGAAGTATCTAATGAAATACATACACAAATAATATTTCAGAGTAAATTACGTCATATTATTAGATTTACTAACGAGAAAAATTTAATTACCGAACTAAAAAAGTGCATTCAACCCCAAAAAATCACCGCCATATATGCTACAGCTGAAGATTTATTTAAATACGGTAGAATCATAAAGAATACATTCAATACCACCAAATTCGTACACACACCAATAAGATTAAGAGATATAACGAAAAGAGAGGAACAAATTCGATTAGTACAAGAAACACACGAGAGAGCACATAGAGGCTATAAAAATAATATACACGAACTATTAGAACAATATTACTGGCCGGACATGAGAAAACACTGTAAAGCATTTAGATTAATGACAGATAATGAAAAATGTTTGAATACGATCATGGTGAACCAAATGTGTATAAAACATAACATTAAAAAGATACAAACCCCAGTACACAGGTATCGGAACTATCCCGAATTTTTAAGATACATAAAGAAACATCAGCAACGGAGGAGTTATTCCTAGCGGTAAAAGAAATAAACAACTCTACACATTCAGTTACAGGATATAAACCCAAAGATATTCATTTTAATTTAATAAAATTCTCTAAGGAGAATATACAAAATAAATTAAGTCCGTGATCCGTTCTGCTAGTATGATGAATAATAAAAATTGTTCTATATATAGTACTCTCTTAATAAAAAATAATAATGAATTTATCCAAAAAATTTTCTAATAAAAATTAAAAATAAAAAAAAAAAAAAAAATTAGAATAAATAAATGGGTAAATTCGGGTTTGAACTTGAGCCAAAATTAATCGTTTCAATATATAAAAATATTAATAAAAGTTCGACTAATTACTTATAAACATTAATTATAAATAACGATGGCACGCGTCAAAATCTACATGTTTACTTGGTCATAGTTGGTTGAATACTAAAAAAAGAAATTCAAGTACAAATGACAGAAACCTAACAACATGATTAAGTACCGCTTATTTCTCGGCAGCCAATGGCGCTGAATAAGCAAGAGAGACTGAAATATATAGAGTAGTTATTCATCATAGATGGGATTTCGTACTAACCGAAATTGATTTGACATGTGAAAATGAATAAGTTTGTACTTTTCGTATCCTAATTTGTTAAATAATACGGTTAAATAGTTGATATTCCTGATCACTAGTATCCACCGTCAAAAGTGGTAAAATTGAACAAAGAACGCTGATGAGATGGTGTAGCGACCTCGAAATCAGTACTGATCCGTTCTGCTAGTATGATGAATAATAAAAATTGTTCTATATATAGTACTCTCTTAATAAAAAATAATAATGAATTTATCCAAAAAATTTTCTAATAAAAATTAAAAATAAAAAAAAAAAAAAAAAAATTAGAATAAATAAATGGGTAAATTCGGGTTTGAACTTGAGCCAAAATTAATCGTTTCAATATATAAAAAATAAAAAATTTAATTAAGAAAGGTGCATAGATTCGATCACAATTGTAAAATATGCATTAACACACATCCATACATAAGCAATAAATATGTAACACTCTATCCCGTGTATCGTACATGTATGTACTTTTTTGAGCACACGTACACGAACTTCGTGTGTCCGTACATGTATGTACTTTTTTGAGAACACGAACTTAAAATAAAATACACGCGACCATGTGCAGCTCAAGTGTGTTCGGATCGAACAGTACGTGTGCGACTCATGTTCGTGTGCGCAGCCAAATATTAAAATAAAACACATTTATGTGCGTGTTCGCCACCGTACAAAATTTAGACACACACATAAATGTTGTGTAAATAAAAATATGTGTTTGTTGGTTTAAGATATGCTTTTTACATTTATATACGAGATTTTTATTCAGTGTGTGTATTTTTCTGAACTCTGGAAAATTAGAATGTATCCATATTGCTTGCTGGGTTAATGTCTTTTTCTTTTTGATTATTGTTGTATTTTTTGTTATCAACTTTGTTTTGTTTATTTTGTTCTTTGTTTAAATTAAGAGAGTATTTTTTTTAAAGAAAGTTCTGTTGCTGATTTAAGAGTGTTAATTTGTTCTAAAATATTTGTTGTGTTTTTGTTGTTGATTACGTTGTTTGTAACATCATTTGAGTTGTTATTGCTTTGTGATGCTGTTTCTGTTGATTTTGTTTCGTTTGATTGTTTTTTTAGTTGGGTTAATCCTTGTTCGCGTTTTTCCAGTGCTTCTTTTAATTTTCCTGATGGAATGTCATTTGATGTTATTGTTATATTTGATTCATTTGCTTTTTGTATAGCTTCATTAAATGTGCAGTTATTAGTTATTGTAATTTTAATAATTTGTTGTCTTTTCTTTATACTTGGGCAATCTTTGTTGAGAGCACGGTGTTCATGTTTGCAATTAGCACACTCTACTTTTTGCATGGTTCAGGGTCATGAATACCCGATGAGCAAACTTCACATTTTGATTCGGTATTGCAGTGCTTTTTTGTATGGCCTAATTTGAAACAGTTTTTGCATTGTAATGGTTGGGGTATATAGGGGTTTACTTTGCAGTTAAGGAATCCTATTTTTATTTCAGATGGAACTGCGTAGCGATCAAAAGACAAGATATGTAAAAAGGTGTTGGCCTTCTACGTATTTGGTAACTTTTTGGCATTCCACTCCTTGGTCTTGTAAACCTTCTTTAATTTCTGTTTCTGATAGATTTTTTAATAATGGTGCAAACACTACACCATTGGTGGTGTTAAGTGTGGTATGTAGTATAGTAGTTACTTTGCATACTCCAATCAATTCTTTAGTTTTTAAAAATTTATTTGTTTGGAAACCAACATCACGTGTGAACGTTGTTTTTTCTAGTTTTTCTGATGTTACTGCTTCTAGAGCTTTTGATAGCAAAAATATGTTGTAATCTCTTAAAGTTTTGTTGTCTTTGGTATCACTTTTGATTAATATGTATTTTGGAGTGTAATTTTTAGATTTTTGAGTATTGTCTAATTTGGGAAAATCATATTGGTTATTCATATCAATGTTAGCACCTCTTTTCCGTTTTCGAACGGGGTCTGGATCTGGGTCCAGGGAGGCAAAATAATTGCCCCCAGATTTTGGTGTCATTTTAAAGTTTGACACTAACTATGAATAATTTACTTAAGTTGTTTTTTTTATGAGTGAAACAAATGAAAGAAAAACACTCTTCAAAGACCACACAAATAATACGTTTGCCTGATTTTATAACACGTCTTCATCCAATGAGCGCACTTTTTAAACTGTCAATAATAAATGTCTTGGATAAGCCATTATCTGATGAAAATATAATACAAAAGGACTATCATACATATGTGCCAGACCTACAATCTTACAATACTAATGATGAAATATGCATTTCAATACAAAATCCAGATTTGTATATTTTACCCAGTGAACGTTATATACATATGTGGAGGAATCTGTTGTAGATGAGAAAACCTCCAAATCTACAGACAATTTCAAATTAAAAAAACAACTTTGTGGCATATCTTTTTGATGAAATTCGCAATGAGCTGAATGGTATTGAAATTGATCATACAAGATATTTAGGAGCCACAAGCACCATTAAAAATTTAGTTTCTTTGTCAGCAACGGAAAGCACCGGAATGCAGAATGCTGGTTGCAATAAAATTGATGATTTGAAACTTGTAAATGGCTACTTTCATTTCTATGTACCACTTAAGATGCTTTTAGGATTCGATGAAGGGTATAATAAAGCTATACTAAACGGAAAAAAATGAATTGATATTCTTGCGTAATAAGAATGATGAAGATCTTATACACACGAACGTTTCTACTGAAAAAGCAAAACTTACAATTTCATTCATATCATGGAGAATTCCACACGTAGAATTATCTGATCTTCGCAAGCTGAATATGATTAAAATTATTAGCAATGGTACATCTATACCGATGGCATTCCGTAGTTGGGATTGTCATGTGAATCCACAATTAAATACAGGAACGAGTCATATTTGGAATGTTAAATTAGTCGCAAGTAGAGAACGCCCCCGTTTTGTATTGATTGCTTTTCAACAAGAAAATAAGTTTGTTCATTGTGACCTGACCAATTTAAAAGTTCATTTAAATTCAGTATCATACCCATATGATGATCTAAATATTAAATTTAAAAATGAGCGTTATGCAATTCTATATGATATGTATCTAAGATTTCAACCGAGCTACTACATGAGAGAATCTCAACCGCTTCTCACCGCTCAAGAATTTAAAAATAATGCACCGATTATTTTAGTAGATGTTAGCCATAAAAACGAGTCGCTCAACAACGAACCAATTGATATAAAAATTGAATTTGAAACAGACATAAATATTCCATCAAAAAATTCAGCTTACTGTATTCTTATTCATGATCGTATAATTGAATATATTCCTATAAAACGACAAATTCGAAAATTCTTATAAATTCAGTAATATCGAGGATAACAAAGTTTTCATAGACTTGAAAGGATTCAAAAATAATTCAAACAATGTTATTACCAAAGAAGTAGCAGTTGTTTTCAACAATAATGAACACATCAATTTCATTATAAAACCTCCAATGTTTGTCAGCAGAGAGAAGCAAATTGGTTAACAAAAACTATCATCATCTATACTGAAACGATGGATCAGTATCATTTCAAAGCGTATGCATATTTTTGTAAGACAACTTAAAATATTCTATAATCTATGTTAAAGGTGAAGAAAAGAAAAAATGGTTGGAAGAAATGATTCATCAAACAATTTTTAACGTTGAGGATATTGCCTGCATCAACTTTAAACAAGTATCCAGACGATTTCTACTGTGACTATCACAACTATGGTGTTTGCGCCAAAAGAAATGCAATTTTACTTAAAAAGGAGACTTCAAAATAAAGAAAATACACATGTTTATTCACTGTTTTATTATATTAAAAAATTTAAGATTTTTTATTTATTTTTTCTTAAAAAATCTTAATGATAATACAGATTCAATTTTATATATAAATAAAAATATGCAAAAACTTTATACAATATTTGCTTTTTATTTACAAATGATTTGGACATAGGTAAGAATACAAAATGAATTAATATTAAATAAATAAATCAATAAATTACTAATTAAATAAAATAAATAAATGAAATAAATAAATTAATAGATTATTTAAAAATGGATAGAAAATATTAAAAACAGAACAAAACTAAATCTTAATTGTCATCTTACAGGTAATATTCAATATAAAGCATATTAATCTAAATCCACTGATTCATTAATTCTATCTATATAATGCCCTCAAGCACGAGTTTCTATATTATATTATCTTCCATAATATTTCTCTTGTCATCAGAAGAGCTAAGCACTACTTTATACAGTTTTTGAGTATACAACATATGTGCTTTGGATCTGAATGAAAACATTTCATCTGACAAGATCTCACTTTCACATAAACATTTTTTGTAGTCATTAATGGTCAACTTTTTAATTACATACTTTTTAACCCCTTTTGATTTTTTAACATCTTCCGAGTGAAGAGTCGACAGGGAATACATTTTTGATCTTAAGCCTACAAACTCTGTCATTATATCTCCCTTGATTTCATCTTTCATCATTCCTAAAACCTTCTTATTGAGTGGCGGTAAATGAAATTGATTATCTATAGGATATTCTGATGTGTCAAAATTCAAACTAATATCGTTACGGATGTCATCTTAAAAATCATTAGTTTGAATCGAATAAATAAAAGAATCAGTACCCATATAGTTGAGAGAAATGTTATCCCCGAATTTAGGTTTCATGAAATCATAATGGAAATCATACATTCTCCACTTGGATAACTCTAGTACTGTAAAGCCAACATATATGGGTTTATTATACTCTGGTTCCATTTTTTTCAACTCCACCGCATACATATCATCAGAAAATTTTGACAAATGCATAAAATTTGGTTTTGCAATTAATGCTCTGAGACCCAAATGATTTCTGTTTGTTGATTCCCATGATGAAGTAATTCTAATGTCCCTACGTTTTTCAATGTTTTCCATTGTATTCCCATAAGCAGCATTGTTTAAAATTTAAAAAAAATCGTTTTCAAAGTATTTTTAGCATTTGTGCTATGGATTCCAAGGGGATTGCCTAAATTTAAGGATTCTATAGATTTGTTTTAAGATGACACCATTTAAGATGGCTTGTTTTAAAATTCTATAATGTATAGTATAATTTGTTTTGGGGTCTAAGTCTGCAATCAATTTTTTGAATTTAGATCCTCCAACTGTCTTATTTTGAGGACAAAATGGTAAATCGTTATGTAGATCATGTATTGAGTCGGAATACTCTATATCCACCTCTAATATTTAACCATATTCTGATGTATCAGATATTTTTTCCACATCAAAATCTGGGTCACATACCCACTCAAATTCTCCACAGGGAAGATATTCTGACATTGTCTACCCATAGAAGTAGTTCGCATCTAAATACATTAAATATTCAGGTGGTTTTGTAAATCAAAATCTTCTAAATACTTATGGTTGGCCTTAGAATATCTTTGTGAGCATTGAACTAGTCCACCTCTTATTCAATTTTGCATGAACATATACATTTCGGAATCAGTAACTTGAGTGGTTTTGAGCAAAGCATCCCAAGATAGACTTGGTGCTGTAAAGTAGTGGCATGGATCAAGATCATAAATTCCTTCAAAAATTTTTCTGAAATTTTCAAACACGTCTGTTAGAAGAAGAACATCTGTCTTTCTGTAGAGCTCAGTATAGTCAAGGAGAGTCTTATAATTAAACTCTCTCCATACTTTTTGAGCATGTTCATACTCGACTATAGCACATTCTTCATTCGTTAGTATATTATAGAACTCTTCTCTACTAGGGAGTTCACTTTCCTCAACCTTGATCATGGAATCCATGTAAGAGTATGGAAACACACCCTTTCTTCTAATGAGTTCGAAATGATTTTTATCAGCGAAACATGATCGAACAGTATTGAAATCACTGTTATCAAGATTTTTCGCTAATGTGTCTAGACTAGAAGCCATAAATCGAAACGAGTCTATAAATCTTATTTCGAATCCGTGTTCTTTTATCTATTTTAATGTGAATTTATAGAAATATATAGCGCTCGGTGCTCTGTGGAATCACTTTTAGAGTGGCAATTTGTATGCCAGAAAGCTCTTTAAAAAAGAGATGCATATCATATGCAGAAAGATTATGGAAGATAATAGAGCTGCAAAACTAGGTTGCACAGGCTGCCGATTTCAAGCAACCGGCCCACTTGGGTCCAGAAGAATAGGTCCCTTTGTGATGCAAAACTATCGATAGTTTGATTTTAAATGGACTATCGATGGTTTTTATCCGATAGCGATACTATCGAGAAAAATCAGCAATGCCAATAAAAAGGCTCTGTTGGCGGCTTTGTAATATTAAAAAGAACGACTAAAATAAATTTTAAAATAAATAAATGAGTTTTTTTTTCATCATCAGATATGGCCATTTCAATACCAAAACCAAATTAAATAAGAATACAAATATTTTTTACTAAGGGTTTTGATACATAAAGAAATTTTGCGGCGGGTAGAAGCGGACGACTACTCAACGGTTTCCGCTTTCTGCTTGATTGCAAACAACAGATGATCAGATTTTACTTAGCATTGAATTTGTTGCGCACAAATAACTAAAATAATGGAAAATAGTGTGAAAATAACATAAAATGAAGGTATGGGATTGAATGAGAACGTGTGTCTTCAAAGAGCTCCTCCGCAGCAGCTGCAATTTACATTAATTGATACGTTGCAGCACAAGCTCTTAAAATTATTTTGTTCTCCATTTGTTTTCACACATGGTTTTTGTTTACATAACAAAAACAATGTTGCTTACTTTGATAAATTAAAACACGAGAGGAGGAATATGTATTTAAATGTAATTCATGTATTTGCAAAGGTTAGAAATGAAGTGAAGATTAAAGAACAGTAATTCTATTATATATATTACAAAACGTGTTAGTTGTAAATAGCTGAATACAGCAGCCAATAGGAATATGACACATATTGAAAGAATAAGGATAAAATGGAATTGTTAATAATGCATATGATTATGCAGTGTTGCTAATTAAACAATGGTTTTCTTAACACTCTCACTCATTGTTTGATTCAAACATTCCCAAAAGATTAAGGTTATTCTTGAATCGTTGAGGAGTTAATGGCTTAGTAAAAATATCGGCTCGTTGTAGATCAGTATTAACATATTTGATTTCGAGGCTTTTATTGTTCTGAAGCTCTCTGATAAATTGCAATCTAATGTCAATGTGTTTTGTGCTGTGGTGTAATTCTGGATTGGCGATAAGTCGAATTGCCCCTTGGTTATCGACATTTAAAATTATTGGCATTTTTGGATTATAGCCAACATCAGCTAATAGTTGCTGAAGCCAAATCGCCTCTTTGGCACCTTCGCACACCGCCATGCACTCTGCTTCGGTTGTCGATAACGCAACTGTTTTTTGCCGATGGCTTCTCCAAGTTATTGCGCTATTATTGATCAAAAATACGTAGCCTGTTGTAGATCTTCTAGTATCGATATCACGAGCGAAATCGGCATCCGTATAACCTTCAAAATTTAAAGGTATTTTCTGATTTATATACAATACAATAGTCTAATGTAGCTTTTAGATATCGAAAAATTCGTTTTAAAGCGATGACGTGACTATTTTTAGGACTCTCGGTGAATTTGCTCACTTCTCCTACTGCATAAGAAATGTCGGGTCTGGACACAATAGCAGCAAACATAAGGGAACCAACAGCTTGTCTAAATGGAAATTTTTCTTCACATTCTCCACTTAATTTTGATAAATATATGTTGGAGTCAAAAGGTGTTGAAATTGGATTTGCATTATTCATATTGAATCTATTTATAATTTTCTTTATGTATAATTGTTGATTTATTTTAATGCTTTTGTTGAATCTATCGCGGTGGATTTCAAGTCCAACATAATAATTATGTTCACCATATGTAATACAAAAATTTTTTGATAGTTTATCAATAAATATTTCAATTGCTGCTTTGCTGGGAGATATAATCAAACCATCATCAACGTATAATAGCAAAATTATTTTGCTGTTATTGATATTTCCAAAGAAAACGCAAGGGTCGGCAATTGATTGTTTTAAATTAAAAGTTTTAAGAAACTCAACAAATTTAAAGTTCCAATTACGAGAAGCCTGTTTGAGGCCATAAAGACCCTTTTTGAGTCGGCAAACATAGTCCTTACCTTGTTCCATGTTTATGCCATTTGGAATTTCCATATACACTTCTTCGTCAAGATCTCCGTATAAAAAGGCTGTTTTTACGTCGAACTCCATGTCTTCGATCGCGGCTAATGCCAGAAGTGCTCTCACTGAATCGTATCTCACGACTGGAGAATATGTCTCCTTATAGTCGATTCCAGCTTCTTGCGAATAGCCCTTGGCCACTAATCGAGCCTTAAAAATCGGTTCCTTGCTCCTTGGACTTGACTTTATTTTAAACACCCACTTACATCCAACAATATTTTTGTTGTTGGGTTTCTTAACCAATTGCCAAGTGTTGTTGTTTTCGAGCGAACTTAGTTCGTCATTAATGGCAGAGATCCAATTTTCAGCATTTTCTGAAGTTACAGCTTCATGGTAAGAATCCGGTTCTGAAATGGTTGCCAAACAGCTCATATAATCAAAACCAAGTCTCTGTGGTGGATTTATTTCTTTTCGAAGAGCATATCTCTTACTTTCTCGATTTGTTTCGACTGTGGGATCTGGATCTGTTGAGCTCGTTGGTGTTGTTATTGTGTTGGAGGTGGGCGGTTCATTTTTCATTGAAGATATTGGAGTACTTGAAGCTTGTTGTTTGAACAAAGAAATATTAGAAACATCTTGCTGTTCATCAGATTTTATTTCGTTTGTTTCCTCCTCTTTTTCGTCCCCACGAATTGTTCCTACCTTAACTGCCTTCTCATTAAACACTACGTCACAGCTAACAATCACCTTTCTAGATTCTCGATCATACAAACGAAAGTTTTTTGCTGTGGGTTCGTAACCGACTAAGACCATCTTTTTTGCTTTTGGATCCCACTTCTTCCTTCCAAGCTGTTTCGGCAGATAAACCATGCATTCGGTGCCAAAAACCTTGATGTGACTTAAGTCTGGCTTTTTGCCAAACCAACTTTCATACGGTGTAATTGTTCGATTTGTTGTTGTTGTCGATCTATTTAGTACGTAAACAGCTGTTCTTACTGCTTCGGGCCAAAGAAATTTATTTAAACCACTTGCAAGTAACATGGTACGTGCCGACTCTTGTACCGTCCTATTATCTCTTTCGATGAACCCATTTTGCTCAGGGGTGTATGGAGAAATTTTTTCGAGCAAAATTCCTTTGTTGCTTAGGAGCTCAAGTACATCTTTATTTATGAATTCTGTACCATTGTCACATCGTATGTATTTCACTCGTTCGCCAGTCATGTTGCGTACCATAAAAATAAAACATTTTAGTTTTTCAAGCACTTCAGATTTGTTAGATAAAAAGTAAACATACCTGAAACATGTGCTTTCGTCCTTAAGCAACATGAAATAACGAACTCCTTGAATACCAGTTTCACTCATTGGGCCGCACAAATCCATATGAATATATTCACATTTGGCTGCATCACGTTTAGAAATTATACCATGTGACGAACGATGCATTTTACCACGCTTGCAATCCTCGCAGAAGAAATCATTTTTATCGGAGACAAGTATTCCAACAGCAAGATTTTTATCAGACATATTTTTAATTGATGCCGTGTTGATGTGCCCTAATCTACAATGCCATTGTTGAAGAGAATCTAATTTTGCAGAATTAGCCGCATCATTACCTCGTACTGTAAAAAACATACGGAATTGATTTTTAGAATCTTTAACACCTGTTGCCAAAATATTTTTGTTCTTATCCATCATAACGCAAGTTGTTGTTTCAATTAACATTGAAAACCCATTTGATGTTGCAGCTGCAGCAGAAAAAAGATTTTGTCCCAACTGTGGAACATATTGAACGTTTTTGAGAACACGCGGAACCCACTTGTTGTTTACTAGAGCATTAATGTGTATCGTACCAAAACCCTTTATTGGCAATTTCTCATTGTTGGCAATACAAACAAACCGATCAGAACTTATCATTTGTAAATCTGAGAACCACTCTTTGCGTGACGTCATATGCTGTGTTGCACCTGAGTCTGCAATCCATACGTCTTTATATGGCGCAAATACTACATTAGATGTTGAAGCAACGAAAGCAACCTCATCAACACTCTTGTCTCTTTGTTTGCCATATTCGGTTTTGTTTTTTATTTGTTTCTTCTTTGCACGGCATTCTCTTTCCCAGTGACCCAGCTTGTGGCAAAAATTGCATTTTGATGTTTTCTTTCTTTCGGCAATTGATTTTTTGTATTTTTCGTTTTTGACATTAAAAGCAGCATCTGTGACATCAACTTCACAATTCTTTTTATGCTGATCTTCTTCAAGTTGAAGTTTTGCCATAAGATTTTCAATTGTTCTTCCCTCTTTGATATTATACCATACCGTCTTAAAGTTTCGATACTTTGGTGTTAAACTGCTAATAATTCGTACCATTTTAATATTATCAGAAAGTTTTTCTCCTTGTGCCTCGATCTCAGTTGCCAATGAAGACACTTTTGACACATATGCTGCCACTGACTCGTCCTCTTGCATTTTCTGTGAGAAATATTCTTCATAAAGACACATAACTTTAACTTCGCTTTGGTTGTCGTGAATATTTTGCAATTTGTTGTAGACTTCATTAGACGTTGTACATGACAATACATGATTTGCCTGTTCCTTTTCGATGGACGAAATTAAAATACCCATTGCTTTACCATCACGCTTCATCCATAAATCCTTTGCATCTTGGGGGGAGGTGTCATTCAACTGCACCTTCCCTTGTACTATTCCTAGCAATCCCTGGCCTTTTAAAACCGCATCGACATTGAACTTCCATAGCCTGTAGTTGCTGTTGTTCAGTCGGTGAAAAATATGGATGGTATCATCAGTTATCTTTTAAATGAATTTTAATTATTTGTTAAGAAATAACTTTTTGACAATTATTTAACATTTGCAAACACAGTAATTTTATATACGTTTAAACAAACTCCAGCTGGGCCCATAACCTGATAAATTAAAACACGAGTGGAGGAATATGTATTTAAATGTAATTCATGTATTTGCAAAGGTTAGAAATGAAGTGAAGATTAAAGAACAGTAATTCTATTATATATATTACAAAACGTGTTAGTTGTAAATAGCTGAATACAGCAGCCAATAGGAATATGACACATATTGAAAGAATAAGGATAAAATGGAATTGTTAATAATGCATATGATTATGCAGTGTTGCTAATTAAACAATGGTTTTCTTAACATACTTAAAGGCAATAAAAACGTTAAATTTCTTCTAAATCGTAGTGTTGTAACCACTGGCTAATTGTCAAAATTTTCAAACGAAATAATCAATGTTGCTCAACATTTTTCGCAAATTCAAACAGAGTATTAAGCTTTAGTTAAAAAAATTTAAGGTAAAATATTAAAACGTGTGAAAAATTAACGGTAGAAAAATTATATGATAACTGAAAATTAAAATTGTTACCAAAAATACAAAATTATGAAATTGAAAATAAATCAAGATATAAATGTCTATAAGCCACTATCTAAAAAAATATATTAATATTCATATTATATATTCATTACTTACATAATCTGGTCTAGTATATGCGAAAGTAAAAGCTAAGTAAATTACCTGCAAAACACTTTTTATTTCTTTTTTTTATATTCGATTTCGTTTTAAAGATTTGAATTTTAATGTTAGGAGTGATGTCTTATGCCATCTTACATAGCGTCTATACTAGCCATTTTTTTTGTTATGACAGAAGTCAAAGTTGACATAAACAATTAAATTGCTTTCGTCAGCTCATTTTTGTATATGAAGTTTGACATTCGGAATGACAAAAAATTGTCTCGTCTAGACGCTACGTTAAGGCTGGTTACCTACAATAGCTTAAACAATTAATCTTTTTCCTTTTTATATTATAAAACATGATTTTCTAAAGTATAAAAAAATATTGTAGCTAAGTCCCCGTCCAAACTTGCAATTTTTGTTGCAGCAATTCTTGAATATATGGGAGAGTGTTGAAATAGAAATATATTCATTTTGTATTCCTCTATTGATCTTTATCACTAAAAAATAATAAGTTGCTGCAACAAGAATTACAAGTATGGACCGGGACTAACAAACGGTAAATTAATGAATGACAATATAAAAATTTCTTTTGTTTTTATTTATTTATAATTTAATTTTTGTATAATTATACAAGCTTTGTTTACTCTTTCGTTTTCTTATGGTTATTTGCAATAAAACTCAAGTTTCTAAAAAACTCCACTTTTACTTTAAGGAAGATAAAATAATTTTAAATTTTATTTACATAAATTTTTTGCTATAGACAATATTGCAAAACTTCGAGATTATCGATAGTACCGATAGCATCACCAAAAACTATCGAATGGCGCGACTATCGATAGTTTTGCAGCTCTAGAAGATAACCGGTATAAATTGAGGCGTTTTGTAATTCAAATTACAATCGCTATGGGCTGCTCCGCGATAAATACCCGTAAGATGACAATGATCTCTGACTTTATCATTATTTAATTTTTATTGCATATATGACAATTTTGTGCATTATTATATTGAACTAATTCTATTGGAGACATGATCATGCTCTCAACTTTAGATAGATAATTTGCATAAATATCCGTTGGATCTTCAGCAATTTTTTTAACAAATCTTCTCCGAAATAATATCTATGCAAATTATTTTCTGTATTAAAACTACACTTAATAAAATAACTATATGCACAAGCATGATGCTTTTGTATATTTGTTGCACTAATACTCACACTTTCATCGACTTTCTCCAAAATCGATTCAAAGTCGGCGTAGATGACGAATGGTACATCCAGCTGTTTGCAGAAGTTCTTGAATCTCAGAACATCATCATTTTCGGGCATTCCGATCATTTTTCTGGATCACACATTTTTATTGTGATTATACATATAATCATCATGTGTATGATATATGTATGCAGGTGTTGAAAATCGAAATCTTGCTATTATGTGATGTTATGTTGGATCGAAGAAGCCTAGAGAAAAAAAGCAAAATAATAAGTAAACGACAATAACAACTAAAATCTCAAATAGAGGTGAGAAAACGTTTTTAATAAATGTGCAAATAAAACTTACAATGATATATCCTTGATAAGTACATAGTGGAAACTCTCATTTCAGTCAAGCAATAACATATTAATTTGCATTTGTTTTTCCTCCTTCATCACATAGTATGGTCCTATAAGTGATGTTCCATTATGGCCAAATACATTTATGCTCACATCATTTTGATTTTAAAATTGTTTAGCTGCTTCAGTGGGAACTCTAAGACTGCAAAATTTAGCATAGTTTCTCCTAAAAGAATTTTATTAGATTCGATATTCTCAGTGTTGCAGCTTCTACATTGATTTCTCTGTCTATGGTCCAGATCACTATAAGTATATAAAGCCGCAATGATGCACCACTTAAAGCAATAAACATCAGAGTTCATGACAGTTATGCATGTACGTTTCATTGCAATATTTCTTGGGAGAGGGATAAAACTGGACCCTCTTATTATTGACGCCTTATTTATATTACTTTCAAGGGAATTAATAGAAATCAATGTCGATCCGCTATCCCTCTCCTGAAACTCTTCCATTTTTGTTTGTACTTCCTCCGTATGTTTCTTGTACAGCTCTTCTACATCGTCAGAGAGGGTCACCAGCATCGTCTTCGATGTGATTTGCCATCTTCATATAATTGGAAATGAGCACCATGTTAAGATTGAGTGTAGTTTGAATCTTACTGCATTCATTTATTTGGCTAACAATGGAGCTCATGACCGATGAGAAAAATTCCTCTGGATACAAGACACCTTCATTTTTGTTCACACATACATATGTCTCGATCGTCCCCTTAAAGTCACTTGTTCTCCTAGTTAGATTATCATTGATTCTAATTTCTTGAGATCTTTTTTTTTGTGTGTATTGGTTTTAATGTGGTTGTTCCATGAGGAGAGTTGAACCACAATGATGATCCACAATGCCTTTTTAATACACCCACACCAACACTTACACCACTAAACTTCACAACCGAAGAATGTACTTCCATGTGCTCATTTAATTTTATTTGGTTCATAAAGATTTTATTACAAATGATACAACTTTTAGTATTAATTTTTGTATAATAATTAATTTTTTATTTGTATTAATATTAAAAAATTGTCCATAAAGTTTTTTACTTGCACACACTAAGAACAATTATTTGAAACTATTTTCAACCGAATAAGTTGTGGAGAAAAATTCAGCAAACGTTGTACTAATAAGAGCATCATCACTTGATTCGTTTTGTTGATATGTCATCGTAGCAGGATAACCAGAAGTTTTTTTCTTCGAATTGATGGATTTGTATAACGACGGATTTATTCAAATATTTATTTAAATATATTATAATATTTATTCTTAGCACGACATAATTGTTTATTATTCCACGGAAGTCTAGACAATGGTTTAATTATATGCTTCGGTATGCAAATATCCATAAGAGAACATTTTGTGATAAAAAAATGCAAAAGTTTCTTCAAAAGAAATATCAGAATTGAAGGGCGGTAGTAAAATATCACACCAGTTTGTGTTTGTAATAAGCTTATTTAACATATAGTAGTTAGTACGTTTAAAACAGTAAGATTTTTCATTACTGACCAGTGGTTGTAAAACGTAATCAGGTGGAATGGATACAAATAATGCAATAGCAGGATGATTTCGATCTTCGGGAACTGTAATAGGTGTAGTTCGTTTAACATAAAAGTCATCAATATCATTTACAAAAATTAGATCAAGAATTCTTCATTCATTATACCATTTATTTGAAAAAGACTCATATCGTATAAAATGTTGAAAAAATCCTTCCAGCAATCATTTAGTTTATTTTGAACGTAATAATTGTGATCAACTAAATAGCTCCAAGCTATTGAAGACATGTTATGTTATAGTCACCCATGATTATGAAAGAGTCAGTTTTATTGTAAAAGATAGCAAGAGATCTAATAGCCTCGGCATGTTGAATATATAACGACTGCGTGGACAATGGAGGAATATAGGAGCAAGATATTATAATATTTGTATGCTTCATTTTAAGAACAACAGCTATAAATTCAATATCAAGTAACGATTGATTAACTAGCTGTTCGGAATGCAAGGACTTGGATACGGTAATAAGAACACCACCACCATAAGTACCACGATGGCGACGGTAAATATTGTATTTATTACAAAGGATTTCGGTGTTAAGATAATTATCATTAAGCCAAGTTTCAGTAAGTATAATAATCTGGTATTGAGAGTGAAAACTTTCCATATACAAATTAGTCAATCTTGTATTTTTTGTCATTAAAGTCTGTATAAAACCATTATTTAGACTTTTATACGTAAATAAATATATACACATGCACACGCGATGACGTCAGTGTTGACGACAAACCTAAAATAAAGAAACAGATTCTATGTCAGCGTAATATTTCTCTGCCTATAAAGTATTGTGGAGTAGAGTTCTAAATATAATTAAAAATAAGCGGAATTAAGAAAACAAAAAAAATTTTTATAAATACATAAAATAGTCTTAAATATGTAGAACAACAATGTAATATTCCCACACAAACACACGCGCACATGCATACATACACACAAAAAACAGTGGTTATATTGTTTTATCCTCTGGGTAGATGGCGGTCTGAGACATAATATTGTTACAAAATTTAAATGTAGATTCAAATATAATGGACCTCAAAATACAGCGATTATTAAACAGTTTAATCAACTGTGTGTGCAAGCTTGGTAGTATTGAAAATTAACATAACGAAAATAGAACATTCAGGAAAACGCTAGAAACAGCAACGAGAATCTACAGGGTTGTTCGAGAAATCTATACGACAAATATTGTTTGCTACTGTAAATGATAATACAGTTTGACCGTTTAGGTTGACATGCCAACCACATTATGCGGTCTTTTGTAAAGCTGCCATATAGATAATAAACATCTGCATGAAACTAAATAATGATGTTCATGAGACCTTCATCATTATTTTATATTCGTTTCTATTCAATACAGGTGAATAACTATGAAAAGAGAACTATCAACACTCAATAGTAAAGAGACAAGTGCAATGAAGTTTGTTTGTTCACTTATACAAAAGCCTACTAACAATTACAAATGCTTTTAAAGATCAGTGTTGCCAGTTGTAGGAAAGAGGAAATCGTTTAAGAAATACTTAAAACATACACAATGAACTAAATCGCAAAAAAAAGAAGGTAATAAACTCTAAAGAATTTAAAGTTTAAGGATTTCATAAATGATTTCGTTAGGTAAAATATCTCATTTAGATAAAATATTTATGCTATAGTATCTCTCGCTATCATGAAATGGTTTTAGAATGGTTACTTTACATATAATTATTAATGTTATAAATTTTTAAAATTTTGTATTTTCGCAAGAGGGGCAAACCGAAGTTCTTAACATATCACCAATAGGTGGACAATGTAGTACTTCATTTAAATCCCTTTTGTTTAAGCGCTCTTTTTATTTAACCGCCCACAGCTATTAATTTCTGTCACTATTCCTTAAAATCCCATACAAATTCGTTTTTTCAGTTCAGTTCTGTACCTGCACTTTTAAATTTGATTTCACAAAATTGGCAACACTGCTATTGCGTATTAATAAGAGAGAAGAGATAAGAGCGAGAACTACGAAATATAAATTGTATCAATGAACAATGTCTTCGTGTTAACGAAGTGAAACAAAATAATCTCACTCATGGTATGAATAAAGCAACAGTTTGTTTGATGTTTATATTTTTATTCGAAATAAATTTTTAGTCAATGCACATATGAATATGTTCATTGATGATCACGTTCATACAACCCTATAATAGATAAAAGCTAAATATACAATTACATAATCATGAACAGAACCGGCAACGCCGAACCGTTTCTACAAAAAACTATCTAGAAACTGCGTTATCTACTATATAAGAAATCGCTGCCTAACCACGGGGATCAGTTATGAAAAAGCTTTTGAAGTATTAACGTTGATAAGCAAATTACTTCGTGTATTTTATTAAACAGGTGTATCAAAGGAAATAATACATCACTAAGTTAAAACGAATTTCCGTTGTCTTTTTTATTTTTGACAAATTAAAAGAACTCAAACAAGTAAACGTTATCGAAAAGGTTGAAACGTAACATTGGTGTCCGAAGTGGAATTACAAAAATAAAATAAAGGATAATTAATTAAATCAAATTAATTAATGATAAGGATCATGAAGTTTGAAGAAGTGAAAGTGGAACAACTCAAGAAGGAACTGAGCAAGTGGGAACTGCCGACAACAGGAAATAAGGCTGAGTGGCAGAAGAGGCTGATAGATGAGCTCAAGCGTCGTGAAATCGACATCGGTGATGTTAAAACCGAACTTCAAGAAAATTCAAGAGCCAATAATGAAAAACTCTTATACGAGATTCAAGAAACGTCTAGGGCTATAAATGTAAAACTTATATAAATTTCTTTTTTAGTTTCTTTAGCTCTTTGTTGGTGTCAATATTTCTTACTGATCCGAAGTCCAAATCATAGCTGATTTTCATTAACACTGGCGAGAGTAACAAGTATTTTTCGAGCTCCTTTAAGTATTGCTTATTTTCTGTATATAACTGTTAAATAAAAAATGTTTAACCTTTTGTGCGCTGTTAAATTGCACGTTTATTTAGTGATTCGTAAAAACAAACAAAAAAATCCTTTTATAAATCTAAACATCATTTAAACTCACAAATTTTTCTGTTTCATTATACAAAATCAACATAAACATTTTGAAGAAAAACAACATCAACATTTAGAACAGTGCGTTTTGTTTTGTGTTCTTATTTTGCATTAATAATAAATACAAAATTATTAACAATAACAAACCATCATACAACAAGTTCTCAATTTCAATAACAACCAAACAGCATTGATATTAAAATCTCAATTTTAACAACAACAAATACAGCTAGCACTACCCAGCAAACAAATAGTTTAAAAAATTAATATTCTATATTCAATTATAATTCAATTATTTAATTAACACGTTCGTCACTGGAAATGATCGAATTATATCATATTGACTATGTTTAGGCAATTGTCACATGAAGTGTTCTGCATTAAAGCCACTTGACGTTGATGCACTAGCTGATCCTGGAAAATCCCTTCAATGGACCTGTTATCGCTGCAAACAAATAAATATTGAGTTCTATAAATTTTTCAAAAGCTACAAAGATGAATTTAGTCAACTAAATAGGGAGTTTTTATCTGTGCAAACTAACATAACAAATTCGATGAACTATTTATAAACTATTCGAATTTAGATAAGCTTTCCAATTCTCTAGACCTCCCTTCTGTGAAGCCTACAATAACATATTCTTCAGAGTCTTCACTCCAGACGCTCAGTCTGCTGAAATCATCAATAATATATCTACGCCATCTTCATCTCTAAATACTCTATCTTCACATTAAACCAATACTGATAATAACTCAAACGCATATCCAGTGACTCCTGTTCAAACGTCCCTGACTGAAAGCGACAATCTTTCTTTGTCTAATTTAACTCATTTCGAAGCTGTGATTACTCCTTCATTTTCTACACAAAATAATAAAACTTTGCCTAAAAAACTTAATATCATACCACCGAGAAAATCGATTTTCATTTCGCGATTTGCATTTGATACTACTGATCAGGATATTGAGAACTATTTAAAGTCCAAGCTTAACAATGAATCGAACATATCAATCAAGCAATTTACTTATTCCGAGCCAAGAAGCACAACCTCTTTTAAACTTACTATTCCTTCTGATCTTTATGATGATACAATTGTTGATCCTGTTGTTTGGCCAATTAATACATTCGTTCGTGAGTATATTGTAAAAAAATTACCACAGATCGAACAATGTGGTCCGATTTACATTGATAACTCTATTCTATCCAAAAAACTAAATTCGTCAACTGATATCAAACTTAATATTATCTATCAGAGTGTTCGAGGCCTTAATACCAAATTGTCTAAGTTATTTGTAAATAGTTTTGAGTCTAACTATCATGTACTTGTCTTCACCGAAACTTGACTAAAATAAAATGTTTTAAACACGGAAATACTCTGCGATGATTATAATATATATAGGAGAGACAGAGGTACAAATCGTAATGACGGAGGGGTACTTATTGCTGTTTCGAATCGTTTGCCAATTGAATAATTTTGGTCTGATCATTATATTGAATTAATTGCTGTAAAAATTAAACTAAAGAAGCAACGTATTTTTAACCTGCTCTAATAGTCCTCCTTGATAGAATATTCTGTTTATGAAAATCATTTTGCCCACCTGATTTTTCAAACCTGGTTCCGCTATGCTCTAAGGCTTTTTTAAAAAACATGATGAATTTATGCCTATACCAGATTAATGCTAAGTATAATACCAATAATAAACTCCTAGACTTGATATTTGTCAACGAACCAACAGACTGCGCTATAACCCAATGCTGCCCAATTACTGAGCTTTAAGATCGCCACCATCCCAATCTGGAAGTTTGCTGCTCCTTTTTACTACCTATTTCATCCTTCCCACATAGAAAAAACGAAGAAGTGTTTTGTTTTAAACTAGCTAATTATAATACGATGAATAGTTGCTTTGATAATATAGACTGGCAAAATTTGTTATCTGTACCTAATGGCACCCCATTGAACATTGAAGTGATGATAAATCTATTTATTCTGTGATGGAAAAATGTATACCTAAGCGTATTGTCCACAAGACCTCAGGTCCTCCTTGGAGATCTAAACAACTTTCGTGTCTCAGAAATAAAAAGAATAAACTCTATCAAAAATAAAAAAAATCAATAGTATTACTGACTACGGGAAATACTCATTTGCCGAGCTGAATATAATGGGTTAAATACATCTCTTTATAATAATTATATTAACAAAATCATAACAAACTTTAAAAATAACCCAAAATCGTTCTTTAATTTCGTTAACTCCTAACGAAAATCTAGTGAGTTCCCTCCCGCCTGTTATGAAATATCAAGATTATGAGTCGGATGATGACACTCTTATTGACAACACGTTTGCTGACTTTTTTTGCGACAACGTATTCTGATGCCAAATATGATTGCACTAGTTGTTACCCGTATATAATTGCTTCAAACTTAACTATATGCCTTCCTGTAATCGATTGTGCTGAAATCGAATTCGAATTAAAAAGGCTATCATCATCGTTTAACCACAAACTGGATGGTGTACCTAACTGCGTATTGAGACATTGTGCTGCTAGTTTAGCAAAGCCGTTATCTTTAGTCTTTAACTCATCCATCAGATATCGGTATTTTCCTAGTCAATGGAAAAGCTCGCACATCATCCCTTTACTTAAGTGTGGGAGCAAGACACACATAACACACTATAGAGGTATCGCAAGACTTAGTTCAATTCCAAAGCTTTTGGAAAAGTTTATTACTAACTTTTTAAGTCGCAATGTATCACAGTTATAGTCACAGCATCAGTTACGATTCGTTGCAGTTAACGACTTCAATCAATAATGGATTTGTAAATAATAAACAAACTGACATTTCCGTACTTTGTTTTAAGTACTTTGTGGTTGCGGAATGTGTGAGTAAACGTGATATTAAACTCACGTTCTACTTTTTTTCAAGCACCTAATTTTTCCTCAGCGCACACTCTGTCCGTTCTTTTATCTCAATAACACTTAATATATTTCTTCACTACTTCTAATAAGAAGTTTATTTCAATGGACTGAATTACCTTTATTTTAATTTATTTAGCATTTTTTTTTATTGTTAAGTTTTGATTTTTGTTTTGTTATTTTTTGTTTAATTATGCGTTATTTATTTTTTTAGTTTTTTGAGAACAAGTGAATTTTTATAAATAAAATAATATTTTAATTTTAAACATTTAGACTGGACGTTTATTTGCAGTTTATAGTAAATTTTTAAAATAGTTATTTATCAAATTTCGTCGGGTAGTGTTGTTACTTGAAGTACTTGCTATAACATTGTTCGGTACATTATTTACTAAATTTATAGCTGATTCCATATCTGCTGTCAGAGAGGGAAGTTCGTTTTCCTTATTCATACAGCATATATTATGTAAAACAGCACTAGACACAATTATGGCTTCTACTTTTTTTAAACTTAAGCGAATTCCTAAGGACAAAATAGAAAATCTTCTCTTCCAAACACCATAACTGCTTTCAATACAGTTACGCGACCGTATTTGGAACTCATTATATAGATTTTCTTCCGAGTTGTGCACATTTGCTAATGGAGTCATTATAAAATTTTTGTTGGGGTAGCCACTGTCAGCACCGATAACACTATCTGCAAATTCATTATTAAAAAATCTATAATATATTTTGGAATTGAGTAGAATGTTTGAGTCGTGTGAAGAACCTGGCCATCTAGCAACTATATCTATTATATTTAATGGAGCGTCACACATCGTCTGCACGTGTGTAGAAAAAAAACCTTTTCGGTTTCTATACAATTCAGCATCTTCGCCACCTACAAAATAAATAGTTTTTTGTATATTTGATTAATTCAGGTAGTCACTATGTTATTCGAATCTAACTTTACCTGGAGATATAATCCTAACATGAGTGCAATCAAGTGCGGCAACAATATTGGGAAATTTTACTATGTCATAGAAAGTTTGCTTATTTTTCAAAAGATCTTCGCGGCTTTTTAGAAATACTATGAAGCGATTTCGCGGTAAAGCTATGTGGTGAGTAACATTGCCAACAACTTTAGAAACTGTTGTCGCTGAGACGTTATACACGTCCCCAATGGTTCTCAGCATTCTACCAGTTGCATAAGTCCTCAGAGTTATGAGCAACATGTGCTCGTCACTAACAGAGTAGTTCCTACAATCAGTTGGATTTTTATACTGTGCTTTATGTTTGTATCCATATCTACATAAATTAAATTTACCAATTGGTTGGATTTTTGTATATGAGGACCAATAAGCTCCAAAATACTATATGCCGACCTCTTCGACATTCGGAATCTTTCGTAAAACTCTGCGTCCCCGAAAATATTAAAATGGTTTGGACGTGTACGTATTGTTCGTGGCTTCCGCATAATTGTTTTTTTCAATATGACCGAAATCTCTGCGTCACTAATATATTCTTCATCGGAACTCATTATTGTTATTTTTTTAAAATTTTTATTTTGTTTAAATTTATTTGTTTTTTTATTTGCTTTTTTCAAGCTGTCAAAATCATATGGTAACTTAAATGGACTTTAAATCATAGTTATACAAAATATACCTCAGTTTTTACAGAATTAGGTATTTTTTATTTTTTATTTTTTGTTTGATATACAACTTAAAAAACTTAGTGTATTTAGGCATTATATATTAAGTTTTCCAAATTTAAGATTTAACGTTTTGTAAAATATTTTTTGCTAGCCTTCCGTCCATAAATGGTCTTCCTTGCTGAGCGATTTCCAAGCTTATTTGGCTTGAAATCTCTATTTTTAATTTTTTTATTTTGCGAAATTTCCTCATTTTGCTCTTCTAGCAGAACCCATTCTTGAATTTTTTGCATATAAAGCTTTTTTTGCTCACGAAAAAGTATTTTCCTTTTTTCCTCTTTTAATTTATTTATTTCATTGTGAAAAAGGTCAAAATACCAAAATGTTCGGTAACATAAAATGCATTGCATGTTACCAAAAACATTTTTAATGAGAAAAAAAATTTCTGTCTTCCATTATACTATTTTGTTTGCTGGCTTATTTTGAAATTAAATCAAAGCTGAAAAAAGCAGTAAGCATCCGCACATGTGCACTCGTTAACACTCAATTAACGACTGAATCAAACCAGGGATGCAAAATGATATTTTCAAATTGTACTAAGTTTTGAGAAAAAGTGTACTTTTTTCAGTCCGATTGTACTTTTTATTTTTTAAATAATTTTTATTAACAATTAACTATCATTGAAATTCATTTGTACTAAGTACTTATACATTATGTAGACAAGGTTAACAATTAAATTGAATGCTTAATTCCAAAAGGTACACAAAATACTGTCAGTGGTTGAGATCTGAATATATAATTATAATTTCTGATATACTTCTTGCTAACAAACGCTTAGTCATTTCTAAATTGTAGCAGCACGAATTAGATGACTTCATGAAATCATTTGTTCGGATTAGATTAGAGGCAGTCGAAACAAACAACCAGTTTCTGTCTTTTGTTTTTATTAAATTTTGAAACGAAAATATCATTTAAACATTTGCAGCAAAATGTGGGATGGATAATATTGCTCTAGCAATTCTTGAAATTTGTTGGCGTTTCTATAATCGTTTAATGTTAGGAAGATTGACTGATTAGGCCAAAGCTTCCGATCCTAGAGTTGGGGTTGCCAAAGTTCCGCTATGGCGGCTAAATGCAGTTGAGTTCCAGCGACTAATTGTTATCAGGCTGTAACCTACTTTCCAGAGACGCGTCGGTGTTAGTATGCACTCTGGATACTCAAGACTGTACGCCTTCTCACTTTAGCTGCCATCAGACGGGTGCCTGAATGACATTACTAGGGAGCACTTGGTCTCAGACCGGAAGTTGTGAGATGCTTGGGAATTTCGGGCAGAGGAATCACTTCTTGCTACCCCCAAGTGGATAGCAGACAGAGAGTTTTCAACCTTCCACAAAGGACATATATATATAATTCTTGAAATATTAGTAAAAATGGGTTCAAAAAAAATATATTTTGGTATATTTTGGTCAGTATTGAACCAACCGGTTTTCCGAATAAACTTGTTTATTCCCTTCAGATTGCATTCCGTAAGGTCTGCGAGTTTGGGTAAAGTTGAGTTACCTAGATACATGGCTCTGTAATGAGACAGAGCTGGACATTGACAGAGGAGCTGCTTTACGGTTTCTCCCTCCTCCTCATTATGACAACTTCTACAGAAGTCGTTGAAAGGGAGATTTAGTCTATTTGCGTGGGCACCTATAAAGCAGTGCCCTGTTAGGACAGCCACAAGTATACGTAGCTGATGTCGAGGGATCCCCAGTATGATGGCTGATTTTGCTCGGTCATATTGGGGACAGGTTAATTTGGAGACAGCACATGTGGGTTCATTGAACCATCTAGCTTTTGCTAACCCTATAAGTTTCTGGTGAATGAGGATTTTGCAGCTTTTTAGTGAGGCTCCCACTAGCCGGTCGGTGTCCCATTCTTGCAAACGAGATCCCTCCCTGGCTAGCTTGTCCGCAATTATATTGCCAGGCACATTCGCATGCCCTGGTACCCAGATTAGCTCGAGGTTGGAATGTGTTTAGGGATGTCAGGCATTCCTTTACCAGTTCAGATGTTGTGTAAACACCCGATAGAGCGTTCAATGCAGCCTTACTATCGGTACATATACGAATATCCTGCCTATATACCCTATTGTACCTTAACCAGTTAGCTGCCCTTTTTATGGCCGATATTTCGGCTTGAGTAATGCTACAAAGATCTGTAAGTTTGAAACGTATCCTCTGCTGAAATTGAGGAATGTATATGCCCCCTCTCACCCCTGCACCTGATTTGGATCCGTCAGTGTAAACCTCAAGCACTTCCCCTCGGTAATTAGGATCAATGAATGGAGGGAGAGTATCTGAGATTGACACTGCGAATCTTTTTTCAGGCATAAGGTAGGGAGAACAGTAGTCTATAAGTTCGGGAAGGTTTTCGAACTGTCCTATAATGTTCGCATGTTTATCACCTAGTGATTTCCATGTTCCGGCGGCACTGAGCCTAATTGCCGAGTTCATAGCCAGTTGTGTGACCATTAGATCGGCAGGAAGCCAGTGTAACATTGTGAACAAGGCTTTTAATGGGGTGGTGCGCCTGTAATCATCAAGGCCGATGTTCTTAGAATTCTGTCAATGATTTTAGAATAGGTGGATTTGCGTAGGGCCGGCCACCAGACGATTGCACCATACATTAATATGGGCTTGACGACCATTTCAAAGAGCCAGTTGGCCGTTTTGGGGTTAATATCCCATCTGTTGCCTATGGCCTTTTTGCAGGTATAGAGAGGCAATAGCGGCTTTCGCTGCTCTTGCTTGTACGTTTAGGTTCCACGATAACTTAGAGTCTAGGACGATACCTAGATACCTAGCATTATCGGTTAACCTTAGCGTGACTCCGTTAAGAGTTGGTAATGTGAAGTACGGTATTTTGTATTTTCTCGTGAAGAGTACGAGCTCCGTCTTTATTGGCTTAACGTTGAGTCCATTACTGATACACCATCTGGTAATGTGATCCAAGGCTGACTGTAGACGATGCGAGATTGTATCTGGGTACTTTCCCGACACTGCTACTGCAACGTCATCTGCGTAGGCCACTGTTTTAAATCTGTTTGAGTCTAGCTCCACCAGTACCGTGTTTATGGCAAGGTTCCACAGGATTGGAGATAAAACCCCTCCTTGCGGCGTTCCTCGCTTTGCAACTTTATAAATTGTTGAGGATCCCATCGTAGATGTGATGACCCTATTAGTCAATAATTCTTTGATGAGATTGGTTATTGACTGGTTTACGTTCAGTCTTGCCAGAGCCATGATGATGGTTTCTGGGTTGATGTTGTTGAAGGCACCTTCTATGTCTAGAAAGGCCGCCAGAGCAAATTCGTTATGCTTTATGGATTTTACAATGTAACCAACAAGCGAGTGTAGTGCCGTTTCAACCGATTTGCCTTTCGTATAGGCATGTTGAGCGGTGGATAGTAAGTTCGAGTTGATTACCGATCTAAGATGCAGATCAATCAATCGTTCTAGTGTTTTTAGTAGAAAGGATGATAGACTGATTGGTCTAAAATCCTTTGCGTTTGTGTGCGTAGTTTTTCCACATTTAGGTATGAAAACCACGGTGCATTTTGTCCATGCTTTCGGAATATATGACCATGCAAGGCATGCCGAGAATATCCGAATAAGCCATGGGACTATTAGGTCTGCATTCCGCTGGAGATCAGCAGGTATAATGTTATAGGGACCCGCTGATTTATACGGATGAAAGCTGTTTATGGCCAATGTAATGTTTTCCCTGTTTATGGGAAATGGGGCTAACGTATGATTGTGTGTGGTTGTCGTGAGTTCTCCTGTAAACGGAGCGCAACCGGGAAAGTGCGTGTCCATCAGGACCATAAGGGTCTCATGTCCACTAGTAGTCCAACTCCCATCAGATTTTTTGATGAAGCTGGGAGCTGAATAGGGTTGCCAGAAGGGCCTGATTTGGCCTGATTGTCAAGTTTTTTAATGCGCGTCAAGTGTCAAGTGAAAAAGTGATTTGTCAAGCTTTTTTGTAAGTTATTTTTTTTCTCAAATTTATTCTAGCTATTTAATAATACTTAAAAAAAGTATGTGTATATTTCTAAAAAACAAATCTAAAGCCCATATTTTTCCTATCAATAGAACTAAGGACTAATATGATACATATTTTTTTCTGCAATTATAGTTTAAAAAATAACTATAACTTTCTGTACAATTATTATAAAAGTGCCAACACTGATATTTACCCTATTACTCAACACTAGTAAATTGACAACATTGAACCAGAGAAGCAAGTCGTGGACTTTTCGTCGGCGGCGGCGGCGATTTGGCTTGAGCCGGGGTTTTACCGACGCGCCATCCTTCTATCAGCTTAGCCGACTTGATATACCCATGGTGGAATAATACAGGCGGTTTTTCATTGTTTTTTTAATAAAACCTATGTGTTTGAAGAATTGTCAAGTTATTTATGAAAATTATTATTTATTTATTATAGACTAGCTAAAACCTCTCAGCAAAATTGTTTTTACGAGTAAAAGTTGAAATTCAATTCGTGTTTTCCCAATAATAATTATCCAGAAGTTCTTCTTTAAAAACTAAAAATCTCTTTTATATATTTAGTATGAGTGTTTTTATTTGTCAAGTTTTTTTTTCAAAATCAAGTTTTTTTTTTGGCCAATGTCAAGCTTTTTGACAAATTAGATCTGGCAAGCCTAGAGCTGAAGGAGTCGTGGTTAAGATTTTACGCAGTCTGCTGGTCTCTGAAGTGCCTTCTATATTACTGTAGAAGGACCTCCAGGATTTGCGTTTCTTACCAAGTTTTTGAAACTATTTACGGAGGACTTATAATCGGACCAGTTTCCTAGTCTTTTGGCCTCATTGAAAAGTCTACGGCTCTCTTTGCGAGCAGTTGTTATCTCGGAGTTCCACCATGGTGGTTTACTCCTACCCCGGCAGACACTAGGTCTGCAAGCTTCTGATGTTGCTAAGTTGAAAACATTATTTAGATTTTCAACCGCAGTATCAATATCGTGCCGGTCGTTTATGACAGGTGGTTGTGGAATAAGTTCAGAGAGGAGCTGTTTTTGCTCCACCCAATTTGTCTTTTTCCTGTTTATTATGGGCACTGGCTTGTTTAGTGGAATTTATATCTTAAATTCAATATATCTGTGATCAGAAAAAGTACAGTCGTTAGAGACCCTCCATTCCCTGATCATGTTCGAGTGCATAGCGCTTACTAATGTCATGTCTAGAACCTCCCTTCTATTTACAGTTATAAAAGTGGGTTCTGACCCGAGATTTGAAATATCAAGATTGTGGCAAAGAATGAAATCAAATAAAGACTCACCCCTTCCATTTATGTTCGAGCTTCCGCAAACGACGTAATGCGCGTTTGCGTCTGCTCCAATTATGACTGGCCAATTTTTTGTGTTTGCCATTCTGACTGCGCTGCGAATCTTTTCGGGTGGAGATTCGCGTTCATATGTCATGTAGCTGGAGATGACCATAATGGTGCCCTCGTCCGTCTCCAGCGCTGCAGTTAATGTGTCTTCATCACTGTAATCAGATAAAATGAAGATGTTTAGATTGCCTTTGGCCAGAATGCACGCTCTAATGTTACCTTGACCATTGGCATAAAGTAGCCTGAAGCCTTTAGCATTAAGTCCGCAAACCCTATCTTGGTGAAGCCACGGTTCCTGGACTAGGACTACGTCCTCCCCTTTCTCTACTAGGCGGAGGAGCATGGCAGCGGATGCTGCTTTACAATGGTGAAGGTTCACCTGTGTAATTTTGGTCATGGTACGGCATAACTGTGACGTTGGCGTCCTCCAGGTCAGAGTCCAGGAGAACGTCCTCGTCAACTACCTCATCCATCCCCTCAAAGAATTCCCCTACCCAGCCGGAGTTGGATACGGTATCCCCTTGAGAGGTTAAACTGGCAGTTTCGTCTACCGACATAGACATAGCGTCTGAAGCTGGATCATCGCCCTCCTGATCCCTAGCCTACCTATCGTCGAATTGTAGATACTTAGGAAGATGGATTCGAAGCCGTAATACATCTTGCCTTGTATCTCCTTCAGCGATGGCAAGGATTCATGGTTCAGGACCACGATGATCCTTCTGTAGGCTCGTACAGGTTCCGAAACCTTGGCGACCAACCAACCATTGGTTGGAACGTCACTGTTGCAGACCTGTAGGAGTTCCAGAATTTCCTCGGGTTTTGATGGCTCGTCTGGGACTCGAGCAGAGGCTCTAGGTCGCCGAGGCACCTCATTAATAGGTACCACGTCAAGCCTAGCACCCTCCCACAGCCCTTTCAGATTAACGATCGCCTTCTTATACAAAGAGATTGATCGCTCATCCGAAAAGGCTATAAGCTGTACCCTCCGGCGAAGCCATCCGGCATCATCACATTTGGGGGTTGGTCCTGGATTGGTTTTGAAGTCTTTCCAGAACGCCCCCATCAGTTTCTTACGGACCATGTCCCACTGACATGCCACCGTCTGCGTCACTTCGGTCGATGACAGATAGCCTTTAGCCATCTCGCTGAACGATTTGTTCATCGGCCTGTGACGTTTCATAGCGGGCTGTTGGCTCTGCGTCTGAGCCTCCTCCTCTGAACGTTGCCGTTTAGGCGTGTCCGCAGACGTCGGAGGAGTCTTTTGCAGATTGGCCAAAAAATTTTGAGCCCATTTAAGTTTTGCCCGTTCTTCCGGGGTGAGGGACTCAGCTGGCCGTTTGCCTAGCTGCGTTGAAAGTCTTTCGGCGGACCGCCGTTGCGTAAAGGCCCTTCTTGCAGGTGTTATGTGCCTGTGGAGTTTGCCTTGAGTGGCTTGATGCCGAGCGTCGGCCGAGACCTGGGCCGTGGCAGATTTTAAAGTACTTGGTTTGAAGTCCAGAGGCACTCCACTGCCGGGTTTTTGCCAACACTAAGCGTTGGTTTGTCGTTGAGCCCTTAGGTGCTACAACGCTGCATTTGGTGAGCTCAAGTTTCCCCTTGCCCCCTCCAGCGGGTTTATTACATTTGGTGGGCTCAGGTTTCCCCTTGCCACAACCTGTGTTAAGTTTGTTACCAGTAGCTTGCAGATTTGCCCTGCCTGGTACATTCACCGGACTAATCTGGGGCGCAGTAGCATTCGACTCACCTTGGCCTGTGGCCGACACCAAGGGAGTACGGTCTCCGGAGATTATTAGGCCCGCAACCTGATACTTGGGGCACTTTTGTTGTCTTGACATTTCTTTTTAAGGGGGGGGGGGGGGGGGGGTTTGCATTTTATACTTGCTGCCAAGTGAATGAACCTGTCAAAAACAACAGACCACCAAGTCGCCCAATATGGAACAGACGCTGGATGGATTTGCGGACACGTATTTGGTATGGACGTAAAAGAGATCAGAGATCTAAAGCGGACAAAAATGTGGTCTGTTAACCGCCCCTACTAGGGGAAAACAGACGCTACAGACCATGGGAAGGGTAGTTCTTAGTTCGTGCTCACCAAGAGATATTCTACATGGGTCCTTGCACTTAAGCCCCCGCATCGCGTCAAGATGACCACCCATCGCGGGACAAGGTGGTTAACATGAAGTTGCCATATAAAAAATGGGATGATTTAAAATACTTTCGCATAATGAAATAAAATTAAGAAATAGTCCTAAATTAGGGATGGGGGTGCTATTGTACTTTTTACTTTCAAATAGTGCTAAAAAAAAGTACAATTGTACTACCTTTTGCATCCCTGAATCAAACTGAAATAGATGAGAACAAGCGTCGGTGTGAGTTTTTTTTATTGTTTTTGTAGCACAATTGTGCACAGAAAACTAATATTTGGATTAATCTGCTTTAAATGAATAAGGGCCAGTTTATGACTTCGTATTTAAATGGCATTTATATTTAAGTTCTATTTAAATACGAAATTAAGTTTTGCAGTACAAACTTAAATGAAACTTAAATAATATTTAAATGACCAACCATGCTGATTTAAGTTCTATTTAAGTTGTGCACATATACATACAGAAACATATGAATCAGAAAAAATCAGAAACATGAAAAATCAACATCTTTTGGGGTGCCATTTGAACTTCTTTTATTAATATTATTCTATTATATCTTCTTTCTTAATTGTTTTACACTTTTAAGACATTGCAGCAACCTATTAATGGTGTTATTTTCAGCCTAAAAAAGAATTCACATCAGAAATTTTTATTTAATTTTGTTCAACAGCTGTTTCTCCAAAAAAAATTTAGAGAATTTCGTGATGCTGCCACATGTTTATCGTAATTAAATACAAACAATAATTTAACACTGAAAAACTGAAACTGTATTTAAATGCAACTTAAATTTAAATGACAATTAACTAAATGCGTATTTAAATATGAAGTCATAAACTGGCCATAAGAATGGTCATTTAAGTTTCATTTAAATGTCACATAATTTTGTACTGAAAAAATTAAATTGGTACTTAAGCGGCATTTAAAGATAAATGACACTTAAATGAGTAGTCAATTATTGGGCCTACATAAAAATCTATAGGGGTATCGAAAGACTTAGTTCAATTCCAAAGCTTTTGGAAAAGTTTATTACTAACTTTTTAAGTCACAATGTTATTGTCAAGCATCAACATGGTTTTAAAAAAGGATGCTCAACTAGTACCAACCTTTTACAATTAACGGCTTCAATTAATAAAAGATTTGTCGTTTGATAAAGTTAATCACAAACTCCTCCTCATTAAGTTGCAGATACGATGTATTCGATGTTTTTATAAGCAGCAGCGCACACATATGTATGTATGGTGAGAATGTGTGGTTTGTGTATTTCTTTGTTTGCTTGCATGTGCTATGTTGGTTGTGGGTGTGTGTGTATCTTTGTTTGCTTGCCTGTGCTATGTTGGTTGTGTGTGTGTATGTTCGTTTGCAAGACTGTATTGTGTGTGTTTCTGTTGGTGTGTGGGCAGTGAATTTTTTGTTGACAGAGAATGTGTGTATATCTGATTATTCTAGGTGTGTCGTCACCACTGACGTCATAGCTGGGTGTGTGTTATGTTGTTTGGTGTGTTGCTGTTGGAATCTTGGCAGAGAAATATTTTATTGGCAGAGAGTGTGTTTATATCTGCTTATTCTAGGTGTATCGTCATCACTGACGTCATAGCGGGGGTGTGTGTTTTGTTGTTTGGTGTCTCGCTGTTATCATGGAGGCAGACATTTTTTGTTGACAGAGAATGGCTGTATATCTGATTATTTTAGGTGTGTCATCATCATCACTCACGTCATAGCGTGTGCATCTGGGTGTGTTTGAATGTGTTTGTGTATGTTGCGATCACTTTGGTATCGTTGTATTAATGATGTTTATTAGATTTAATTTTTGTACTTTTATATATGAGAATGTATTTATATTTGTTTTTCATTTTTCTTTATTTTTTCATAATACTGCTGACTTCAAGATTTATTCCTTATAATTTGAGTCTGTTTTTATATGTTTTTTATTTTTGTTTGTTTTAATAATTCTGCTGACTTCGAGACTTATTCCTTATAATTTGGTTATATACATATATAAATATTACATATTTTACCCTACGGTCCATAACCACCTGGACGAACGGGAGTCCATAACCAGGGTACCCGGGTACCCTAGTGAAGTTTTTTCGTTTACACTCAAATAAAATAATATATATATGCACAGATTATTAGAAACGCTTAGTTTTTACATCTGAACTGTACAAATTTCATGTTTGTAAGATAAAATTGGTTTCTATGGGCATTTTCTACTTAAAAGGCCCACAAAAGTAAACAAAAACTGGTTTTATGTTTCTGTTTTTAGGTAGCAAATGTTCAGCTACGGTAGAAAAAGAATACATTTCAATGATTTCGTCAGTATAAGTTGAACAGTGAAGTTGAAGAAAAATGAACCGCAAAATAGAATTGTTAACTGAAAGACAATATCTGCGTTTGAGTGAAGAAGCCAGAAGCAGATATATTGAGTCTATACTTGATGATATGACTGAGGATGACGACGCTTTAGTGCCAATTGAGGAAGAAGAAGAGGTATTAACTGGAGAAGTGCAAGACTCAGAGAGTGAAGACTGCGACAATGACAACGAAATTCCAGCCGCTAATGACACGCCAATGCAAATTGAGCAAGATGTATTTGAAGTGACAGCGAAGCTGATATGGTTGAAGAAAATGCACCAACATCAAGCACAACAGAAAGTATGATTGCACGTGATGGTACTCAATGGCAACTAAGACCACTGTTTGTAAACAAATAAGGAGTCACATCATCGTAAGAACTCGCAGTGATCCATTACGAATGACGGAAAGTATGACTGGTATGCAATGCTTCAAGAGTTATTTTACAATAGAAATGGTAGATATAATAGTGCGTCATACCAACAAAAAAGCCAATTCAACTTATGATGCCTACAATGCAGCAAACCCAACAAAGCGTCAATTGAAGTGGAAGGATACGACAGTGGCAGAAATATACGCATTCATTGTAATGCTGATAATGGCAGGCGCAAATCATTCCAATGATGAAAATGCAAGGGACTTATGGACGCAATTGTCTCATCCTCTATTCCGTGCAACAATGGGATTAAACCGCTTCTGGGATCTTATTCGTTTTATACGTTTTGATGACGCGAGAACAAGAAACGAGAGGCAGCGCACAGACAAAGCTGCTGCAATAGGAGATATTTGGATAATGTTGAACGCTAATCTCGCAAAATATTATGTGCCTACAGAAAATTTAACAATCGACGAACAATTGTATCCGTACCGCGGCAGAACAAAATTTACCCAGTATATTCCATCGAAGCCTGCGAAATACGGGATTAAGGTATGGTGGATATGCGATGCTAAAAATTCATATCCTCTTCATGGCCAAATATATACTGGCAAACAAGACAGTGGTCGCGAAATCGGTGTAGGCGAAAGAGTAGTCAGAGATTCGGTTGGGCTATACAACAATAGCAGACGTAATATCACCATGGATAATTTTTTTACGACGCTGCCAATGGCAAAGCAGCTGATGTCCGTCAAACTTAGCATTGTTAGAACACTGAGGCGAAACAAAGCCTATATACCAACAGAAATGAAAGACGATAAGAGTTGGACCGTTGGGACAAGCAAATTTGGTTTCCACGAGAAGGTGACTACGGTTTCACACAAACAGAGGAAAACAAATTCCGTAATATTATTGTTGTCGACTCTGCATGATGATGCAACTGTAGAAGAAAACGGCAAACCAGAAATCATCAATTTTTATAACAAAACGAAAGGTGGCATGGATGTTATGGACCAGACGCTTCGGGAGTATACCACACAGAGACACACAAAAAGGTGGCCTTTATCATTTTTGTACAATATGCTCGATGTTAGTGCTTTCGCGGCATACACTATATTTTATGATAATAACAGAACTGTTCCATATCAAACAACACGGAGAAAACGCTTTTTGCGTAATCTTGCTAGAGATTTGTGTGCGCCCATAATAGAAGAAAGAGTAGCCAATCGCCAAGTAACGCGCCATTTTTCCACCAAATCAGCAATTGAGAGCTTTTTGGGAGGACCAGTGGAGACGGTAACCTATACCGAGCAACCATCTACTTCTACGGCTGCTTTTACTGATGGCAGGAAGCCAATAACAGGATGCTGCTATTTGTGCGCTTCTTTGCCAGACAAAAGGAGAAGAAAG
Organism: Gymnocheta viridis; assembly: GCA_956483585.1. Classification (NCBI taxonomy): domain Eukaryota; kingdom Metazoa; phylum Arthropoda; class Insecta; order Diptera; family Tachinidae; genus Gymnocheta; species Gymnocheta viridis. The sequence goes on from OY101444.1 coordinate 46,473,271, forward strand.
ACGAGAAAAGTCTGCAACGTTTGCGAGAAACCAGTTTGCGATCAACATACTCAAACAATATCAAAATGTTTTCCATGTTTCAACCATGACTCAACATAAGACATCAAATATTAGAAATGAGTTAAGTTCATGTTGGAGTTTCATCATGGAGTTTCATGTTGATATCTTCAATAATAAAGGAACAGCAGCACTTTAAAGTTCAAAAAAGTTCCCGGGTACCCGGTTATGGACCGTAGGGTTTATTTTTTGTTCTTTTATATATTTGTTTCTGTTTATATGTGTGTTTTTGATTTTTCTTTATGTTTCTATAATTCTGCTGACTTCTAGACTTATTCCTTATAATTTGGTTATACAGATAAATATTGCATATTTTATATTTTTGTTCTTTTATATATTTTTGATTCTGTTTTTATACCCTTCACCAAAAAAGTTGGAAAGGGGATATATATAGGGTTGTCATTCCGTATGTAATTTCTTCATTATTCATTTATGACCCCATAAAGTATATATATTCTGGATCCGTATAGATAGAGAAGTCGAATGAGCGATGTCCGTCTGTCCGTCTGCTACATTTGGGTGTTGTTAGAATTAAGGCCAAAACACAACATAGAGAAATAAATTTTATACCATTCTCTTAAAATTTTTCATAGATTTGTTCGGTTTGAAAATAACAAAACTCGGTCCAATAATTAATGAGATATAGCCAAAAGACTTTTTTGTTATATTTCCTATTCTGTTGTTTTTTATGGCCCCAACTGTCCTACGGTCTATTTGATGAAGCAGATCTCTTGTATGGAGTTCTACGAAGGTTTAGACTGAAAATAATTGAAGTCGGTCCATTAACGACTAAAATATGAGCAAAAAAAATTGCATTCGAAATAATTTTACTTTTAAAAAGTTGCGTGGGGATTCAATCCAACAACCTCTTGGTTGGTAGTCACGACCGTTTCCTGTACACCACAGAGCAGTTTTATTTTTCATAGTAGTTTACGCGTTTCAGAACATAATATATCTTATTTATTATAAAATACTAAAATGTTAAATTCTTGATGGAAATTGGTGTGGTTGTTTTAAGTCTTCCCTTTTTGTCACACATATATCACATCCATACATACTGAAATGCGTTCATGGGCACATGTACACATTGTGTGTAAACAATCGAAAAGCAATGATTTGTTGTTTTGTTTTTGTTTGTTTCTTTAAACATTTTCTTTTCGTATATAAATAATCAAATTTTTTTTATATTATTTATATTAAAGAAATGTAATGGATCGTCAAGACACTATGTACGAGTAAATATACAAAATCAATGAAATTGAATTTTAGTTTTGTTTTGAAAATGTATTAATATTTCATTTTTTATGACTATTTGTGATTTCAAAAGAAAGGCAAAATTGATGCTTATATCCTGTTTTATACTTGTGTAATTTTAATTATTTTCTATATTCAGGTGCAGAGTGTACCTGCAGTATATCAGAACCCGGTATTATTATGGTATTTGTACAATGTGATAAAAAATCTTTTGACAATTAAAATGTTGTTTGGATACTTAGTAACACATAACAAAGCAGAAAAATCTCTTCCCGGCTAGAATTTAATAGAATAGAAATGTTTCTTTCATTCTGTAACATCAGTGAGTTAATCTTCAAATATCAATCTCCAAAATGTAATTAGCAAAGAAACTAAAAAATTGAAAACCCCGCGAAAATAGCGCATGTTCTAAAAATTTCAACTGCAATATTGGAAATTATTCCCAAAATTTATTTAAAAAAAATCATATAATTGGCAATCGGCAGTCAAAAATCTTGAAAAAAAATCTCTAAAATGCAAAAATTCTTTGATTTAATATTGATTAAAAAACAGCAACATTATAGAGTAAAAAAACTTAAAAAATATCATTTCCATTGTAAAAATTAAACTTTTATTTCAAACTATTTTGAATTTGGAATAAATATTTAAAATGCATTTGTATTTGTATTTTGAATAAAAGAATTGCAAATACCTACTTTCCACAAATTTATATTTAGCTTCTAGATTGCAATATCCAATTGAATAATTTAATGTGGGCTTAATTAAAATGTATTCTAAGAATAGTGTGCAATTCATCAAATATTTTTCAAACAATCAGTTCCTTTCGTACATATCATACATACGAACTTTGGATTTTTAGATCGGAATGTTTGGGGAAAATTTCCAAAAATAGTATATGCATACATATTTGTATTTTATTTTTTCTTTGCATATTTTCGTATTTTCCCCAATTCAACATATACCAAATGATAAGTTAAGATCTTAGGAGATAAAAATTGATTTCTTCATATTCATATAAAATAAACTGGTCTTACGTTCACTAAAAACACCTAAAAAATCAAAGTTTTGAGGAATATCGCATGTCGATAGCACGCACTACGGAATTGGACGCGGATTAATGGTTAAATATTACGAAAATAAGCCGAATTATGGGTTGGATTTGAGAGCAAAATGTTTTCTGTTTGCGATTTTATCGTAATTTTTCATATTTAGTCTCTGTCTTACTTAGTAAACGCAGAAGAAGATTTAAATAAAATTTGTTTTAATTAAATTCATCTGTTTTCTTAGCAGGCTTTATATGAATTACCGAATTCGTATTTTTTAAATCAATTGTGGTTGAAATTCCATTGTGTTTCTATATCAGAACTATACAGGTTATATTGAACCAAAACCTTTATCGTCTGGTCCAACTGCAATACAGATAAGTAAATGGAAAAGATAACAAAATTTTAAAAAGACAACTATCAGAATACCTATAGTTTACATACATACGTACATCATACGAGTTTCAAAGAAAAAATTAAATTAAAATAATGAATTAAAATATGTTGTTATATTTTACAATTTAATATTTTTTCTTACACCGTCAAGTTATTTTTTTTTTGTTATTAATATTATATTATATCAAATAAAAACGTGGACAACTTCCTAAATTCATTATATAATTATTTTATCACTGTACAAAATCCTATCTGATAACATATTGGATATTTTTGAAAAATAAACCTTTTATTGTTCATAAAATTGGAAAAAAAACGCAAAAATTAAAAAAAACATATTATAAATGAGATTGTGCCTGCTTTTTAAATAAATTGTCGAACAGACTTTTTCAAATAAAAAGTAAAAGTAATAAAAACAACTAAAATGTATCGAAAATTCTAAAAAAAGGGTTTTGTTGTGTTCAGGATTCGAAACCGTGTAAGAAGCTACGGTTTCAAATTCTGACCAACCATTTATTAATTTTTTTTTTAATTTTTGATACATTTTAGTTATTTTTATTACTTTTACTTTTTATTTGAAAAAGTTCGTTCTTTTTTTAAGAATTTTTGATATGTTTAAATTATTTTCAATGTGAAGATAATATTGGAACATTTTAATCATGAGACTAGCAGATTTATGTAATAGGTGTCGATATTTTTTTATCTATTTTGGGAGAATTTCTTCATTATTAAACCTGTTCTTACGTTTCAAATCATTTCTTTGTTTAGTCGAAGACCACTGGCTTATTGATAAAGACGTTGAAACACTTCTTGGATGTGTGAAAAAATATATAAGTGCTAATAAGGGGATGTTAATATTTTTAAACTGCACCCCAGGCAAGAAATTGTAACAAATTTGTTACGAAATTCATAATTTATGGCTGATTTCATAAACGCAGTTTGCAAAGCAACACGAGAATGCCTTGTAAACTCATGCTTCCAGTGTTGCTTTGGAAGCTGTGTTTATGAAATCAGTCTATTCTGTAAAATAGAGATTAGAACCAATAATGCGTGATCGTGATTAATTTTTTGTTTCCATCACGTGGGGGTGCGTCCGTGAGACGGTGAGTGGCAATTTTTTTTTTGTTTTAATGTAATTTTTTTCATTTAAATTATTAAAAAAAAATTTTTTTTCGTATTTCGTGGGCGCGAATTTTTGTGATTGTGACTTCTTTCGTAACTCCGCACTGTGGTGAAGGGTATATAAGATTCGGCACAGCCGAATATATCTCTCTTACTTGTTATGTATGTTTTGGATTTTTCTTTGTTTTCATAATCCTGCTGACTTCGACAACTACGAACTTTATTATTTAGTATTGGCTTTATTTGCTTATTTAGTTATAAATATTATTTCCCAGATCCATTGGAGGTCTATAGAGTACATTTTTGGGGTTATATTTCATATCTAATAAAAATTAATTTATCTGTTTGTATAGTATTGGCTTTATTTGCTTATTTATTTATAAATATTCACCCTTATTCCAGTTGGCGACATCGACGTCACGTCAACTCAATACCAAATAATTGGGGGTTGTCTACCCGCTTTCGAAAACAACTGACTACTATTGATAGGCTCATGTTATTTTCTGGACCTTAGAGAACGGAAATACTCTGCCAGTAGCACAAAATTGTTTTCGAGAGCAATTAGACCAGCTCCAATTTTTTGGTATTGTGTTAAGGTGACGTCGATGTCGCCAACTGGAATAAGGGTGATTATTTCCCAGATTCGTTGATGAGTAGATTTTTAGAATTATATTTCAGATCTAGTAAAAATTAATTTATCTGTTTATTTACATTAGGTGTGTCGTTATCATGTGTGTATGGCGTCATTACTTCTTTAACTGGGTGCGTATATTTGAACTATATTTCATCTAGTATCGTTGTTGTTATTCTACATATTTGAGACTTTTTTATATATATTTATTAACATTTCTTTTAGTTTTCTTAATTACAATACTGTGGAAGCAGAGAAATATAATGTTTGTATATTTGTTTATTTATTTTAAGTTTGTCGTCCTCACTGACGTCATCGCGTGTGTATATGTATGTGCAGGATGTCGTCACTTCTTTATGTAGATGTATTTGTATGGGTGTGTTGTGCTCGGTTTAGGTTCGTGGTATTAACTTTGTTTATAAGATTTTGCTGTTCTGTATATTTGAGGTTGTTTTATATGTTTTCGATAATTCTTTGTTTTATTTTTTTTCTTTAATTATGCTTACTTGGCCATTTATGAACGCTATGGCAAAGTCTTGACTTTATTTGTTTATTCCTTTATAAATATTACTTCCCATATTTATTGGCGGTCTATAGAATAGATTTTTAGGATTATATTTAATATCTTGTGAAAACATTTTTGGTTGTTTATATATACAAAATTTGAATTTCAAAAGTGTACAGTTGAATTAAAAATATTCCTTATGATGTTAAATAGTGTTGATTTCGAAAATTTTAAAAATCGAAATAGTTTAAAAAGTCAACAATCAAAAAGTTGACGAATAATAATTACAAAAGTTATCTATTTAAATCTAAAATTATCTCATATGAAATGCTTTCATTTAGATTTAAAACGCACCACAACTATATTCAAAAATTATATAAAGTAGTACTTATATTTAGTTATTCTGATAATAGGAAGAATATTATAACAATAATATAAAATCGTGTGCTTAGGAAACATTATATAGAGTGAAAAAATTAATCAATGGATATTGACTATACTAATTTATTTTAAAAATTACTTACGGGATAGCAATTGAGATTTAATTTTATTTTTTTTATTTTAATTTTGCTATGGGGACGATTGATTTATACATACTTACTTACGTCTTTGTCTTTTTTCCGAAGCGTGCCAAATTGTTAATTTCGTTGTGCAGAGTGATTCTTACTGAAGGTGTTTGACTACATGATAGTTCTACTCAGTTAAACCAAAACATTTTTTTTATCAATTTTCGCTTACTAATATATTTTTGACAATAATCTCAGGTACATAGCTTGATTTTGTATCCTATTACATTGATTTGGTTATTTACTTAAAAATATTCATTTATTGACTGCTGATTACTATATTAAGGAGTGTGGTTAGGAATTTAGGATTTTGGTATGCAGTGTGACTATCTATGAAGCTGGTTATTTTAAAACAAGAGCATTTAATAAAATATTCTAAAAATTCTGCAATACTTTTTATATGGGATATATATATCAATTACATAAAAATTATCATAAAATAAATGGTGTTGGGCAATTGAATAACAATATTAAGAGTTTAAGTAATATGTCTAAAAATCACATTTATATACATTTTAAACTCCAGAAATAGTTTGGTTCTTTAAATTTTTCTGAGTGTTATTACGGATTGAGAATTACATAACGAGATATATTCAAAATGTATACTGTTCTATAGATGTATGTTGATTTCTCCATTGCTATGAGGGCGATTGATTTGTACGTCTCTCAGTCTTTTTTTCTGAAGCGTGCCAAAAAAAATTGATTTTGCTGTACAGAGTGATTCTTACTGAAGTTGTTTGACCACATGATAGTTCTACTCAGTTAAACCAAAAATTTTTTTAATTAATTTTCGATTACTAATATATTTTTGACAATAATCTCAAGTACATCAGTTGATTTTGCATCCTATCACATTGATTTGGTTATTTACTTAAAAATATACTTTTCTTGACTTCTGTTTTTTATATTAAGGAGTGTGGGAAACAATTTTTTGTTAAGGAAGGTCAGGAATACTATTTATAAAATAAAATTTTTACACATTTCTTTTTAAACTAAAAATGATTTGATTCTGAAAATCTTTCTGCGTGTTATTAAATTACGGATTGAGAATTACATAACGAGAAATGTAACAAAATGATGACTAGGATACCTAATGTAGATAATAATTTAGTAAGTCTTAAAAACTTTAAAAAGTAAATGCATCTGCAACTTAGACCCTCTTGAATGATACACAAGATCTTTTCAAAGCACCAGAAAAAACTTGAAGTTTTTTAACAATTATCAATAATTTTATTATGCGGAATATTAGGGAATATATTATGTAAATTTGTAGACAATATTCAATAGATAATAATAAATGTTTAGGTAATTATGGTTGCACGAAATAAAAAAAATTTATCTAATTTATTTAGATGTAAACCACTTATACGAATATGATATCTCCCATTATCAACCATAGAGAAACTTTGAATGGTTTTAACCAATTTAGATTATGTTAGGTATGGTTCAGTATTTTGATACATATCAGAAATAGACTTAGATTATACATCAATATGGTATGATTATCAATATGTATTATCATTTTATGCAGAAAACATTTAAAACATTAAACAACGTTAATTAACAACAAATTTAAATACTAAAACAAAATGCATTCAATATAGATTATTTTTAAAGAAAATATAGATAATTGTTATTTTTAAATAGCACTAATCAGTGTTCATACAAACTTCTTTCTAAATTACCTAAAACATAATAAAAATAAATCAATTTTATTCTATTTTTTAATATTTTATTAGTTTAATATTATTTCATTAATTATGTATGGTGAATATTTATCACATTTACATAATTTCCTCATATCAAAAACAGTCAATATAAATATTTCATCACCAACCTGATAGCCACCAAAGTACCACAGACAGCGCCAAAATCTTTTATTATTGATTTTAAGAATAGCACCGCTTCCCTCTGATCTTACATTAAAGAGTCTTTTTTCCTCTAGAAAATTCCCTAGCATAATCTTTAGTGAAGACATTGATAATAATAATCCCTATTATTCATAAAGAAATTCTTATTTATACTTTTAATTAGTCTACTTACTTAAAAAATCAAGTTCACTTAAATAAGACTAAAAGATATACACAAGATCACTTCGAATGAACCTTGAGAAAACAATTTATTCAGATTTACTTAAAAGAAAATGAATAAACATGACAACAATAATTTTAATTGTGATATTCGTTAGATCACACCAAAAATTGAATGCATTTTTAAACCTCAACTGACTACAAACAATCAATAAGGTTATGTGACTATTACACCTTAAAAGCAATATAAATAAAAAAATAACTGTAAGACTAAACATTAAGGGGACAAGACTATACATTAACGAATTAAATATTACATTAGAATGTGAATCAAATGAAACAAAAAAATTTTATAGAAATTTTATTTACAAAAGAATCACATGCATACGAGTACATATAGAATTAAGTAAATTTAAAAGCAAAACAAAAATCCTAATATGATTTGATAATTAATAAGAAATATTTAAGTTATTATGATTATATTGATTTAAGTGAAACATGAAACAAAAAGAAGCATAAATACTTCTACTTCATACTTCTACATGTAAAAGCATGTGAATGAGGATATAATCAATGTATACACATTATACATATATTAGAGCAATGTAAGAAGTAAATATGCCTTGTTTTATACAAAAAGTCGGTGAAAATTTTTCTTAGTCATCAGCAAACACAAGCACTTTCTTTAAAAATTAAAATATATGACTATAGAAACATATGAATTCTCAAAATGATCAAATACCTCATCAAACCTGATGTAATACTTGATAAATTTAAAGAAATTATGTACTTATAGAAATACTAGCGGATACCCGGCGTGTGCTACTACGCAAAGAAAGGAAAAAGTTTTGTAAATTTAAAGGAAAAAATGAACTTTGTTTATTTGAAAACTGTTTTTATCTTAGTGCTAAAGGATAAATAATATTTTTAGTTTTATTGTGAGGTGTGTAGACATAAAGATTTTTCGGCGTTCCAACTCTGGAGCAAGCCACATACAATTGACCATGCGAAAAACAGGAATTTTCTAAGTTCAAACCAGCAACACTCAGCGATTGGCCTTGAGCCTTGTTGATTGTTATGGCGAAAGCCAGACGCACTGGAAACTGCAATCTCTTGAAATTGAATGGTAAATCAGTTGAAATAATTGGAATTCGTGGTACCAAGACTTCTTCGCCTTTAAATTTGCCGCTGATGATTGTAGCTTCAATTAAATTCTGTGATAATTTTTTCACAGCAAGTCTTGTTCCGTTGCACAATTTCGGTGGATCTAAGTTGCGAATAAGCATCAACGGTGAACCAACTTTTAAATTTAAAATGTGTGGTGGCATTCCAGATGTTCGTTGTGCAGATGCTGTATTTCTTCTAAGAGCAGATCTTTTCGGTGGCATTTTCAAAATTTAGATTTTAATGCGTGTGTGGCTAGATAATTCTTTAGAACAGCAAACGCGAGAAAATAGAAACAATGGGCGCGTTCAGCAGAAAAACCTGCTACTAAACAGTTTAGAAGTAGCAGCTTTTGATTTGATTGATTTTTCGGAACGATCTGCTCACTTTTTTGTCAAAAATATCAAAAAATTCAATTTTTCAATGAAAATTATTGGCTTTTATTTTTTTAAAAGTTTCACAATTTTTATTTGTGAATTTAAATGAATTAATATTTAAAAATGTATTATGAAATTTGAATCAAAAGTCAAACTGAACTAAAAAATCGTAATTTGATGAAATGTATCGTACTTTTTCTTTGCTACCAAAAACAGTGAGCGCTCACTCAACATGTTCGCTCATCACTCAGTAATAATGCGTTCAGCAGATTGTTGAGCAACAGTTGTGTAGCAAACTGTGTCTGCTGAACGCACCTAATATAAGGTTTAGAGGAGTTGTAAGGAGTTTCCTTTAAAAATTAATGTTAACTTGAATAAACACTTACATTCAATTGCTACCAATACTCAAAAACACAAACAAATTACACAGAAAATTTTTTTCTTTTTCACAAATAATAAGATTTTTAACATAAACTTTTTTTTGGAACTACACACAAAGGAAAGGAAATAGTAACAACTTTTTGTTAGCGAATTTTTCTTCTTGAAAAAGTGAATACTTACAGTTGCAACCAATACTGAAAATCACCATCAAATAGCACAGGAACAAATATTAATGAGCTTCCAATTTAAAATTTTTTTAGTACCACGCACTCAGAAATAATATTTGAAATTTAGGTTAGTTGGATGAACGCAGGAAATTGCAGGCAAAAACCAATAACACCGCAAAGCTAAATGAAAACTTGAAATTTTTAATGAGGTTTGGAATATTTTTTTTTTCACTGTACTTGGAAATAGTATGAACAATTCAAAACTAACACCAAATTCCCGAGAACGGCAAAATTTGTTGGAAATTACTTTAATTTTTAATGTTTCAATTCTATTTTTTACATCACACAGCAAAATAATACTTAAGATTTTTGGTTAGTCAGATAAATTAAATCGATCACTTTAACATAAAACCACAACAGAATTTCACGAAAATAAAAAAATTATTACTTAGAATGAGGTTTTGAATCTTGGGCGATTTTTGCAACACACAGCGAAGTAATATTAACAATTTTTGGTTAGACCATTTTTCTTTAAAAAAATAAAATAAACTTGAATGAACACTTACAATTGCAACCAATACTAAAAAACACCACAAAAATACACGAAAACTTTTCCAACTATGTATACAATTTAAAATTACAATTTTTTGTACTGCAACTACTATGAAAAATTTTAGTGTTTTTTTTCATTTAAAAAGTGAGATTCACTTACAATTGAAACCAAAGCTCAAAATCACTCCGAAATTACACGCAATTGATATTTAACAAAAAATTTTCTAATTTTTTTTTTTTTTTTGTAATACACAAAAATATGTGAGGGATAAAATTTTATCTGGAAATTTAACAAATATGGTTCAAAGAATTGACAAATATGGTTTTTACCTTGGATAGAGAATTTCTCACAGATTTTAAATCTGTTATTGGAATTAAAGTGGACTTAAAAACTTTTTTTTTATCTCAATTTATTCGACAAAAACATTAATTTTTACGTAAGCGTCTTGGGCTAGAATTGATATAGCGCCACATATATTTTTCAGATTGGAAAGGAGGTAAGCCTAAAACCATCCTCTATAAATTCCCTTTTGAATGACACCAGTTTGGACCAAATCAGATATACCCGGTGCGCTTCGCTACCCCCTCTTTATAAAATAAAATTCCTATTGTGAAAATTTAATGACAATCGGTTCAGTAGTTAAGACTATATTACGACTTTTCATTTTCTAAAAAGGGGCGTGGTCCCACCCACTTTTCTCCTGGCACGTAATCCAAATTATGCCAATACCATATGTACCAAATATCATCGATGTAGGTAAAAAAATGCCCAAAATATGGCGATTTGAACTTTTGGGTTATATGGGCGGTGCCACGCCTCTTTGTCCAATCAAAACTTCATATAGCCTATTATTCCTTCCAGAGTCACAGTAACATGCTGTGAAAATTTTAGGAAGATCGGTCCAGGGGTTTGGTTTTCCTAAAAAGGGGCGTGGTCCCACCCACTTTTCTCCTGGTAAGTATTCCAAATTATGCCAATACCATATGTACCAAATATCATCGATGTAGGTAAAAAAATGCCCAAAATTTGTCGATTTGAACTTTTGGGTTATATGGGCGGTGCCACGCCTCTTTGTCCAATCAAAACTTCATATAGCCTATTATTCCTTCCAGAGTCACAGTAACATGCTGTGAAAATTTTAGGAAGATCGGTCCAGGGGTTTGGTTTTCCTAAAAAGGGGCGTGGTCCCACCCACTTTTCTCCTGGTAAGTATTCCAAATTATGCCAATACCATATGTACCAAATATCATCGATGTAGGTAAAAAAATGCCCAAAATATGTCGATTTGAACTTTTGGGTTATATGGGCGGTGCCACGCCTCTTTGTCCAATCAAAACTCCATATAGCCTATGTCACCCGCCTGAATATTCTGAAGATTCTCTGAAAATTTCATCAAAATCGGCCCACCCGTTTCCGAGTCTATAGCGAACATGGGTACAAACATTTTTGTATTTTATATATAAAGATGCCCCTTATTTGTATCCCTATATGATCACATACTTAAATTAAAAAATTACACTCTTTTTTGTGATATATTCAATAAATAAGATTACATGTATTCACAAAATGACTTTCACACTTTTAAAACAAAATGATTTATAGTTCAGACTGTCTAATTAGTTATATGATAACAAATAAAGTTTCATATAATACTGTTTTTATAAATGATTTATATATTCTCCTTATTTTAAAATTATATTGATACATAAAAAATAATAATAATTTTATTGTTTCTTTTTTTCCAACTACAATATTTCATTTTCACTTAACCAAGAATTGTATTGATTAGGAATTCCCAACCATTTATCATACCCTTATCTGCTTTTGTTTAAGAATCCTTTCAACTCGATATGTATTCGGAAAACCTTGTATTAGAAAATTCAGCATTTACCTCTTTCAAAAATATGTATTTGCTAATGCAAACATGGTACCCATCATTATATTTTGATATTTTATATAATTTATAATCGTATTTGATAGTTATTTTTCATTTGCAGAGTTAATTTTAGTCGGAGGCATTTTAGTGGTGCGATGACTTTTTAGTGCAATCTTTCTAAATATTACTTTAGCATCGTTTATTTCTATTTTTTTTTTGTTATTCCTTTGATACTTGTATCAATTAAAAAAAATATCTTTATCGACTACTCTTTTTCCCATTGTATGATGATAACGATATCATTACCTTATATATATTAGATATTTGCTTATTTAAATCTTTGATCTCAGTTCTAAGAACTACAATTTCTTCACTTACATCCCTTCTTTTCAATTTGTTTTCCAATGTTTGTCAGCAAAAAAGCAGAGAAGCAAATCGGTTAACAAAAAACTATCATCATCTACACTGGAACGATGGATCAGTATAATTTTAAAGCTTTTGCAGATTTTGGAAAGACAATTTAAAATATTCTATAGTCTATGTTAAAGGTAAGAAAAGAAAAAATGGTTGGAAGAAATGATTCATCAAACAATTTTTAACGTTGAGGATATTGCCTGCATCAACTTTAAACAAGTATCCAGACGATTTCTACTGTGACTATCACAACTATGGTATTTGCGCCAAAAGAAATGCAATTTTACTTAAAAAAGAGACTTCAAAATAAAGAAAATACACAGGTTTGTTTATTCATTGTTTTATTTAAAAAATGTAAAATTTTTTATTTATTTTTCTCAAAAAGAAAACCTTAATAATAATACAGATTCAATTTTATATATAAATAAAAATATGGAAAAACTTTATACAATATTTGCTTTTTATTTACAAATGATTTGGGCATAGGTAAGAATACAAAATGAATTAATATTAAGTAAATAAATCAATAAATTAATAAGTAAATTAATAATTAAATTAAATAAATAAATTAATTAATAGATAATTTAATAAATGGATAGAATATAATAAAAACAGAACAAAACTAAATCGTTATTATCATCTTACAAATAATATTCAAAATAAAATATATTAATATACATCCATGGATTCATTATTTCTATCTATATAATGCCCCCAAGTATGCGTTTCTATATTATCTTTCATAATATTTCTCTTGTCATTAGAAGAGCTAAGCACTACTTTATACAGTTTTTGAGTATACAACTTATGTGCTTTGGATCTGAATAAAAACATTCAGACAAGATCTCACTTTCAAATAAACATTTCTTGTAGTCAATAATGGTCAGCTTTTTAATTACAGACTTTTTAACCCCCTTTGATTTTTTAACATCTTCCGAGTGAAGAGTCGAGAGAGAATAAATTTTTGATCTTCCTTGATTTCATCTTTCATCATTCCTAAAACCTTCTTATTGAGTGGCGGTAAATGAAATTGATTATCTGATATTCTGATAAGTCCAAAGTCAAACTAATATCGTTACGGATGTCATCGTAAAAATCATCAGTTTGAATCGAATAAATAAAAGAATCAGTATCCATCATTTTGTTACATTTCTCGTTATGTAATTCTTAATTCGTAATTTAATAGCATTCTGAAAGATTTTCAGATTTAAATTATTTTTAGTTTAAAATTCAAAGAAATGTGTTGAAATTTAATTTTTTTAATAGTATTTATACACTCAATTTTGTTATTCAATTGTCCAACGCATTTTTATTTTATGTTTATCTAAATGGTAAATGGTTGTTTTAAGACACCCAGCTTCATATATAGTTATTCCACATAGCAAAATAAAAAATCCTGACCTTTCTTAACAAAAAAATGTTTCCGACATCCCTTAATATAGAAATCATAAGTCGATAAAAGAATATTTTTAAATAAATAAAAAATCAATAAGATAGGATGCAAAATCAATCGAAGTACTTGAGATTGTTGGCAAAAATATATTAGTAAGCGAAAATGAATAAAAAAATATTTTGGTCTAAGTAGAACTATCATGCAGTCAAACAACTTCAGTAAGAATCACTCTGCTCCACAAAACTAAAAATCGGTCTTCAGAAAAAAGACTGAGAGACGAACAAATCAATCGTCTCCCGTAGCAATGGAGAAATCAACACACATCTATAGAAAATCATTATCAGAGAAAATCTAAAAATGTTTAACTGTATATTTTTGTTTCAGAGTTTCTACTCCATAAAAAAAAATACATTTCGTTACATTCATATAACAATATACTATTGGGGTGTTCACACTGTGGTCATATCAGTCATATTGTCATAATGTCTTATTATTTTACAATGGTTTAAAAAAGTTGTTGTTGTGCTTCAAGCAAAAATGTCATAAAATAATAAGACTTTTTAAGGTATGTTTTTGGTTTGTCATAAAATAACAGTAGAAATCTTAGTCGAGCAGCTGTAACTCCTTATTCGAGCCGGCAATAATATTAACAAGCCGCCGCTACAAATAACACAAAATGAAAACAAGGCAAATTCATTACCAGGAGGCGAATTAATTATAAGGTGGTTGCAGTGGCGAATTCACGTGAATTTATACATTAACTGTCCTGTCAAATTTGTTACAAATTTTCCATGGTGTAATAATATAAGGTGCTCTTATCAAACAACAATAAAAAACAACATGCATTTTGTTTGTGTAAAATTATCACAATATTGTCAAAAAAAGCTGTATACAAAACATAACAAAATGTGGTTTGTATGTATTTAGTGGTTATGCAAAAACAAAAAGCATAACGTAAACAAAAATATTCATAATGGCGGCCAAAAATGTAAACAACTTTTGACAAGACCGTGAAACTTACCATTTTTTGCAGATTATTTAACGGTCAAAACACAACCCTACAAAAAACCATATTCCTTATTGCGCACACCTGATATTATTACACCATGATATTTTCCGGCACCATTTTAATGTAATTTTCGTGCAAAAGGCAAATTTATTACGACTACAATAAATCAACAACAAAGCAAACAACAGGCATTTTGTTTGTGTAAACGGTGAATTCATTATATACGCTGTCAAAATTCTCCATGCATAAAAAATTACATTAAAATGGCGCCGGAAAATATTTAACAAATTTGAAAGGGCAGGTAATGTATAAATTCACGTGAATTCGCCACTGCAACCACCTTATAATTAATTCGCCTTGAATGAAAATTATGCGTTTGTGTAAGCTATCTGCCTGGCAGCTTATGGATGTTTTTCTACTTGCCGCCGTAAGAAAAAATATTTCGGCTCATTAGTTTGTTCTTCCTCCTCTTCATCACCTAGAGAGGGTGCATTTAAATTTGAATACATACATACATGATTTTTTTGTTCATATTTACTTGAGGTAGCCATTATCACGTTTAACATGTAATTTTCGCACAAACCAGCTATTATTTTACTTTTTTCACTTGATTTCGGCATTTTGATATGAAATTGTATTTTTAAATGTTTTTTTTTGTATCAGCTGGCACAATTATGACATAGCACACTAAATTATGACGGGGTTGTTCACACTTGTCATATTTTGGTGTGCTATTATTTTATGACATATGACTTATGACTACAGTGTGAATACCCCATATATCAATCTTAAGAATCTTAAGGTTCAATACTACCGTTCTAACTACACATACTTTGATTGGGTTAAAAGTAAATTAAGTCATAGATAAATATATATTTAAAAACTAATACAAACAGTATAAAATTAAATCTCAATTGCCATCCTGTAAGTAATTTTTAAAATAAATCAATATAATCAACATCCAGATTCATTTTTTCACTCTATATAATGTTTCCTAAGCACACGATTTTATATTATTGTTATAATATTCTTCCTATCATCAGAATAACTAAATATGAGTACTATTTTATATTATTCTTGAATATAGTTGTGATGTGTTTTAAATCTAAATGAAAGCATTTCATATGAGATAATTTTAGATTTTTGACTTTTTAACCGATTTCAAAATCAGACTATGCATGATTTAACATCATCAGGAATATTTTTAATTTAATTGTACACTTTTCAAATTACAATTTTGCATATATTTATAAACAATTAAAAATTGTTTTCACATGATATGAAATATAATCCTAAAAACCCATTCTATAGACTATATGGGAAATAATATTTATAAATAAATAAAAATATAAAATCAAGACTATGACTTATACTTCGTAAATGTTGAAGTAAGCAGAATTTAAAAAAAAATATAAAATAAACAAAAAAAATTTATATATATATATACTATATATAAATATACATATATATAACAGTTAAAATATACAGAACAAAAACTCATAAACAAAATTAATACCGTGATCCTAAATCGATCTCAACACACCAATACAAATACACCTATATAAAGAAATGACAATGTCATACACATACGCACGTGATGACACATACAGATAGATACATTCTCAGCCAGCACAATATTTCTCTTCCTCCACATTATTGTGCAGTAGAGTTCAAAATATAATCAAAAATCACCAAATAAACAGAATTAGGAAAACAAAAAGAAATATTACTATATACATAAAACAGACTCAAATATGCAGATCAACAACAACGATACTAGATGAAATATAGTTCAAATATACGCACCCAGTTAAAGAAGTAATGACGCCATACACACATGATGACGACACACCTAATGTAAATAAACAGATAAATTAATTTTTACTAGATCTGAAATATAATTCTAAAAATCTACTCATCAACGAATCTGGGAAATAATCACCCTTATTCCAGTTGGCGACATCGACGTCACCTTAACACAATACCAAAAAATTGGAGCTGGTCTAATTGCTCTCGAAAACAATTTTGTGCTACTGGCAGTCTATTTCCGTTCTCTAAGGTCCAGAAAATAACATGAGCCTATCAATAGTAGTCAGTTGTTTTCGAAAACGGGTAGACAACCCCCAATTATTTGGTATTGGGTTGACGTGACGTCGATGTCGCCAACTGGAATAAGGGTGAATATTTATAAATAAATAAGCAAATAAAGCCAATACTATACCATAAATTTCGTAGTTGTCGAAGTCAACAGAAAGAAAAATCCAAAATATGCATAAAAACAGAATCAAATATATAAAAGAACAAAAAATAAAATATGCAATAATTATCTATATAAACAAATTATAATGAATAAATCTCGAAGTCAGCAGAATTATGAAAACATAATGAAAAATCAAAAACATATATAAAAACAGACTCAAATATATAAAAGAACAAAAAATAAAATCTAATAAACATCATTATTACAACGATACAAAAGTGATCGCAACATACACACACACACGTATAAACACACCCTCATACACACGCTATGAAGTCAGTGATGACGACACACCTAAAATACTCAGATATACACACATTCTCTGCCAACAAAAAATTTCTCTGCAACTTTTCCAACAGCAACACACCCAACATCATAAACACACACACAACACAGTCTGGCAAACGAACATACACACACACAACCAACATAGCACAGGCAAGCAAACGAACATACACACTATCATAGCACAGGCAAGCAAAGAAAAAAATACACGCACACAACCAACACACCTGAAGGAAACCTGGGACTATGTGTCCCCAAGTCACCACTTCTGTCTGCTATTTTGGTGACTATTTGGAGTCATTGGCACAATAAGAAAACTTAAAAAAAAAACTAAAATGAATTAGTACCTTATTTTTAGTACCTATATTTTTTAAATAACTATTATGAATTAGCGCCTTTTAATCTTTTATTTTTTTTAATTAAGCTCCAAAAGTTAATAAAATTTAAATTTTTATTATTGACATCTACTTCAGAAAATTACTCAAATTGTATACTAGAATTACTAAAACGTATTAAGCATTCACTGGTCCCAAAAGAACTACCTAGTCAATAGTACCAATATCAGAAGTGGGGTTTCAATGACACGCACATGTTAAATGTCTATAGTAAATAGCATTGTCTGGGGTATTATAATTCACTAGTACTGCTGACTGTGTCAATAGTAAGTCAGTACAGTTTCACTATTGACATTTCCTACAGGGATAGCACAGGCAAGCAAGCGAACATACACATACACACAACCAACATAGCACAGGCAAGCAAACAGAGAAATACACACACACGCACATCCCACATAGCACAGCCAAGCAAACAAAGAAATACACTGGAAAATCAACTTAACTCGCATGGTCCACCTGTGAAAAAATCGCCGGCTTGGCGTAAAGTATGCACTCATATTTTAAACAATTTTGGTGATTCCATTACAAAGGGAACTTTTTAGGTTTACGCAGATCAAAAACACACTGCTAAGAAAAAGCTTTCAAGGCGTCTAAAAAAAGGAGGTGGCCCATACGAGATGCTTTTATCTCCAGCAGGGGAACAAATAATACAAGCTGCTGTTGAAGGCATCACTAGCATTAAAACATCTGGTAAACCAAAAACTTCAAATAAAGCAGAGGGAAGAGATTTTAAAGGACTTAATATATGATGATGAAGCAAACGCCAAGAAGAAAACAAAAAAATTCTACATCTGAAACAAAAATAAGTCTCTTAACATCTAATCTTTCCAAAAGTGAGAAATTTCGTTCTGATTAGATCGATTGATAGAAATTAGAGAGAAATCCCTGAAGCTCAAAGAGGCAGAGCATTGTGCTATTATGGCAATAAAAAGCGTTGATCTTTAATTAAAAACAATCAAGCTCGACAACGCAAGGTTAGCCTCCATGTGATATTCACACTTTTAATTATTATTTCAAAGAGCACAAATACATAATTTATATCGTTTTCGTGAATTTTAATTTCTGCTTCAAGATAATTTTGTATTATCCTTAATTTTACTTCCAATTTTAGTTAAGTTAGTTTCATTTTGAAAATTTAGAGTATGTTCATTGGATTCAGCAACTGATACGGTTGTGTCTCTTGGTACTTTATAACGTAAACATACATTGTGCAAGGTCACTCACACATTCCCAATCACGCAATTTTTTCTGGGCTGTAACGACTCCTTTTATCATTCACTAGTATTTTCCATCTTCTTTTAAGGATACCAATTGTCCTTTCTATAATTCACCTGGCTTTCGTATGGACGTCATTAAAATAGGCTTCAGGCGAACCTTCTGGTGCGTTTCGATATGTTGTAATACACCACGGCTCTAACGGATACCCGGAATCAGCTGTAATATGTATATTATATTTTTATTACTACTTAAGCAATGCATGACCTAACTTTACCTAGAACCTAAACATTTTTGCTTTTGTTGTCGTCGTATAGTTCTTTAAAAAAGAGTTCTTTCATCGGAATGTTTCCGCACAAAAGAATCATGCGCTGCCCCACCGTATTTGGAATTGATAGCCAAAATTTTATAATTGTTTTCGCACATCTAAAATTAAAAGTGTTTATGTATATACATACTTACACACATTCATGAATGTTTACACAAATTTTGTATTAAAAAAACAATTTTTATAAACTCACCAGCATAGTATTAAGGCTATGAAATCCATCTACACATCCTATGACTTAACGTAAAAAGAAATATATACGAGTATACAGCATATTAAAATATTTGATTAGTTTTACTAACCTCCATGAATGTGTTCATACACTCATATGAGTTTTACGGCTCTAACTTTATGAATGCTGGGCATAGCTTTGCTTCCAGTTTGTCAATGCATTTTTTGAAATATTTACATACGGTGCTTTGGCACATGCCCACCATATAAACGTTTCCAACGATGTGCTGGAAGCTTCGACTGTCTAAAAGTAATAGCGTTGCTGCTAACTGTAGCTTTGGTGGAACTGCTGACATGCCGCTTGTTAAGTCCAGTTGAGACAACACAAAGTTAAAGGATTCCTTTGTCAGCCTAAAACGTTTTTGAAACCTAAAGGTATCACACATGTACATATGAATGAGCAAAGAAAACATACAAAGAATGAGCAAAGAGCTCATAAATATTTTATTTATTACTTACGCTGTATCGGACAATGACAGAGGATCGCTTTTGCTTCGCGTTTCTCTTCTGGTGGCCTACCTCTTTTGCAAATTAATTGTAATTTCATTCTTTACATTTTAAGCAGTCATATGTTTTTGTTCTCTTACAATGAAAAAAATCTGTTACATTTCTTACCAAATTTTAATTCGAACGCTTTCGAATATCGCGATCCGGTTATTCGATACGTAACGAAATTTCATTCGACGCGAAACTTAACTCCATCACGTATACGACGATTTGGCCCCAGTTTCTTTAAGGACAAAATACTGCTTACAATAGCAAAAAGCCCAACTTTTACCAAAAACTCTTGGCACAACTTTTAACATATAAACTGACGGATAATTTGTACTGGAAGGAAATGTCAGAGAAAAATAGTTCGCGGAACCTGAGCGCATATAGAGCTTTTAAAGTTAAGTATTACATATATACTCTGTTCATTGACTTATTCATTTACTTTTTCAATTTCAAGGATGCTGTAATTTCTATTGGAGTGGCAGGGAGAGGTCGAACTTTTTCAAAGCATAAAATCATTCTTTCAGTAACTAAGTCCAGAAATAAATAAATAAATATCATTGGGGGCTTTAAAAGGATTCATATTGTTTTAAAATTTTAAAATGGTTTAGACTTACATTTATTTTCTTTCATACAAAATAAGTGGTGCTGTAAGTGGAGTATAATAATACAATTCTAGATAATGTTTCTGTTATTGTCATAACCAATTATTTTTATACCCTTCACCAAAAAATTTGGAAAGGGGATATATAGGTTTGTCATATGTAATTTTTTCATTATTCATTTAAGACCCCATAAAGTAAATATAGATAGAGAAGTAGAACGAGCGATGTCCGTCTGCTATATTTTGTTGTAAGTAGAACCAAGGTCTCACACAACATAGATACCTAAATTTTAGACCATTCTTTTGGAATTTTTCATAAAATTGTTCGGTTTGAAAAACTCGGTCCAATAACACAAGTTTACAAATTCCGGTCAACTTTTGGATTAGAGCAGATGAGAACATTACTTGACGTTATTTGAGGTCATGAATTCTAATCCGGGTTTAGTTTTTCAAAATTGGTTCTAGCTTGTGAGTTCGCATATGTTGACAGCACTGCGCTATCACAATGACAGTCATCTGTTAGCGTTGCTAGAAACGTTATTTAATTTGTATTTTAAAATTTTTTTTTAATTCAAAACGTTTGAAAATGCAGACAGAATTAATTATAAAGTTGATTGAAAGTGTTTTTGTTATGTTTGCGGATGTTACATGATAAGTTATTACTAATGTGATCAGAAATGCATAATTTTATTATTTTGGTTTCTTTGTATCAAACACTCACAAGCCGTGGGTACCGAAATTGTTTTATGACGCGCGTAGCACAATATTATACAAATGGTCACGCGGTAAAAAAATATATTTTTTATTTTCATTACCAATGTTATGGAGAGAGCCGAAAAATCATGTAGATGATTGTTACTTTTGCTTGATGAATGTCGCCGGTCTAATGCAAAAAAACTAGCAAAATATAAATATCCTGAAGTATCATCAGTGACAAAGCCAGTTACCTGTGCGGGCAATGATCCTTTGCTAATTTGTCCAGGTACGAGTGTAAATTCCATGGAAACTTGTAGTTCATCACCGACGAACAGTGGAAGCGATTTTAACATGGAGGAAAAACATTTACTTTCGCAAAGTGAACTCAATGATTTGGTTCGTGATTTGAATTTATCGAAACAAAAATCTGAATTGCTCGCATCACGGATGCAGGAGTGGAAATATCTTGACACTCAAACAAAAGCCACTGTATGTATATAGAACCAGAAATTAGGCGCTTTTACCGTTTTTCAAAAAAGAGGAGAATATATATGCTTCTGCTATGACATCAACGGTTTGTTTGATGCGATGAATACACCATACGATGTAAATTAATGGCTTTTGTTCATAGATAGTTGAAAATACAGCCTCAAACCATCACTTCCGATTGCTCATGCAGTACAAACGAAGGAATGCTACGATACAATATGTAAAATTTTGACCAAGATAAATTATAAAGAACACCAATGGATAATTTGTTGCGATTTGAAGGTTTGAAAATAAATTTAATTTCAATTTTAAAGAATAAATGATTTATATACTATTCCAACAGGTTATTATTCTCTTGATGGGGATGCAATCTGGTTTTACCAAATTTTGCCGTACTAATTATGAGCCAGGAAAACAAAACATCTCTTCTATACCACTTGTGAACCCACAGAACATTTTCTTGCCACCTCTACGCATAAAGCTTGGCCAAAAACTTTGTCAAAGCGCTCGACCGTGAAGGACCGGCTTGTGAATACTTGATCAAGTTATTTCCCAAATTTTCGTACGCCAAAATCAAAAAGAAAATATTTGGCGGACCTGATATTCGATAATTAATAACCGACAGAAACTTTACAAAATGTTTAACGCCCAATGAAGCAGCAGCATGGTATAATTTCAAGATGTTGTTCACAACTTTCTCGGTAACCGCAAATCCCCGTATTTCAAGCAAATAATGTTAGGATGTATTTTCTTCAACGATCTCTTTATTAATTAATTCATTTGGTATAAAGTTAGATTTATATAGAAACAGTTACAAGATATTTATCGTGTTTTCTTTTCATAACATTTATACATACAATATAAGTTAGGGTTTACAATACATTCGAGTTGTACCTCTTAGTCGATTACTCAACATACTTCCTCTCAACAAGAATATATTGTTTACAAATTCAACATATTTCAGTCCCATTAGGTTCATGAAATGTGAATGTTTTACTTTAGGCAAATTCTTTGTTAGTACGTCTGCTACCATATCGTTAGTATTTACATATTTCAATTCGATAATTTTATTATTCAACAAATTCCTTACAAAATGATACTTTATGTCGATATGTTTACTTGCTGCATAGGGGTTTTCGCTATCTGTTGAGCACTTAAGTTGTCGCTGTTGATTAACATCGGGCCTTCGCACTCCATCAAACCAATTTCAGAAGAGAGAGTCCTTAAATACACGGCTTCTTTTGCAGCTGTCGCCAAGGCTACATATTCGGCTTCAGTGCTGCTCAATGCCACACATCCCTGCTTCTTCGACTCCCAACTAAATATACAACCAGCCAATATATATACAAACCCGTATACGATTTCCGATCGATTACGTTGCTACCCCAGTCAGCATCAACAAAACCTTCAATAGGTTTTCCGGGTTGTCGGTAATGTAGTTTAAAGTCGATTGTACTTGAAAGGTATCTCATTACATGTTTGAGACCTGCTAGGTGTTCCTTATGTGGATCCTTGTTACATTGCGCAAGTTTGGAAATCGTGTAGTGTATCTCATAAACTCATAATGCTTGTACTATGCATACAACTAAACAATTAATAAAGTATCAATAACATTTCTTTTTGTTGTATGCATGGTGCAATGTTGAATTGCTTATTAATAACTATTTGAGTGACACATTTCTATTTGAGCGCGATTCTAAATACAAAGTACAATGATTGGTCAAATGGAAATGTGAATATAAAACTTCATGATATTGAAAGAGAAAGAAGAACTAATTGTATGTTATAAGTTAAAAAGGTTAAGATTAATTTTCAAAACTAGTATATAAGCATAAAAAAATTGTAATAAAATCAGACTTTAATTTAAAACATAAACTGGCTACATCAGCCTTGTCTTATTTTGAAGTTTCAAGAATCTTTTGGCAGTTCTTTCGAACGCCTAACTCTTAAGCTGGTATCCCTAACAGCTGTATAAAATAAACAAGGGACTATGGGGAAACATAATTACCAACACAAAAACTTACCCCACATGGCGATCCTGCCAAATACAATACCCCACATGGCGATCCTGCCCACATCGGACCAATAAACAATAGGGAATTTCCAAGCATAAGAATACATTTTTCCAATAAATGTCATCAGAAGCGGAAATCGACGAGATAATATCCCGCTGGGAGAGGTACTTGCAAGAGTATAATTTGGAATAATATGTGCCCGACAGGACAACAGTAGGAGATACATCAATCCCACAATATATACCAACTCCACTCACCGAAGGACCTAGAGCAATATCTCTAGAAGAATATAAGAAGAGGGTGCACAGAGGCAACACTACTGACAATAACAACACCAGCATCAAGAAGAAAAAGAAGCAAAGGGCTGGCAAAAAATTCCAAAGAAGGAAGGAACTAGCCATCCTCTACAAAGAGCTAACCCTGGCATCAACAACGTCGGAAAAACAAACAATTACAAAATTGAAACAAATTTAAATAAAACAAAAAAAAATCAAATTCATTTATACATTTTTTTTAATAATGGGGAAACCACAAAGTAAAGTGGAGATCCAGGAAAACATTCTAACAAATGGTGGAATCACTAACAAAGAACATGCGATATCCCTAGATCACATAATCATTTTCTCAATAGTGATGATTATTTTATATGTTGCACACAAAATAAACAAATATTAATGTTTATAAGTAATTAGTCGAACTTTTATTAATATTTTTTATATATTGAAACGATTAATTTTGGCTCAAGTTCAAACCCGAATTTACCCATTTATTTATTCTAATTTTTTTATTTTTTTTTTTAATTTTTATTAGAAAATTTTTTGGATAAATTCATTATTATTTTTTTATTAAGAGAGTACTATATATAGAACCATTTTTATTATTCATCATACTAGCAGAACGGATCAGTACTGATTTCGAGGTCGCTACACCATCTCATCAGCGTTCTTTGTTCAATTTTACCACTTTTGACGGTGGATACTAGTGATCAGGAATATCAACTATTTAACCGTATTATTTAACAAATTAGGATACGAAAAGTACAAACTTATTCATTTTCACATGTCAAATCAATTTCGGTTAGTACGAAATCCCATCTATGATGAATAACTACTCTATATATTTCAGTCTCTCTTGCTTATTCAGCGCCATTGGCTGCCGAGAAATAAGCGGTACTTAATCATGTTGTTAGGTTTCTGTCATTTGTAGTTGAATTTCTTTTTTAGTATTCAACCAACTATGACCAAGTAAACATGTAGATTTTGACGCGTGCCATCGTTATTTATAATTAATGTTTATAAGTAATTAGTCGAACTTTTATTAATATTTTTTATATATTGAAACGATTAATTTTGGCTCAAGTTCAAACCCGAATTTACCCATTTATTTATTCTAATTTTTTTATTTTTTTTTTTAATTTTTATTAGAAAATTTTTTGGATAAATTCATTATTATTTTTTTATTAAGAGAGTACTATATATAGAACCATTTTTATTATTCATCATACTAGCAGAACGGATCAGTACTGATTTCGAGGTCGCTACACCATCTCATCAGCGTTCTTTGTTCAATTTTACCACTTTTGACGGTGGATACTAGTGATCAGGAATATCAACTATTTAACCGTATTATTTAACAAATTAGGATACGAAAAGTACAAACTTATTCATTTTCACATGTCAAATCAATTTCGGTTAGTACGAAATCCCATCTATGATGAATAACTACTCTATATATTTGGATACTAGTGATCAGGAATATCAACTATTTAACCGTATTATTTAACAAATTAGGATACGAAAAGTACAAACTTATTCATTTTCACATGTCAAATCAATTTCGGTTAGTACGAAATCCCATCTATGATGAATAACTACTCTATATATTTCAGTCTCTCTTGCTTATTCAGCGCCATTGGCTGCCGAGAAATAAGCGGTACTTAATCATGTTGTTAGGTTTCTGTCATTTGTAGTTGAATTTCTTTTTTAGTATTCAACCAACTATGACCAAGTAAACATGTAGATTTTGACGCGTGCCATCGTTATTTATAATTAATGTTTATAAGTAATTAGTCGAACTTTTATTAATATTTTTTATATATTGAAACGATTAATTTTGGCTCAAGTTCAAACCCGAATTTACCCATTTATTTATTCTAATTTTTTTATTTTTTTTTTTAATTTTTATTAGAAAATTTTTTGGATAAATTCATTATTATTTTTTTATTAAGAGAGTACTATATATAGAACCATTTTTATTATTCATCATACTAGCAGAACGGATCAGTACTGATTTCGAGGTCGCTACACCATCTCATCAGCGTTCTTTGTTCAATTTTACCACTTTTGACGGTGGATACTAGTGATCAGGAATATCAACTATTTAACCGTATTATTTAACAAATTAGGATACGAAAAGTACAAACTTATTCATTTTCACATGTCAAATCAATTTCGGTTAGTACGAAATCCCATCTATGATGAATAACTACTCTATATATTTCAGTCTCTCTTGCTTATTCAGCGCCATTGGCTGCCGAGAAATAAGCGGTACTTAATCATGTTGTTAGGTTTCTGTCATTTGTAGTTGAATTTCTTTTTTAGTATTCAACCAACTATGACCAAGTAAACATGTAGATTTTGACGCGTGCCATCGTTATTTATAATTAATGTTTATAAGTAATTAGTCGAACTTTTATTAATATTTTTTATATATTGAAACGATTAATTTTGGCTCAAGTTCAAACCCGAATTTACCCATTTATTTATTCTAATTTTTTTATTTTTTTTTTTTTAATTTTTATTAGAAAATTTTTTGGATAAATTCATTATTATTTTTTTATTAAGAGAGTACTATATATAGAACCATTTTTATTATTCATCATACTAGCAGAACGGATCAGTACTGATTTCGAGGTCGCTACACCATCTCATCAGCGTTCTTTGTTCAATTTTACCACTTTTGACGGTGGATACTAGTGATCAGGAATATCAACTATTTAACCGTATTATTTAACAAATTAGGATACGAAAAGTACAAACTTATTCATTTTCACATGTCAAATCAATTTCGGTTAGTACGAAATCCCATCTATGATGAATAACTACTCTATATATTTCAGTCTCTCTTGCTTATTCAGCGCCATTGGCTGCCGAGAAATAAGCGGTACTTAATCATGTTGTTAGGTTTCTGTCATTTGTAGTTGAATTTCTTTTTTAGTATTCAACCAACTATGACCAAGTAAACATGTAGATTTTGACGCGTGCCATCGTTATTTATAATTAATGTTTATAAGTAATTAGTCGAACTTTTATTAATATTTTTTATATATTGAAACGATTAATTTTGGCTCAAGTTCAAACCCGAATTTACCCATTTATTTATTCTAATTTTTTTATTTTTTTTTTTAATTTTTATTAGAAAATTTTTTGGATAAATTCATTATTATTTTTTTATTAAGAGAGTACTATATATAGAACCATTTTTATTATTCATCATACTAGCAGAACGGATCAGTACTGATTTCGAGGTCGCTACACCATCTCATCAGCGTTCTTTGTTCAATTTTACCACTTTTGACGGTGGATACTAGTGATCAGGAATATCAACTATTTAACCGTATTATTTAACAAATTAGGATACGAAAAGTACAAACTTATTCATTTTCACATGTCAAATCAATTTCGGTTAGTACGAAATCCCATCTATGATGAATAACTACTCTATATATTTCAGTCTCTCTTGCTTATTCAGCGCCATTGGCTGCCGAGAAATAAGCGGTACTTAATCATGTTGTTAGGTTTCTGTCATTTGTAGTTGAATTTCTTTTTTAGTATTCAACCAACTATGACCAAGTAAACATGTAGATTTTGACGCGTGCCATCGTTATTTATAATTAATGTTTATAAGTAATTAGTCGAACTTTTATTAATATTTTTTATATATTGAAACGATTAATTTTGGCTCAAGTTCAAACCCGAATTTACCCATTTATTTATTCTAATTTTTTTATTTTTTTTTTTTAATTTTTATTAGAAAATTTTTTGGATAAATTCATTATTATTTTTTTATTAAGAGAGTACTATATATAGAACCATTTTTATTATTCATCATACTAGCAGAACGGATCAGTACTGATTTCGAGGTCGCTACACCATCTCATCAGCGTTCTTTGTTCAATTTTACCACTTTTGACGGTGGATACTAGTGATCAGGAATATCAACTATTTAACCGTATTATTTAACAAATTAGGATACGAAAAGTACAAACTTATTCATTTTCACATGTCAAATCAATTTCGGTTAGTACGAAATCCCATCTATGATGAATAACTACTCTATATATTTCAGTCTCTCTTGCTTATTCAGCGCCATTGGCTGCCGAGAAATAAGCGGTACTTAATCATGTTGTTAGGTTTCTGTCATTTGTAGTTGAATTTCTTTTTTAGTATTCAACCAACTATGACCAAGTAAACATGTAGATTTTGACGCGTGCCATCGTTATTTATAATTAATGTTTATAAGTAATTAGTCGAACTTTTATTAATATTTTTTATATATTGAAACGATTAATTTTGGCTCAAGTTCAAACCCGAATTTACCCATTTATTTATTCTAATTTTTTTATTTTTTTTTTTTAATTTTTATTAGAAAATTTTTTGGATAAATTCATTATTATTTTTTTATTAAGAGAGTACTATATATAGAACCATTTTTATTATTCATCATACTAGCAGAACGGATCAGTACTGATTTCGAGGTCGCTACACCATCTCATCAGCGTTCTTTGTTCAATTTTACCACTTTTGACGGTGGATACTAGTGATCAGGAATATCAACTATTTAACCGTATTATTTAACAAATTAGGATACGAAAAGTACAAACTTATTCATTTTCACATGTCAAATCAATTTCGGTTAGTACGAAATCCCATCTATGATGAATAACTACTCTATATATTTCAGTCTCTCTTGCTTATTCAGCGCCATTGGCTGCCGAGAAATAAGCGGTACTTAATCATGTTGTTAGGTTTCTGTCATTTGTAGTTGAATTTCTTTTTTAGTATTCAACCAACTATGACCAAGTAAACATGTAGATTTTGACGCGTGCCATCGTTATTTATAATTAATGTTTATAAGTAATTAGTCGAACTTTTATTAATATTTTTTATATATTGAAACGATTAATTTTAGCGACCTCGAAATCAGTACTGATCCGTTCTGCTAGTATGATGAATAATAAAAATGGTTCTATATATAGTACTCTCTTAATAAAAAAATAATAATGAATTTATCCAAAAAATTTTCTAATAAAAATTAAAAAAAAAAATAAAAAAATTAGAATAAATAAATGGGTAAATTCGGGTTTGAACTTGAGCCAAAATTAATCGTTTCAATATATAAAAAATATTAATAAAAGTTCGACTAATTACTTATAAACATTAATTATAAATAACGATGGCACGCGTCAAAATCTACATGTTTACTTGGTCATAGTTGGTTGAATACTAAAAAAGAAATTCAACTACAAATGACAGAAACCTAACAACATGATTAAGTACCGCTTATTTCTCGGCAGCCAATGGCGCTGAATAAGCAAGAGAGACTGAAATATATAGAGTAGTTATTCATCATAGATGGGATTTCGTACTAACCGAAATTGATTTGACATGTGAAAATGAATAAGTTTGTACTTTTCGTATCCTAATTTGTTAAATAATACGGTTAAATAGTTGATATTCCTGATCACTAGTATCCACCGTCAAAAGTGGTAAAATTGAACAAAGAACGCTGATGAGATGGTGTAGCGACCTCGAAATCAGTACTGATCCGTTCTGCTAGTATGATGAATAATAAAAATGGTTCTATATATAGTACTCTCTTAATAAAAAAATAATAATGAATTTATCCAAAAAATTTTCTAATAAAAATTAAAAAAAAAAAATAAAAAAATTAGAATAAATAAATGGGTAAATTCGGGTTTGAACTTGAGCCAAAATTAATCGTTTCAATATATAAAAAATATTAATAAAAGTTCGACTAATTACTTATAAACATTAATTATAAATAACGATGGCACGCGTCAAAATCTACATGTTTACTTGGTCATAGTTGGTTGAATACTAAAAAAGAAATTCAACTACAAATGACAGAAACCTAACAACATGATTAAGTACCGCTTATTTCTCGGCAGCCAATGGCGCTGAATAAGCAAGAGAGACTGAAATATATAGAGTAGTTATTCATCATAGATGGGATTTCGTACTAACCGAAATTGATTTGACATGTGAAAATGAATAAGTTTGTACTTTTCGTATCCTAATTTGTTAAATAATACGGTTAAATAGTTGATATTCCTGATCACTAGTATCCACCGTCAAAAGTGGTAAAATTGAACAAAGAACGCTGATGAGATGGTGTAGCGACCTCGAAATCAGTACTGATCCGTTCTGCTAGTATGATGAATAATAAAAATGGTTCTATATATAGTACTCTCTTAATAAAAAAATAATAATGAATTTATCCAAAAAATTTTCTAATAAAAATTAAAAAAAAAAATAAAAAAATTAGAATAAATAAATGGGTAAATTCGGGTTTGAACTTGAGCCAAAATTAATCGTTTCAATATATAAAAAATATTAATAAAAGTTCGACTAATTACTTATAAACATTAATTATAAATAACGATGGCACGCGTCAAAATCTACATGTTTACTTGGTCATAGTTGGTTGAATACTAAAAAAGAAATTCAACTACAAATGACAGAAACCTAACAACATGATTAAGTACCGCTTATTTCTCGGCAGCCAATGGCGCTGAATAAGCAAGAGAGACTGAAATATATAGAGTAGTTATTCATCATAGATGGGATTTCGTACTAACCGAAATTGATTTGACATGTGAAAATGAATAAGTTTGTACTTTTCGTATCCTAATTTGTTAAATAATACGGTTAAATAGTTGATATTCCTGATCACTAGTATCCACCGTCAAAAGTGGTAAAATTGAACAAAGAACGCTGATGAGATGGTGTAGCGACCTCGAAATCAGTACTGATCCGTTCTGCTAGTATGATGAATAATAAAAATGGTTCTATATATAGTACTCTCTTAATAAAAAAATAATAATGAATTTATCCAAAAAATTTTCTAATAAAAATTAAAAAAAAAAAATAAAAAAATTAGAATAAATAAATGGGTAAATTCGGGTTTGAACTTGAGCCAAAATTAATCGTTTCAATATATAAAAAATATTAATAAAAGTTCGACTAATTACTTATAAACATTAATTATAAATAACGATGGCACGCGTCAAAATCTACATGTTTACTTGGTCATAGTTGGTTGAATACTAAAAAAGAAATTCAACTACAAATGACAGAAACCTAACAACATGATTAAGTACCGCTTATTTCTCGGCAGCCAATGGCGCTGAATAAGCAAGAGAGACTGAAATATATAGAGTAGTTATTCATCATAGATGGGATTTCGTACTAACCGAAATTGATTTGACATGTGAAAATGAATAAGTTTGTACTTTTCGTATCCTAATTTGTTAAATAATACGGTTAAATAGTTGATATTCCTGATCACTAGTATCCACCGTCAAAAGTGGTAAAATTGAACAAAGAACGCTGATGAGATGGTGTAGCGACCTCGAAATCAGTACTGATCCGTTCTGCTAGTATGATGAATAATAAAAATGGTTCTATATATAGTACTCTCTTAATAAAAAAATAATAATGAATTTATCCAAAAAATTTTCTAATAAAAATTAAAAAAAAAAAATAAAAAAATTAGAATAAATAAATGGGTAAATTCGGGTTTGAACTTGAGCCAAAATTAATCGTTTCAATATATAAAAAATATTAATAAAAGTTCGACTAATTACTTATAAACATTAATTATAAATAACGATGGCACGCGTCAAAATCTACATGTTTACTTGGTCATAGTTGGTTGAATACTAAAAAAGAAATTCAACTACAAATGACAGAAACCTAACAACATGATTAAGTACCGCTTATTTCTCGGCAGCCAATGGCGCTGAATAAGCAAGAGAGACTGAAATATATAGAGTAGTTATTCATCATAGATGGGATTTCGTACTAACCGAAATTGATTTGACATGTGAAAATGAATAAGTTTGTACTTTTCGTATCCTAATTTGTTAAATAATACGGTTAAATAGTTGATATTCCTGATCACTAGTATCCACCGTCAAAAGTGGTAAAATTGAACAAAGAACGCTGATGAGATGGTGTAGCGACCTCGAAATCAGTACTGATCCGTTCTGCTAGTATGATGAATAATAAAAATGGTTCTATATATAGTACTCTCTTAATAAAAAAATAATAATGAATTTATCCAAAAAATTTTCTAATAAAAATTAAAAAAAAAAAATAAAAAAATTAGAATAAATAAATGGGTAAATTCGGGTTTGAACTTGAGCCAAAATTAATCGTTTCAATATATAAAAAATATTAATAAAAGTTCGACTAATTACTTATAAACATTAATTATAAATAACGATGGCACGCGTCAAAATCTACATGTTTACTTGGTCATAGTTGGTTGAATACTAAAAAAGAAATTCAACTACAAATGACAGAAACCTAACAACATGATTAAGTACCGCTTATTTCTCGGCAGCCAATGGCGCTGAATAAGCAAGAGAGACTGAAATATATAGAGTAGTTATTCATCATAGATGGGATTTCGTACTAACCGAAATTGATTTGACATGTGAAAATGAATAAGTTTGTACTTTTCGTATCCTAATTTGTTAAATAATACGGTTAAATAGTTGATATTCCTGATCACTAGTATCCACCGTCAAAAGTGGTAAAATTGAACAAAGAACGCTGATGAGATGGTGTAGCGACCTCGAAATCAGTACTGATCCGTTCTGCTAGTATGATGAATAATAAAAATGGTTCTATATATAGTACTCTCTTAATAAAAAAATAATAATGAATTTATCCAAAAAATTTTCTAATAAAAATTAAAAAAAAAAAATAAAAAAATTAGAATAAATAAATGGGTAAATTCGGGTTTGAACTTGAGCCAAAATTAATCGTTTCAATATATAAAAAATATTAATAAAAGTTCGACTAATTACTTATAAACATTAATTATAAATAACGATGGCACGCGTCAAAATCTACATGTTTACTTGGTCATAGTTGGTTGAATACTAAAAAAGAAATTCAACTACAAATGACAGAAACCTAACAACATGATTAAGTACCGCTTATTTCTCGGCAGCCAATGGCGCTGAATAAGCAAGAGAGACTGAAATATATAGAGTAGTTATTCATCATAGATGGGATTTCGTACTAACCGAAATTGATTTGACATGTGAAAATGAATAAGTTTGTACTTTTCGTATCCTAATTTGTTAAATAATACGGTTAAATAGTTGATATTCCTGATCACTAGTATCCACCGTCAAAAGTGGTAAAATTGAACAAAGAACGCTGATGAGATGGTGTAGCGACCTCGAAATCAGTACTGATCCGTTCTGCTAGTATGATGAATAATAAAAATGGTTCTATATATAGTACTCTCTTAATAAAAAAATAATAATGAATTTATCCAAAAAATTTTCTAATAAAAATTAAAAAAAAAATAAAAAAATTAGAATAAATAAATGGGTAAATTCGGGTTTGAACTTGAGCCAAAATTAATCGTTTCAATATATAAAAAATATTAATAAAAGTTCGACTAATTACTTATAAACATTAATTATAAATAACGATGGCACGCGTCAAAATCTACATGTTTACTTGGTCATAGTTGGTTGAATACTAAAAAAGAAATTCAACTACAAATGACAGAAACCTAACAACATGATTAAGTACCGCTTATTTCTCGGCAGCCAATGGCGCTGAATAAGCAAGAGAGACTGAAATATATAGAGTAGTTATTCATCATAGATGGGATTTCGTACTAACCGAAATTGATTTGACATGTGAAAATGAATAAGTTTGTACTTTTCGTATCCTAATTTGTTAAATAATACGGTTAAATAGTTGATATTCCTGATCACTAGTATCCACCGTCAAAAGTGGTAAAATTGAACAAAGAACGCTGATGAGATGGTGTAGCGACCTCGAAATCAGTACTGATCCGTTCTGCTAGTATGATGAATAATAAAAATGGTTCTATATATAGTACTCTCTTAATAAAAAAATAATAATGAATTTATCCAAAAAATTTTCTAATAAAAATTAAAAAAAAAAATAAAAAAATTAGAATAAATAAATGGGTAAATTCGGGTTTGAACTTGAGCCAAAATTAATCGTTTCAATATATAAAAAATATTAATAAAAGTTCGACTAATTACTTATAAACATTAATTATAAATAACGATGGCACGCGTCAAAATCTACATGTTTACTTGGTCATAGTTGGTTGAATACTAAAAAAGAAATTCAACTACAAATGACAGAAACCTAACAACATGATTAAGTACCGCTTATTTCTCGGCAGCCAATGGCGCTGAATAAGCAAGAGAGACTGAAATATATAGAGTAGTTATTCATCATAGATGGGATTTCGTACTAACCGAAATTGATTTGACATGTGAAAATGAATAAGTTTGTACTTTTCGTATCCTAATTTGTTAAATAATACGGTTAAATAGTTGATATTCCTGATCACTAGTATCCACCGTCAAAAGTGGTAAAATTGAACAAAGAACGCTGATGAGATGGTGTAGCGACCTCGAAATCAGTACTGATCCGTTCTGCTAGTATGATGAATAATAAAAATGGTTCTATATATAGTACTCTCTTAATAAAAAAATAATAATGAATTTATCCAAAAAATTTTCTAATAAAAATTAAAAAAAAAAAAATAAAAAAATTAGAATAAATAAATGGGTAAATTCGGGTTTGAACTTGAGCCAAAATTAATCGTTTCAATATATAAAAAATAAACAAATATTTTAAAGGCTATGTAATTAAACACACGGATAGACGAAACAATTCTATAACAGATGTATAAAGCAAACTTAAAAAAACAAAATAAAAATTTTTAAAATAGTAGGTCCTATTTGGGGAAATCCTCAAAAAATACCCATATAGACAAACAAATTATAAACAATAATTCAAATAAAACTAATGAACCTTTTATATCCAGTTCAAATCTTTTATTATTTTTAATTGCATTAATATTTTTAGTATATACAATAGATAAAATTTTTAAATATTTTAAAGTTTACATAATTAAACGTAAAAATATAAATTACAATAACGTAATATAAGTTTAAATCATAAAAATAAAAAGAAAATATGTACTATACACACATACTTAATAAATAATTCTAATGGAACAAAATATTTCAGACTTAAGAGAAATATTAAAAATTTTAAAGAAAAGTCCAGGAAGGACATATACAGAAAAGACAATTCAAAGCAAATTAGAAACGATAGAAAATATAAGAAAAGATTTCCAGTCGAATACACTCGAAGAAAATGATGAAGATTAATTATCTGCTCTAAAATTAGAATTTAATAATATATATAGAAAAATTAAAGAATACTTATTGGAAAGTCCGAAAGAATCCAAAAACAAAAATACAAACATGGCTGCATTTAATTTAGAAACAGCATCAAAAGCATTACCTTTGTTCAATGGTAATTATATAGAATTATAAAGTTTCCTAACAACAGCAGAACTCATTAATAAAACTTTATCAGACACAGCAAAAATAGATTTTCTTCAGTATGTTTATCATGCTAAACTATCCTCACAGGTTAGAACATCAATTGGAAGTTATACAAAACCTGAAAATTTCGAAGCACTAAAAAATGTATTAGAACAAAGATACAAAAGCACTAAAACAATACCACAATTACAAAGCAAACTAAGCACATTGTTCCAAGGAAAAATGTCAGTTAATTCATTTAAAGAAAAAATACTAAATATGATAGCCTAAACAAATTAGGATTAGAAGAATTAGGAGACAGTGCCTCAATAGCAGAAAAGAATGTAATAATTAAATTAAATAGTAAATTAGCCCTAGACACTTTCAAAAAAGGACTAAACGAAGACTTCAAATCGACCATATACGCTGCTCGACCAAGTACTTTACAAGAAGCATCAGAACTTGCAATTGAACTTGAAAATGAAAAAAGAGCGACACATAACGAAATTCAACAGATCAGAAGAGAGAAACCACGGTATCAACCACAAAATTACACTAAAAATAACAATACAGTTTCTAACTATAACAATAACAAACCACACAACAACTACAACGCTGACAGAAATAATTATAATAGGAACAACAATTATGGTAATAGTAACAATAACTCACCAAGAAACACAAATTTCTCTAGAAATAACAATCATAGAAATAACTTTAACTCTAACATAATATAATAATAATTTCAACAACAACTACCAAAATAATAGACCCAATAACACGAGAAACTTCAACAACAGTCACGATAACAGTAACAGAAACAACAACAGACATATACACACTATACAAGATTCGGGAAACGTAACAGACCCGGAATACATAACTATTCCGGGCAGCCAAAATTAAAAATACATAAAGTATCTCACAATAACACAAATTTCATAATCACAAAATACAAAAATAAACAACTTACATTTCTTGTCGACACAGGTGCAGATATATCACTATGTCGCATGTGTTCAGAATTCGAAGGCGAACAATATAATCCAGAAGAAAAATATAAACTCACTGGAATAACTACAGAAGAAATAAATTCTTTAGGCACAATAAATTTAGTACTAACTCTTACTGACGAAATATGTAGCCACTTTCCAATTAGTAAAATCAGATTTTCCAATAGAAACAGACGGCATAATAGAAAGAGACTTTTTAAAGAAATATCTCTGTAAAATAGATTATGAAACATTTACAATATCTTTTTTTGTTAATAATAATACTATAACCCTTCCAATGCATACAAAAACAATTTCGTTATTACAAATAAAAATACCTCCAAGAACAGAAATTATACCAGCAATAAAATTAAATTTAATCGAAGACAGCGTAATTTTCAATAATGAATTAAAACCAGGTGTATTTCTAAGTAATTCAATAGCCCCCAAAAGCGGCATGACACACTTAAAAATATTAAACACAACAAATGAAGAAATAACTTTACATGGCATTAAACTCCAAACTGACCCACTTAAAAATTATGATGTATTAAGTTACTACAATAAAAACAGCAACGAACATTTTAACAAAATATCGAATGAATTGCAATTAGACCATAATGACGAATATGCAAAAGCACAATTAAAAGAAATATTTAAAAAATATCAAAACGTTTTTCATATAGAAGACGAAAAATTAAGCGTCAACAATTTTTACAAACAGAAAATCACGACCTCAGACAACACACCTGTTTACATAAAAAACTACAGACTACCAGACTCACATACTACATTATAAATGAACAAGTACAGAAAATGCTAGAAGATGAAATAATAGAACCATCAGTTAGCCCATATAATGCTCCACTCCTCTTGGTACCAAAGAAAAACATCGAGGATAAGAAGAAATGGAGACTAGTTGTAGATTTTAGGAAACTAAATGATAAAATTATCAATGACAAATTTCCTCTAACTAGATTAGAAGATATTTTAGACAAACTAGGTAGAGCTAAATGGTTTTCTACACTCGATATGACCAGTTCCTTTCACCAAATTGAATTAGAGAAAGACTCCAGACCTTTAACTGCTTTTCCCACACCACAAGGACATTTTCAATTTAAGAGACTACCATTCGGACTAAAAATTTCATCCAATAGTTTTCAAAGAATGCTTACAATAGCATTATCCGGACTAGAATCCGAAGCATTTCTTTATGTAGATGACATAATCGTGTACGGTTGTAGTTTACATCACCACAACAAAAATTTAATAAAAGTTCTATACCGATTACAAAAATACAACTTAAAACTAAACCCAAAAAAATTTAATTTTCTAAGACCAGAAGTAATTTACTTAGGACACTTAATAACAAAGGACGGTGTAAAAACAGACCATCCAAATACGAAGTAATAAAAAACTACCCAAAACCAAAAAACGCGGACGAAATAAGACGATTTGTTGCATTTTGCAATTATTACAGAAAATTCATACCCAACTTCGCTGACATTGCCAAAGACCTAAATGCACTATTAAAGAAATCAACAAAATTTATATGGACGGAAAAATGCCAGAAAGCTTTTGAAGAATTGAAAGAAAAATAGATGAATCCACCAGTATTACAATATCCAAATTTTGATAAACCTGTTATTTTAACAACAGACGCATCAGATTACGCATTAGGAGCAGTCTTATCTCAAGGTGAAATCGGAGAAGATTTACCAATTTCATACGCTAGTAAGTCACTACAAAAACATGACATTAACAAACCAGTAATTGAGAAAGAACTTTTAGCAATACATTGGAGTATAAATTTTTTCAAACCTTACCTATTCGGCAAAAAATTTATAGTTGTAACAGACCATAGACCATTAATTTCATTATTCTCACATAAAAATCCTTCATCAAAAATGACAAGAATAAGACTAGATTTAAGTGATTATGATTTCAAAATTGTGTATAAAAAAGGAAAAATGAATACAAATGCCGATGCACTTTCTAGGATAGAACTAGATTCAGACATACTTCAACAAATGATACCGCAAGAGAACGACGAAAAAGAAAATAAAGTATTAGTAACAACGAGGGCTATGAAGAGTAAAAATAAAGAGGCAAATAATAAAGAAAATAATGAGACAAATAATAAAGAACATAATGAGGCAAATAAAAATAAAACACGTGTAAAAGAAAAGAATTTGGAAAAATGCAATTCTCAGAAGCCTGATCAACTTCAAATATGGGAATGCACATCCATGAATTAGATAAAAAATATTAAGAAATTGCAATTTAATAGATTTGAAAACATAAAAGAAGTCGACATATATATTGAAAATAATATAGTGCACATTGGACATAATGATAATTCATCGAAACCAGTTTCGACCATGGAGAAATTATGTACCCAAAATAAAAATGATATGAATACAGGATGTAACGATAATTCATCGAAGCAAGATTCGATTATGAAGAAGTTACATGCCAAAAATATACAAGATAATGATAATATGCATGCAAGATTCAGCGATAACTCTGCGAAACTAGATTCGATACTGAGAAAACTGATACCAAAAATGAGTAAAGAAAATATAAAAGAATTAGCGCTAGCAAATAACGATAAAATATTTAAAGTATATACGAAAGAAGAATTAAAAGAAGCATATGCAAAGATAAGAATAAATAAGAAAAGTCCTCAATTAAAAATATTAATATACAGTGCTCCAAAAAGAATAACAGATGACATTTTAAAATATAAACTAATAGACGAATTTCATAATGCCACACACGCATGCCACTTAGGAATTAGAAAAACAGTAATTAAACTAACACAACGGTACGTTTGAAAAGAGATTTGTATCATACTGCGACAATTGTAACAAAAATAAACAAAGAAAACACATAAAAGAACCACTTACACTAACAAACACACCAAACAATAGTTTTGAAGTAATTTCAATTGACACCGTAGGTCCTCTTCGTATTTCAATGATTACCGATACATTTTAACAATGCAATGTGAACTGACTAAATTTGTTGTTGCACACGCCATGCAAACAAAAGATGCAATCACTACAGCAAAAACATTAGTCGAACAATTTATTTTGAAATATGGTCAATTTAAGTCCGACAGAGGGACAGAATTTACAAATGAAGTTATGCGTTACATATGCTCATTATTACAAATTAAACAAGTATTCTAAACCACTTATAATCACGAGACGCTAGGAGCAATTGAAAGAAACCATAGGGTTCTAAATGAATTTTTATTAACTACAGCAAATGAAAACGAATGGGACAAGTGGATTCCATACTTTACTTTCGCATATAACACAGCACCACACATAGACACAGGGTATACACCATTCGAATTAGTTTATGGAAAATTACCACACTTGCCATCCGACAGTTTAGATACTGAAAGAAAATTTTACAATTATGAAGATGATGTACTAGAACTAAAAACCAAACTAAAATACTCTCTAAATAGAGCTAAAAACATGCTAACAAGAGCTAAAGAAAAAAGAATTAACAATACAAAATACACAAACAAATTAAATTTAAAAATAGGAGACCTAGTGTTAGTTAAAATAGAAAAAAGCATCAAAGTCCATACAAAGGACCATTTAAAATAATAAGTAGGAATGGCGTGAATACCACAATAGATTACAATGGAATAGAGAAAACATACCATAATAATAATTTAGAACCATTTAAAACATTAAAATAAAAATCTTAATAAAATTGCTTATATTAAAAACATAATATATACAAAGATATTTAAACTAGTTATGTACATATATAAATAAATCTTAAGAAAATTTTGTAACAGTACTATGAAGGGATTAGAAAAATTCCTCCCCCAATTTTTTTTAAGGGTGAGGGTGTAGTGTATCTCATAAACTCATAATGCTTGTACTATGCATACAACTAAACATTTAATAAAGTATCAATAACATTTCTTTTTGTTGTATGCATGGTGCAATGTTGAATTGCTTATTAATAACTATTTGAGTGACACATTTCTATTTGAGCGCGATTCTAAATACAAAGTACAATAATTGGTCAAATGGAAATGTGAATATAAAACTTCATGGTATTGAAAGAGAAAGAAGAAATAATTGTATGTTATAATAAGTTAGAAAGGTTAAGATTAATTTTCAAAACTAGTATATAAGCATAAACAAATTGTAATAAAATCAGACTTTAATATAAAACATAAACTGGCTACATCAGCCTTGTCTTATTTTGAAGTTTCAAGAATCTTTTGGCAGTTCTTTCGAACGCCTAACTCTTAAGAGGGTGGCGTTGGCTCAGGTAGTAAGCACGTTGACTACAAACCGAAGGACCTGGGTTCAAACCCAGTGTCAGACAGAGTCATGATATAAAAACACCACGCATTTCTCTGATGTGCATTGGTGTGTCAGTTGTTGGCGGAAGGTTTCAGTGGCGAAGGCATGGTCACTGGTCACTGAACAGTACCAACTTCAGCTGATACTAATTCCAATGTAACATCAGAGCGCCCTCCTTCGTTGGTACTGAGTAGCTCAATCAACGGCGAAGTAAAATAAAAAATTAATAAAAAGAAGTGGCTACTAAAAACTAAAACACAGCTTCAAAACTCGTAATGTCCTCCTCGCCACCAGAGGCGCTGCAACACTGCTCTACGAATAAACGTGCAGAAAAAAAAGCAGAGTTGTAAAGAACGAATGAAGCTTCACCTCCTTTCATATCTATCACTATCCCTTTCCACTAGTTCCAGCACAATGCATTGCATGTGTAGGGGTCATCATCCCCTGAGTGCTGGTCCAAGATAAAAAAAAAAAAAAAAAAAGCTGGTATCCCTAACAGCTGTATAAAATAAACAAGGGACTATAGGGAAACATAATTACCAACACAAAAACTTACCCCACAATCGAATGGATAATGTCAGGTCTAGTGGATATAGCAATATACATTCATTTACCTACAACGCATTGGTATTCAGTTGCATCGACCCAAACGCAGTCCTTGTTGTTGCAATGAACTTGGAAACCTGCGTCCAAGGGCGTTGCCAAAGATCTGCATTTTTCAAGTCCGTGACGCTGCAGTAGTTGTCTTATGTATTGTTTTTGACATAGATATATCTCACCCAGATCGCCATCTCGCTCTATCTGCATTCCCAAAAAATACTGTGGTGGCCCTTTATCAATGCATTCGAAATTGTTTAGAATGTTCAGTCTAATTGTGTTTATGTTACTCATTGATTTGCTGGCAATTATGATATCATCTACGTAGATTCCAATCAAATCGACGCAACCATCGTTATTACATTTGTACAGGCACGGCTCAGTCGTACACGATTTAAAGCCAATAGATTTTAGTACACCATCTACCTTTGAGTGCCATTCTCTACCCGCCTGTTTTAACCCGTAAATGGCTATGTCTAATTTTAAAACGAAATTCGGCTTATGAACATCTACGAAATGTTCAGGCTGACTCATATACACTTCGTCACGTAGTTCACCATTTAAATACGCTGTGCATACATCCATCTGATGTAAAAACATATTTTGCTCTACAGCAATTGCTAATAGTAAACGTATCGTGGAATAATTTAAAACAGGAGAAAATGTATCTTTATAATTTAAACCGTACTGTTGCGAACACCCTTTGGCAAGTAGCTTTGTTTTAAATTTTTCAATTTTACCTTTTTTATCCCTTTTTAAACTAAAAACCCATTTGCATCCAATGGGTCTGTGGCCATTTGGCAAACTAGTTAGCGTCCACGTACTTTTATTTAAAAGTGCCTCATATTCTTTTTTCATTGCTTTGAGCCATTCGGCTGAATATTCACTTTTTAACGCTTAATCGACGCTGATTGGTATCATTATACCACTTTCATTTGTTTGCAATACATTGACAGA
Organism: Gymnocheta viridis; assembly: GCA_956483585.1. Taxonomy (NCBI): domain Eukaryota; kingdom Metazoa; phylum Arthropoda; class Insecta; order Diptera; family Tachinidae; genus Gymnocheta; species Gymnocheta viridis. Next base: position 46,515,761 of record OY101444.1, read on the forward strand.
ATTGTAAATTTTTTTCGGCCTACCTGGTTTACCGCTCCGAACAAGTTTTGGCCTACCAGGGCCAATGTTTACCAATTCATCTGCGCTCTGGAATTCTTCATTGCCTTCGAGCTCACTTTCTTTTTTCTTAACGCTTTTTATTTCACAATCTTGTACTGGAGTTTCCTCGTTTTCAGCTAATTCGCCACACTCATATTCATTTTCTTCATTACACTCATTAGCATTTCTAGGATTATTTTTATTTTCTGTGATTTGACTTAATTCAACTGTAAATAAATCAGAGCCATTATTTGATTCTTCTTCCACGTCATTGTCGAAGCCTGTCTCAAAAAAAAATTCATCTTTGGTAATCACAATAGATCTTTCAGTCTTATCGTATAGCCTGTACGCTTTTGCTTTATCAGAATACCCCACAAACACACATTGCTTACCTTTTGGTTGAAATTTTGTTTTTGTTTTCTTATTAAGAACGATTGCACTGCAGCCAAATTTGCGAAAATATTTCACGTTGGGACGTCTACCAGTCCATAGCTGATACGGTGTTACATTTGGCAGTATCTTTGTTGGACAACGATTGCGTATATACGCAGCCGTACTGATAGCTTCAGCCCATAAAAATTGAGGAACTTTGCTTTCTTTAAGCATACACCTGGCCATTTCTGTCAGGGTCCTATTCGCCCTCTCGGCCACTCCATTTTGTTGGGGCGTATAAATTACAGTGGTTTGTCTTTTTATTCCGTTATCATCTAAAAATTCCTGAAATTCTCTGTTGATGTACTCCTTTCCATTGTCGCTTCGTAGGTTTTTAATCTGATAGCCAGTTTGTTTTTCATACATTTCTTTGTATTTTCTATTAATAAAGTAGACATTAACATTCCTGGAGAAGTCGTCGATGAAACGGAGCCGCCCAATGAACTACATCGAATTGGGCCATAAATGTCCGTATGGATGATTTCTAACAAGCTTTTGGTTCTTATATTTGTATACGTTTTACAAGGTTTGCTAGTAATTTTACACATACCACAAATTTTGCACGAACTTATATTATTAAAATTTGTGTCAATTCCGTCTACCAGGTTATTCTTTTGTAAGTTAAACAAATCTTTGTAATTCAGATGACCGAAGCGAGAATGCCAAATTTGACATTTTCTTTTCTTCTATTGTCATCACCATTTCTTCATTTATAAAATTTGCAAAAAATATGCCATTCTTTAAATTCGCTTCAAACACAGGGTTGCCGTGCTTCGTTATTACAGCTTTATTACCGGCAAAATTCACTGTAAGGCTCTTACTTAACATCTTACTTACTGATAAAATGTTTGTGTGTAATTATGGTATATAGAGAACATTATTGAGTGTAATGTTAGTAAAATTTGATTTAAGTATAACATTTCCAACGGCTGTAGCTCTTACGCTCTTACCTGTTGCTAACATAACATCTTGATGTATATTTTTTATGTTTGTGAAGGCAGAATATTCTCTGCACATATGTGAAGATGCGCCACTATCGAGAATCCAATTCTCTTTGCTTTTTTCAAAGTCACCTTGAGATGCACTGAAAGCGACCGCAGCATACTTGTTGTTTGAGCTACTGCTACTTACGCTTTTAAATTGCGATTTTATGTGGCCTTTTTCCACAGCTAAAACACCTTACATTTTTGTTACGACGATGAATATCACTCTTCTCGTTGCTTTGGGTTAAGTTCTGACTATTTCTGAAAAATTTTCAATATCTTTTGACGGCGAAAACATTATCAATTTTTTCTTGTCTTTCGGCTCTCCTATGTTCTTCTTCAAGTACTTTTACCTTTAGATTTTCTAACTTCGGTAGAACATCTTGCGCTTCAATCGCGATAACGAAGTCATCCATGTCTTCCGGCATACCGCATAAAAATAATATACTTTGCATGTCATCTGGCACCACAATATCTATTTCTTTTAGGTCATCAATTAAGCCAGAAAATGTATTTATTTGCTTAGCCAATCTCTGTCCACTATTAAAACGAAATCGAACCAACTTTTTAAACAAGTTTACCTTTCTGGCAGGACCTTTAGCTTGGTACAACTTAGATGAGGCCGTCCAAGCCGAATTTGCCGTAGTGCACCTTTTTACATGCAGTATCTCTGATGGCTTGACACTCAAAATTATTGAAGCCAATGCTTTCTGATCGAGTATATCCCATGCTGCTTTTAGCTCCGTTGACGCACCTGGCTTGCAAGTTGACTCAACAACAGACCACAATTCTTGAGTTATTAGAAAACTCTTCATTTGAATTGCCCAAGTATTATAATTGTCGCCAGACAATTTTTCAATTTGCGCCAGAGATCCAGACATCCTTCAAATTAATTAATTAGTGATCAATTTAATTTTCAGTCCACGTGATGACTGGGCCCATAACCTCTGTTAGGATGTATTTTCTTCAACGATCTCTTTATTAATTAATTCATTTGGTATAAATTTAGATTTATATAGAAACAGTTACAAGATATTTAGCATGTTTTTTTTCATGACATTTATACATACAATATAAGTTAGGGTTTACAATACATTCGAGTTGTACCTCTTAGTCGATTACTTAACAAATAATCGACAGTTTGTTGCAAAATTATTGCCAGATTGGAGCTCGAATGTCTTTTAAAATACATTTTCAGCATTCGCATCTCGAATTTTTTCCTGAAAACTTGAGTGATACAAGCGACGAGCAAGGAGAGCGACTACACCAAGATTTGGCGAAAATCGAAAACGATACCAAGGATTTTGGGACAAGGTCATGATGAGCGACTACTGATCCCAAACAATACAATCGACTCAGTTCGACTGCTCCTCATTTCGGATTCAGCGCCCCAAATAACCTTAGAAACAACTTTTGGTTGCTTAGATCCAAAACCGTGTATACTTGTGTAATTAATGAGAAATAGCCAAAAGCCTTTTTTTTTGTTATATGTCCTACTCTGTTGTTTTTTTTTATGGGTCCAGCTGTCCTACGGTTAATTTTATGAAACAGATTTCTTGTCTAGAGTTCTAGGAAGGTTTCTACTGAAAATAAATGAAATAGGTCCATTAACGGCTAAAATATGGGCAAAAAAATGGTATTCGAAATAATTAAGGTTTTAAAAATTTTAAAACTTTTGAAAAAGTTGCGTTGGGATTCATACCTACAACAGAGCAGTTGCATTTTCTGCGTTTAAGTACATAATATATCTTATTTATTATAAAACACAAAAACTTAAAAATTCTTGATAGAAATTGGTGTGGTTGTTGTAAATTGGACCTTTTTGTCACACATATATTACATACCTACTGAAATGTGTTCATGAAATGTGTGTATACATGTGCATAAATAAACATTCGAGAAGCAAAGATATGTTTTTTTTTTTCTTTAAACTTATTTTTGTATGTTTATTAGTATAATATTATGCATGCATATTACAGTATTTATTGCTTATAGTTTCTTTTCGTATATAAATAACCATAATTATTTTTTATATTATTTATATTAATACATTTCTTTAATTTAATTTTTACACGGTGCATATAAATTACATATCCCAAAAATTTAAAAAAACAAACATCATAGAAGCTTCAGAAAATTTTTAGTGCTATTTTTCATTTCGACTTTGACTTTTGCCAAATCGATGGATCGTCAAGACACTATGTAAATACATATACAAAATCAATGAAATTGAATTTTAGTTTTTTTAAATGTCTTAACATTTCCTTTTTTATGACTATTTGTGATTTCAGAAGAAAGGCCAAATAGATGCATATCCTGCTCTGCACTTGTGTGCACAGAATAATAATTTTAATTATTTTCTATCTATATCCAGGTGCAGAGCGTACTTGCTATATTTCAGAACCCGGTAATATTATTGTAATTGTACAAAGTGATAAAAATCTCTTGACAATTAAAATCTCTTCCCGGTTAGAATTTGATACCTGTTCCCAAATATTTTCTAATTGAAACTTTCAGTATACATATTTAATTTGCTTTTTTCTAATTTTTGGATTTTGCATTCACAGCTTGGTATTTTACTGTTGCTTTCAATATAAATTCCCACAAGAAATGTTTCTTTCATACAACATCTTCAAAAGCACTTCAATTAATTGACTTTTCTATAAAATGAAAACAAAGTTTGATGTAAGAATAATTTAATTTGATATCAAGCTTATTAGCAAAGAAACTAAAAACTTGAAAGCCCCGCGAAAGTAGCGCATGCTGAAAATTGCAACTGCAATATTGGAAATAAGTACCAAAATTTATTTTAAAAAAATTATGTAATTGTGCCGATTGCCAAGTTTTAAAAAAATCTCTAATATATTGAAAATTCTTAAAAATACGCGAATATTAGAAAAATTGCATGATTTAATATTGATTAAAAAACAGCAAAATTATAGAGTAAAATAACTTCATTTCCATTGTGAAAATTAAACGTAATTGGTCGCAATTTAATGGCAAAATATTACGAAAATAATCCGAATCTATGTGTTGGATTTGAGAGCAAAAAGCAAAAGAAGATTTAAATAAAAAATGTTTTTAATTAAATCCATATGTTTTCTTAGCAGGCTGAATATAAATAACCGAATTCATATTTTTTAAATCAATCGTGTTTGAAATTAAAATTGTGATTCTATATCAGAAATATACAGTTTATATTGCACCAACCGCAATACAGACAAGTAAATGGAAAATTTAACAAAAATTTAAAAAGATAACTATCAGAATACCACTAGTTTACATACAAACATACGTACATCATTCGAGTTGCAAAGAAAAAATTAAATTAAAATAATGAATTAAAATATGTTTTTATATTTTATAATTTAAAATTTTTTCTTACACCGTCAAGTTATTTTTATTTTTGGTATTATTATTATATCAAATAAAAACGTCGACAACTTACTGAATTCATTATATAATTATTTTATCCAAGGTGTATTTAACTAGGTGACAGCATTAGGAAAACAATTACAACAAACCAAGAACAACAGGCATTTTTGTTTATGTAGTTTCATTTAAATACGCCTTGATTTTATCACTGTACAAAATCCTATCTGATAACATATTGGGTATTAAAAAAAAACTTTTATCGTTCATAAAATTGGAAAAAACGCAAAAGTTAAAAAATATATTATAAATGAGATTGTGCCGTGGTTTTTTAAATAAATTTCGGAACAAACTTTTTCAAATAAAAAGTAAAAGTAGTAAAATGAACTAATACGTATCAAAAATTCCTTAAAAATAGCATTGTTGTTCAGGATTTGAAACCATGCCACCGGGGAGGAACGGTTTCAAATCCTGAACAACAATATGATATATTTTTTTTAATTTTTGATACATTTTAGTTATTTTTATTGCTTTTACTTTTTATTTGAAAAAATTTGTTATTTTTTTAAGAATTTTTGATAGGTTTAAATTATTTTCAATCTAAAGATGATATTTGGAATATTTCAATCATTCGACTAGCAGATTTCTTCATTACTAAACCTTTTATTACGTTTCAAATCATTTCTTTGTTTAGTCGAAGACCACTGGCTTTTTTATAGACGTTGAAACACTTCTTGGATGTGTAAAAAATGATATAAGTGCTAATAAGGGGATGTTAATATTTTTATAATGCACTCTAGGCAAGAAAGGGTTGCAAATTTGTTGCGAAATTTATAATTTATGGCAGACTTCATAAACGCAGTTTGCAAAGCAACACTAGAATGCCTTGAAAACTCATGCTTCCAGTGCTGCTTTGCAAACTGTATTTATTAAATCAGCCTATACTATGGAATAGAGATGAGAACTAATAATGCATGATCGTAATATATTTTTTGTTTCCATCACGTGAGCGAGCGTCCGTGACGATTTTTTTGCTTTAATGTAATTTTTTTCATTTAAATTCTTAATTTAACAAAATTTTTTTTCGTATTTCAAGATTGTGACTTCTTTCGTCACTCCATACTATGGTGAGGTGTGTATAAGTTTCGGCACAGCCGAATATATCACTCATACTTATTACTCTTACTTTTCCGAAAACCATAGCACCATGCTTTAATATAACGCAAATTTTTTTTACCAAATTTTAACTAAAAAAGTTCGCGAAAAATTACTTATATAACAAAAATTGGAAACATTATTGGATATCACTAACATTGAAAGAAGACAAATAAATCGGAAAATAGCGTACATGCCGAAAATTTCAAAAAGCTAAAAAATTTAAAACTTGTCCGAAATCGCAAAAGCTTTAAGCAAAAATTAACATAATTAAAAATCGATAAGTGCAAAAAGGTAAAAAATTTCTGAAAATTTGTTAAATCGCAAAAAGTTTCAAAACTGACTTTACATTAAAGGTATACGATATAGTTTTTGAAAACATCCGTTTTATAAACAAAAATTAGAGAAAAAATTGAAATTATTTATATCAGGTAGATATTAATACTACTTATCGATGTTTTCTTAAAAACAAAAATTAAACTATTTTTAAACAATTTTGATATTTCTTTCTGAATAATTTGTTGGCAATGGTCTTTTTTCCCAAAGTATTGTGAAATGAAGGCAATGTGTTAATTTCTCAATTCATTGAGAAATAAAGCCCTTATTGCCTATGGATTTATTTCACTGCACCGTATTAAGAGGTTGAAACGGGCATAATTACGTATTACAATATTTTATCACCGTTCAGATCAGTATCTCTTTCCAGAAAGCATTTCAAAGTTTTTACATATTTAATTTTTTAGATATTTTACTATATGATATACTTGAGAGGAATTTCAATAAAATGTTAAAAATTGAGTGTTTTTGCTTTATTTACGTAATGATATTAGTACATAAGTTAAAACTTGTGTAATTAATTAGAAATAGCCAAAAGCCTTTTTTTGTTATATGTCCTATTCTGTTGTTTTTTTATGGGTCCAGCTGTCCTACGGTTAATTTTATGAAACAGATTTCTTGTCTAGAGTTCTAGGAAGGTTTCTACTGAAAATAAATGAAATAGGTCCATTAACGGCTAAAATATGGGCAAAAAAATGGTATTCAAAATAATTAAGGTTTTAAAAATTTTAAAACTTTTTTGAAAAAGTTGCGTTGGGATTCATACCTACAACAGAGCAGTTGTATTTTCTGCGTTTAAGTACATAATATATCTTATTTATTATAAAACACAAAAACTTAGAAATTCTTGATAGAAATTGGTGTGGTTGTTGTAAATTGGCCCTTTTTGTCACACATATATTACATACCTACTGAAATGTGTTCATGAAATGTGTGTATACATGTGCATAAATAAACATTCGAAAAGCAAAGATTTGTTGTTTTTTTTCTTTAAACTTATTTTTGTATGTTTATTAGTATAATATTATGCATGCATATTACAGTATTTATTGCTTATAGTTTCTTTTCGTATATAAATAACCATAATTATTTTTTATATTATTTATATTAAAGAAATGTATTTTTTTTTACACGGTGCATATAAATTACATATCCCAAAAATTTAAAAAAACAAACATCATAGAAGCATCAGAAAATTTTTAGTGCTATTTTTCATTTCGACTTTGACTTTTGCCAAATCGATGGATCGTCAAGACACTATGTAAATACATATACAAAATCAATGAAATTGAATTTTAGTTTTTTTAAATGTCTTAACATTTCCTTTTTTATGACTATTTGTGATTTCAGAAGAAAGGCCAAATAGATGCATATCCTGCTCTGCACTTGTGTGCACAGAATAATAATTTTAATTATTTTCTATCTATATCCAGGTGCAGAGCGTACTTGCTATATTTCAGAACCCGGTAATATTATTGTAATTGTACAGTGATAAAAATCTCTTGACAATTAAAATCTCTTCCCGGTTAGAATTTGATACCTGTTCCCAAATATTTTCTAATTGAAACTTTCAGTATACATATTTAATTTGCTTTTTTCTAATTTTTGGATTTTGCATTCACAGCTTGGTATTTTACTGTTGCTTTCAATATAAATTCCCACAAGAAATGTTTCTTTCATACAACATCTTCAAAAGCACTTCAATTAATTGACTTTTCTATAAAATGAAAACAAAGTTTGATGTAAGAATAATTTAATTTGATATCAAGCTTATTAGCAAAGAAACTAAAAACTTGAAAGCCCCGCGAAAGTAGCGCATGCTGAAAATTGCAACTGCAATATTGGAAATAAGTACCAAAATTTATTTTAAAAAAATTATGTAATTGTGCCGATTGCCAAGTTTTAAAAAAATCTCTAATATATTGAAAATTCTTAAAAATACGCGAATATTAGAAAAATTGCATGATTTAATATTGATTAAAAAACAGCAAAATTATAGAGTAAAATAACTTCATTTCCATTGTGAAAATTAAACGTAATTGGTCGCAATTTAATGGCAAAATATTACGAAAATAATCCGAATCTATGGGTTGGATTTGAGAGCAAAAAGCAAAAGAAGATTTAAATAAAAAATGTTTTTAATTAAATCCATATGTTTTCTTAGCAGGCTGAATATAAATAACCGAATTCATATTTTTTAAATCAATCGTGTTTGAAATTAAAATTGTGATTCTATATCAGAAATATACAGTTTATATTGCACCAACCGCAATACAGACAAGTAAATGGAAAATTTAACAAAAATTTAAAAAGATAACTATCAGAATACCACTAGTTTACATACAAACATACGTACATCATTCGAGTTGCAAAGAAAAAATTAAATTAAAATAATGAATTAAAATATGTTTTTATATTTTATAATTTAAAATTTTTTCTTACACCGTCAAGTTATTTTTATTTTTGGTATTATTATTATATCAAATAAAAACGTCGACAACTTACTGAATTCATTATATAATTATTTTATCCAAGGTGTATTTAACTAGGTGACAGCATTAGGAAAACAATTACAACAAACCAAGAACAACAGGCATTTTTGTTTATGTAGTTTCATTTAAATACGCCTTGATTTTATCACTGTACAAAATCCTATCTGATAACATATTGGGTATTAAAAAAAAACTTTTATCGTTCATAAAATTGGAAAAAACGCAAAAGTTAAAAAATATATTATAAATGAGATTGTGCCGTGGTTTTTTAAATAAATTTCGGAACAAACTTTTTCAAATAAAAAGTAAAAGTAGTAAAATGAACTAATACGTATCAAAAATTCCTTAAAAATAGCATTGTTGTTCAGGATTTGAAACCATGCCACCGGGGAGGAACGGTTTCAAATCCTGAACAACAATATGATATATTTTTTTTAATTTTTGATACATTTTAGTTATTTTTATTGCTTTTACTTTTTATTTGAAAAAATTTGTTATTTTTTTAAGAATTTTTGATAGGTTTAAATTATTTTCAATCTAAAGATGATATTTGGAATATTTCAATCATTCGACTAGCAGATTTCTTCATTACTAAACCTTTTATTACGTTTCAAATCATTTCTTTGTTTAGTCGAAGACCACTGGCTTTTTTATAGACGTTGAAACACTTCTTGGATGTGTAAAAAATGATATAAGTGCTAATAAGGGGATGTTAATATTTTTATAATGCACTCTAGGCAAGAAAGGGTTGCAAATTTGTTGCGAAATTTATAATTTATGGCAGACTTCATAAACGCAGTTTGCAAAGCAACACTAGAATGCCTTGAAAACTCATGCTTCCAGTGCTGCTTTGCAAACTGTATTTATTAAATCAGCCTATACTATGGAATAGAGATGAGAACTAATAATGCATGATCGTAATATATTTTTTGTTTCCATCACGTGAGCGAGCGTCCGTGACGATTTTTTTGCTTTAATGTAATTTTTTTCATTTAAATTCTTAATTTAACAAAATTTTTTTTCGTATTTCAAGATTGTGACTTCTTTCGTCACTCCATACTATGGTGAGGTGTGTATAAGTTTCGGCACAGCCGAATATATCACTCATACTTATTACTCTTACTTTTCCGAAAACCATAGCACCATGCTTTAATATAACGCAAATTTTTTTTACCAAATTTTAACTAAAAAAGTTCGCGAAAAATTACTTATATAACAAAAATTGGAAACATTATTGGATATCACTAACATTGAAAGAAGACAAATAAATCGGAAAATAGCGTACATGCCGAAAATTTCAAAAAGCTAAAAAATTTAAAACTTGTCCGAAATCGCAAAAGCTTTAAGCAAAAATTAACATAATTAAAAATCGATAAGTGCAAAAAGGTAAAAAATTTCTGAAAATTTGTTAAATCGCAAAAAGTTTCAAAACTGACTTTACATTAAAGGTATACGATATAGTTTTTGAAAACATCCGTTTTATAAACAAAAATTAGAGAAAAAATTGAAATTATTTATATCAGGTAGATATTAATACTACTTATCGATGTTTTCTTAAAAACAAAAATTAAACTATTTTTAAACAATTTTGATATTTCTTTCTGAATAATTTGTTGGCAATGGTCTTTTTTCCCAAAGTATTGTGAAATGAAGGCAATGTGTTAATTTCTCAATTCATTGAGAAATAAAGCCCTTATTGCCTATGGATTTATTTCACTGCACCGTATTAAGAGGTTGAAACGGGCATAATTACGTATTACAATATTTTATCACCGTTCAGATCAGTATCTCTTTCCAGAAAGCATTTCAAAGTTTTTACATATTTAATTTTTTAGATATTTTACTATATGATATACTTGAGAGGAATTTCAATAAAATGTTAAAAATTGAGTGTTTTTGCTTTATTTACGTAATGATATTAGTACATAAGTTAAAACTTGTGTAATTAATTAGAAATAGCCAAAAGCCTTTTTTTGTTATATGTCCTATTCTGTTGTTTTTTTATGGGTCCAGCTGTCCTACGGTTAATTTTATGAAACAGATTTCTTGTCTAGAGTTCTAGGAAGGTTTCTACTGAAAATAAATGAAATAGGTCCATTAACGGCTAAAATATGGGCAAAAAAATGGTATTCAAAATAATTAAGGTTTTAAAAATTTTAAAACTTTTTTGAAAAAGTTGCGTTGGGATTCATACCTACAACAGAGCAGTTGTATTTTCTGCGTTTAAGTACATAATATATCTTATTTATTATAAAACACAAAAACTTAGAAATTCTTGATAGAAATTGGTGTGGTTGTTGTAAATTGGCCCTTTTTGTCACACATATATTACATACCTACTGAAATGTGTTCATGAAATGTGTGTATACATGTGCATAAATAAACATTCGAAAAGCAAAGATTTGTTGTTTTTTTTCTTTAAACTTATTTTTGTATGTTTATTAGTATAATATTATGCATGCATATTACAGTATTTATTGCTTATAGTTTCTTTTCGTATATAAATAACCATAATTATTTTTTATATTATTTATATTAAAGAAATGTATTTTTTTTTACACGGTGCATATAAATTACATATCCCAAAAATTTAAAAAAACAAACATCATAGAAGCATCAGAAAATTTTTAGTGCTATTTTTCATTTCGACTTTGACTTTTGCCAAATCGATGGATCGTCAAGACACTATGTAAATACATATACAAAATCAATGAAATTGAATTTTAGTTTTTTTAAATGTCTTAACATTTCCTTTTTTATGACTATTTGTGATTTCAGAAGAAAGGCCAAATAGATGCATATCCTGCTCTGCACTTGTGTGCACAGAATAATAATTTTAATTATTTTCTATCTATATCCAGGTGCAGAGCGTACTTGCTATATTTCAGAACCCGGTAATATTATTGTAATTGTACAGTGATAAAAATCTCTTGACAATTAAAATCTCTTCCCGGTTAGAATTTGATACCTGTTCCCAAATATTTTCTAATTGAAACTTTCAGTATACATATTTAATTTGCTTTTTTCTAATTTTTGGATTTTGCATTCACAGCTTGGTATTTTACTGTTGCTTTCAATATAAATTCCCACAAGAAATGTTTCTTTCATACAACATCTTCAAAAGCACTTCAATTAATTGACTTTTCTATAAAATGAAAACAAAGTTTGATGTAAGAATAATTTAATTTGATATCAAGCTTATTAGCAAAGAAACTAAAAACTTGAAAGCCCCGCGAAAGTAGCGCATGCTGAAAATTGCAACTGCAATATTGGAAATAAGTACCAAAATTTATTTTAAAAAAATTATGTAATTGTGCCGATTGCCAAGTTTTAAAAAAATCTCTAATATATTGAAAATTCTTAAAAATACGCGAATATTAGAAAAATTGCATGATTTAATATTGATTAAAAAACAGCAAAATTATAGAGTAAAATAACTTCATTTCCATTGTGAAAATTAAACGTAATTGGTCGCAATTTAATGGCAAAATATTACGAAAATAATCCGAATCTATGGGTTGGATTTGAGAGCAAAAAGCAAAAGAAGATTTAAATAAAAAATGTTTTTAATTAAATCCATATGTTTTCTTAGCAGGCTGAATATAAATAACCGAATTCATATTTTTTAAATCAATCGTGTTTGAAATTAAAATTGTGATTCTATATCAGAAATATACAGTTTATATTGCACCAACCGCAATACAGACAAGTAAATGGAAAATTTAACAAAAATTTAAAAAGATAACTATCAGAATACCACTAGTTTACATACAAACATACGTACATCATTCGAGTTGCAAAGAAAAAATTAAATTAAAATAATGAATTAAAATATGTTTTTATATTTTATAATTTAAAATTTTTTCTTACACCGTCAAGTTATTTTTATTTTTGGTATTATTATTATATCAAATAAAAACGTCGACAACTTACTGAATTCATTATATAATTATTTTATCCAAGGTGTATTTAACTAGGTGACAGCATTAGGAAAACAATTACAACAAACCAAGAACAACAGGCATTTTTGTTTATGTAGTTTCATTTAAATACGCCTTGATTTTATCACTGTACAAAATCCTATCTGATAACATATTGGGTATTAAAAAAAAACTTTTATCGTTCATAAAATTGGAAAAAACGCAAAAGTTAAAAAATATATTATAAATGAGATTGTGCCGTGGTTTTTTAAATAAATTTCGGAACAAACTTTTTCAAATAAAAAGTAAAAGTAGTAAAATGAACTAATACGTATCAAAAATTCCTTAAAAATAGCATTGTTGTTCAGGATTTGAAACCATGCCACCGGGGAGGAACGGTTTCAAATCCTGAACAACAATATGATATATTTTTTTTAATTTTTGATACATTTTAGTTATTTTTATTGCTTTTACTTTTTATTTGAAAAAATTTGTTATTTTTTTAAGAATTTTTGATAGGTTTAAATTATTTTCAATCTAAAGATGATATTTGGAATATTTCAATCATTCGACTAGCAGATTTCTTCATTACTAAACCTTTTATTACGTTTCAAATCATTTCTTTGTTTAGTCGAAGACCACTGGCTTTTTTATAGACGTTGAAACACTTCTTGGATGTGTAAAAAATGATATAAGTGCTAATAAGGGGATGTTAATATTTTTATAATGCACTCTAGGCAAGAAAGGGTTGCAAATTTGTTGCGAAATTTATAATTTATGGCAGACTTCATAAACGCAGTTTGCAAAGCAACACTAGAATGCCTTGAAAACTCATGCTTCCAGTGCTGCTTTGCAAACTGTATTTATTAAATCAGCCTATACTATGGAATAGAGATGAGAACTAATAATGCATGATCGTAATATATTTTTTGTTTCCATCACGTGAGCGAGCGTCCGTGACGATTTTTTTGCTTTAATGTAATTTTTTTCATTTAAATTCTTAATTTAACAAAATTTTTTTTCGTATTTCAAGATTGTGACTTCTTTCGTCACTCCATACTATGGTGAGGTGTGTATAAGTTTCGGCACAGCCGAATATATCACTCATACTTATTACTCTTACTTTTCCGAAAACCATAGCACCATGCTTTAATATAACGCAAATTTTTTTTACCAAATTTTAACTAAAAAAGTTCGCGAAAAATTACTTATATAACAAAAATTGGAAACATTATTGGATATCACTAACATTGAAAGAAGACAAATAAATCGGAAAATAGCGTACATGCCGAAAATTTCAAAAAGCTAAAAAATTTAAAACTTGTCCGAAATCGCAAAAGCTTTAAGCAAAAATTAACATAATTAAAAATCGATAAGTGCAAAAAGGTAAAAAATTTCTGAAAATTTGTTAAATCGCAAAAAGTTTCAAAACTGACTTTACATTAAAGGTATACGATATAGTTTTTGAAAACATCCGTTTTATAAACAAAAATTAGAGAAAAAATTGAAATTATTTATATCAGGTAGATATTAATACTACTTATCGATGTTTTCTTAAAAACAAAAATTAAACTATTTTTAAACAATTTTGATATTTCTTTCTGAATAATTTGTTGGCAATGGTCTTTTTTCCCAAAGTATTGTGAAATGAAGGCAATGTGTTAATTTCTCAATTCATTGAGAAATAAAGCCCTTATTGCCTATGGATTTATTTCACTGCACCGTATTAAGAGGTTGAAACGGGCATAATTACGTATTACAATATTTTATCACCGTTCAGATCAGTATCTCTTTCCAGAAAGCATTTCAAAGTTTTTACATATTTAATTTTTTAGATATTTTACTATATGATATACTTGAGAGGAATTTCAATAAAATGTTAAAAATTGAGTGTTTTTGCTTTATTTACGTAATGATATTAGTACATAAGTTAAAACTTGTGTAATTAATTAGAAATAGCCAAAAGCCTTTTTTTGTTATATGTCCTATTCTGTTGTTTTTTTTATGGGTCCAGCTGTCCTACGGTTAATTTTATGAAACAGATTTCTTGTCTAGAGTTCTAGGAAGGTTTCTACTGAAAATAAATGAAATAGGTCCATTAACGGCTAAAATATGGGCAAAAAAATGGTATTCAAAATAATTAAGGTTTTAAAAATTTTAAAACTTTTTTGAAAAAGTTGCGTTGGGATTCATACCTACAACAGAGCAGTTGTATATTCTGCGTTTAAGTACATAATATATCTTATTTATTATAAAACACAAAAACTTAAAAATTCTTGATAGAAATTGGTGTGGTTGTTGTAAATTGGCCCTTTTTGTCACACATATATTACATACCTACTGAAATGTGTTCATGAAATGTGTGTATACATGTGCATAAATAAACATTCGAAAAGCAAAGATTTGTTGTTTTTTTTTCTTTAAACTTATTTTTGTATGTTTATTAGTATAATATTATGCATGCATATTACAGTATTTATTGCTTATAGTTTCTTTTCGTATATAAATAACCATAATTATTTTTTATATTATTTATATTAAAGAAATGTATTTTTTTTTACACGGTGCATATAAATTACATATCCCAAAAATTAAAAAAAACAAACATCATAGAAGCATAAGAAAATTTTTAGTGCTATTTTTCATTTCGACTTTGACTTTTGCCAAATCGATGGATCGTCAAGACACTATGTAAATACATATACAAAATCAATGAAATTGAATTTTAGTTTTTTTTTTAAATGTCTTAACATTTCCTTTTTTATGACTATTTGTGATTTCAGAAGAAAGGCCAAATAGATGCATATCCTGCTCTGCACTTGTGTGCACAGAATAATAATTTTAATTATTTTCTATCTATATCCAGATGCAGAGCGTACTTGCTATATTTCAGAACCCGGTAATATTATTGTAATTGTACAAAGTGATAAAAATCTCTTGACAATTAAAATCTCTTCCCGGTTAGAATTTGATACCTGTTCCCAAATATTTTCTAATTGAAACTTTCAGTATACATATTTAATTTGCTTTTTTCTAACTTTTGGATTTTGCATTCACAGCTTGGTATTTTACTGTTGCTTTCAATATAAATTCCCACAAGAAATGTTTCTTTCATACTATAACAACATCTTCAAAAGCACTTCAATTAATTGACTTTTCTATAAAATGAAAACAAAGTTTGATGTAAGAATTTAATATTGAAATGAAAATTTTTGGCTTAAGTTCAAATCTGAGTTTACCCATATCTCCTTAATTTAAGAAATTATATTTAGATAAATTCATTATATTTTTATTAAGAGAGTACTATTTTTATTTGAAACAATTTATTCATCAGACTAGCAGAACGGATCAGTACTGATTTCGAGGTCGCTACACCATCTCATCAGCGTTCTTTGTTCGATTTTACCACTTTTGACAGTGGATTCTAGTAACTAGGAATATCAACTATTTAACCGTATTATTTAACGAATTAGAATACGAATAGTGCAACTTATTCATTTCTTACAAGTTAAATCAATTTCGGTTAGTACGAAATTCCATCTCTGATTTTTAATTATCCCAAATATTTCATACTCTCTTGCTTTTTTCCAAAGCCGTTGGCTTTGAGATCAAGCAGTTTTCCATTTTTGTTTACTTTATTTTTGTCTTGTAGTTGACTTTCATAGTATTCAACCACCTGTGACAATGTAAACATGATGGTTTTTTTACGGGTGCCATCGCTTTTAATAATTAATATTTATTCGTAATTGTTGAACTGTTTAAGGTTTATATTGAAATGAAAATTTTTGGCTTAAGTTCAAATCTGAGTTTACCCATATCTCCTTAATTTAAGAAATTATATTTAGATAAATTCATTATATTTTTATTAAGAGAGTACTATTTTTATTTGAAACAATTTATTCATCAGACTAGCAGAACGGATCAGTACTGATTTCGAGGTCGCTACACCATCTCATCAGCGTTCTTTGTTCGATTTTACCACTTTTGACAGTAGATACTAGTAACTAGGAATATCAACTATTTAACCGTATTATTTAACGAATTAGAATACGAATAGTGCAACTTATTCATTTCTTACAAGTTAAATCAATTTCGGTTAGTACGAAATTCCATCTTTAATTTTTAATTATTCCAAATATTTCATACTCTCTTGCTTTTTTCCAAAGCCGTTGGCTTTGAGATCAAGCAGTTTTCCATTTTTGTTTACTTTATTTTTGTCTTGTAGTTGACTTTCTTAGTATTCAACCACCTGTGACAATGTAAACATGATGGTTTTTTTACGGGTGCCATCGCTTTTAATAATTAATATTTATTCGTAATTGTTGAACTGTTTAAGGTTTATATTGAAATGAAAATTTTTGGCTTAAGTTCAAATCTGAGTTTACCCATATCTCCTTAATTTAAGAAATTATATTTAGATAAATTCATTATATTTTTTTTAAGAGAGTACTATTTTTATTTGAAACAATTTATTCATCAGACTAGCAGAACGGATCAGTACTGATTTCAGAGATGGAATTTCGTACTAACCGAAATTGATTTAACTTGTAAGAAATGAATACGTTGCACTTTTCCTATTCTAATTTGTTAAATAATACGGTTAAATTGTTGATATTCCTAGTATCTAGTATCCACCGTCAAAAGTGGTAAAATCGAACAAAAGAACGCTGATGAGATGGTGTAGCGACCTCGAAATCAGTACTGATAATATTGATTAAAAAACAGCAAAATTATAGAGTAAAATAACTTCATTTCCATTGTGAAAATTAAACGTAATTGGTCGCAGTTTAATGGCAAAATATTACGAAAATAATCCGAATCTATGGGTTGGATTTGAGAGCAAAAAGCAAAAGAAGATTTAAATAAAAAATGTTTTTAATTAAATCCATATGTTTTCTTAGCAGGCTGAATATAAATAACCGAATTCATATTTTTTAAATCAATCGTGTTTGAAATTAAAATTGTGATTCTATATCAGAAATATACAGTTTATATTGCACCAACCGCAATACAGACAAGTAAATGGAAAATTTAACAAAAATTTAAAAAGATAACTATCAGAATACCACTAGTTTACATACAAACATACGTACATCATTCGAGTTGCAAAGAAAAAATTAAATTAAAATAATGAATTAAAATATGTTTTTATATTTTATAATTTAAAATTTTTTCTTACACCGTCAAGTTATTTTTATTTTTGGTATTATTATTATATCAAATAAAAACGTCGACAACTTACTGAATTCATTATATAATTATTTTATCCAAGGTGTATTTAACTAGGTGACAGTATTAGGAAAACAATTACAACAAACCAAGAACAACAGGCATTTTTGTTTATGTAGTTTCATTTAAATACGCCTTGATTTTATCACTGTACAAAATCCTATCTGATAACATATTGGGTATTAAAAAAAAACTTTTATCGTTCATAAAATTGGAAAAAACGCAAAAGTTAAAAAATATATTATAAATGAGATTGTGCCGTGGTTTTTTAAATAAATTTCGGAACAAACTTTTTCAAATAAAAAGTAAAAGTAGTAAAATGAACTAATACGTATCAAAAATTCCTTAAAAATAGCATTGTTGTTCAGGATTTGAAACCATGCCACCGGGGAGGAACGGTTTCAAATCCTGAACAACAATATGATATATTTTTTTTAATTTTTGATACATTTTAGTTATTTTTATTGCTTTTACTTTTTATTTGAAAAAATTTGTTATTTTTTTAAGAATTTTTGATAGGTTTAAATTATTTTCAATCTAAAGATGATATTTGGAATATTTCAATCATTCGACTAGCAGATTTCTTCATTACTAAACCTTTTATTACGTTTCAAATCATTTCTTTGTTTAGTCGAAGACCACTGGCTTTTTTATAGACGTTGAAACACTTCTTGGATGTGTAAAAAATGATATAAGTGCTAATAAGGGGATGTTAATATTTTTATAATGCACTCTAGGCAAGAAAGGGTTGCAAATTTGTTGCGAAATTTATAATTTATGGCAGACTTCATAAACGCAGTTTGCAAAGCAACACTAGAATTCCTTGAAAACTCATGCTTCCAGTGCTGCTTTGCAAACTGTATTTATTAAATCAGCCTATACTATGGAATAGAGATGAGAACTAATAATGCATGATCGTAATATATTTTTTGTTTCCATCACGTGAGCGAGCGTCCGTGACGATTTTTTTGCTTTAATGTAATTTTTTTCATTTAAATTCTTAATTTAACAAAAATTTTTTTCGTATTTCAAGATTGTGACTTCTTTCGTCACTCCATACTATGGTGAGGTGTGTATAAGTTTCGGCACAGCCGAATATATCACTCATACTTATTACTCTTACTTTTCCGAAAACCATAGCACCATGCTTTAATATAACGCAAATTTTTTTTACCAAATTTTAACTAAAAAAGTTCGCGAAAAATTACTTATATAACAAAAATTGGAAACATTATTGGATATCACTAACATTGAAAGAAGACAAATAAATCGGAAAATAGCGTACATGCCGAAAATTTCAAAAAGCTAAAAAATTTAAAACTTGTCCGAAATCGCAAAAGCTTTAAGCAAAAATTAACATAATTAAAAATCGATAAGTGCAAAAAGGTAAAAAATTTCTGAAAATTTGTTAAATCGCAAAAAGTTTCAAAACTGACTTTACATTAAAGGTATACGATATAGTTTTTGAAAACATCCGTTTTATAAACAAAAATTAGAGAAAAAATTGAAATTATTTATATCAGGTAGATATTAATACTACTTATCGATGTTTTCTTAAAAACAAAAATTAAACTATTTTTAAACAATTTTGATATTTCTTTCTGAATAATTTGTTGGCAATGGTCTTTTTTCCCAAAGTATTGTGAAATGAAGGCAATGTGTTAATTTCTCAATTCATTGAGAAATAAAGCCCTTATTGCCTATGGATTTATTTCACTGCACCGTATTAAGAGGTTGAAACGGGCATAATTACGTATTACAATATTTTATCACCGTTCAGATCAGTATCTCTTTCCAGAAAGCATTTCAAAGTTTTTACATATTTAATTTTTTAGATATTTTACTATATGATATACTTGAGAGGAATTTCAATAAAATGTTAAAAATTGAGTGTTTTTGCTTTATTTACGTAATGATATTAGTACATAAGTTAAAACTTGTGTAATTAATTAGAAATAGCCAAAAGCCTTTTTTTGTTATATGTCCTATTCTGTTGTTTTTTTTATGGGTCCAGCTGTCCTACGGTTAATTTTATGAAACAGATTTCTTGTCTAGAGTTCTAGGAAGGTTTCTACTGAAAATAAATGAAATAGGTCCATTAACGGCTAAAATATGGGCAAAAAAATGGTATTCAAAATAATTAAGGTTTTAAAAATTTTAAAACTTTTTTGAAAAAGTTGCGTTGGGATTCATACCTACAACAGAGCAGTTGTATTTTCTGCGTTTAAGTACATAATATATCTTATTTATTATAAAACACAAAAGCTTAAAAATTCTTGATAGAAATTGGTGTGGTTGTTGTAAATTGGCCCTTTTTGTCACACATATATTACATACCTACTGAAATGTGTTCATGAAATGTGTGTATACATGTGCATAAATAAACATTCGAAAAGCAAAGATTTGTTGTTTTTTTTTTCTTTAAACTTATTTTTGTATGTTTATTAGTATAATATTATGCATGCATATTACAGTATTTATTGCTTATAGTTTCTTTTCGTATATAAATAACCATAATTATTTTTTATATTATTTATATTAAAGAAATGTATTTTTTTTACACGGTGCATATAAATTACATATCCCAAAAATTTAAAAAAAACAAACATCATAGAAGCATAAGAAAATTTTTAGTGCTATTTTTCATTTCGACTTTGACTTTTGCCAAATCGATGGATCGTCAAGACACTATGTAAATACATATACAAAATCAATGAAATTGAATTTTAGTTTTTTTTAAATGTCTTAACATTTCCTTTTTTATGACTATTTGTGATTTCAGAAGAAAGGCCAAATAGATGCATATCATGCTCTGCACTTGTGTGCACAGAATAATAATTTTAATTATTTTCTATCTATATCCAGATGCAGAGCGTACTTGCTATATTTCAGAACCCGGTAATATTATTGTAATTGTACAAAGTGATAAAAATCTCTTGACAATTAAAATCTCTTCCCGGTTAGAATTTGATACCTGTTCCCAAATATTTTCTAATTGAAACTTTCAGTATACATATTTAATTTGCTTTTTTCTAACTTTTGGATTTTGCATTCACAGCTTGGTATTTTACTGTTGCTTTCAATATAAATTCCCACAAGAAATGTTTCTTTCATACTATAACAACATCTTCAAAAGCACTTCAATTAATTGACTTTTCTATAAAATGAAAACAAAGTTTGATGTAAGAATTTAATATTGAAATGAAAATTTTTGGCTTAAGTTCAAATCTGAGTTTACCCATATCTCCTTAATTTAAGAAATTATATTTAGATAAATTCATTATATTTTTATTAAGAGAGTACTATTTTTATTTGAAACAATTTATTCATCAGATTAGCAGAACGGATCAGTACTGATTTCGAGGTCGCTACACCATCTCATCAGCGTTCTTTGTTCGATTTTACCACTTTTGACAGTGGATTCTAGTAACTAGGAATATCAACTATTTAACCGTATTATTTAACGAATTAGAATACGAATAGTGCAACTTATTCATTTCTTACAAGTTAAATCAATTTCGGTTAGTACGAAATTCCATCTCTGATTTTTAATTATCCCAAATATTTCATACTCTCTTGCTTTTTTCCAAAGCCGTTGGCTTTGAGATCAAGCAGTTTTCCATTTTTGTTTACTTTATTTTTGTCTTGTAGTTGACTTTCTTAGTATTCAACCACCTGTGACAATGTAAACATGATGGTTTTTTTACGGGTGCCATCGCTTTTAATAATTAATATTTATTCGTAATTGTTGAACTGTTTAAGGTTTATATTGAAATGAAAATTTTTGGCTTAAGTTCAAATCTGAGTTTACCCATATCTCCTTAATTTAAGAAATTATATTTAGATAAATTCATTATATTTTTTTTAAGAGAGTACTATTTTTATTTGAAACAATTTATTCATCAGACTAGCAGAACGGATCAGTACTGATTTCAGAGATGGAATTTCGTACTAACCGAAATTGATTTAACTTGTAAGAAATGAATACGTTGCATTTTTCCTATTCTAATTTGTTAAATAATACGGTTAAATTGTTGATATTCCTAGTATCTAGTATCCACCGTCAAAAGTGGTAAAATCGAACAAAAGAACGCTGATGAGATGGTGTAGCGACCTCGAAATCAGTACTGATAATATTGATTAAAAAACAGCAAAATTATAGAGTAAAATAACTTCATTTCCATTGTGAAAATTAAACGTAATTGGTCGCAGTTTAATGGCAAAATATTACGAAAATAATCCGAATCTATGGGTTGGATTTGAGAGCAAAAAGCAAAAGAAGATTTAAATAAAAAATGTTTTTAATTAAATCCATATGTTTTCTTAGCAGGCTGAATATAAATAACCGAATTCATATTTTTTAAATCAATCGTGTTTGAAATTAAAATTGTGATTCTATATCAGAAATATACAGTTTATATTGCACCAACCGCAATACAGACAAGTAAATGGAAAATTTAACAAAAATTTAAAAAGATAACTATCAGAATACCACTAGTTTACATACAAACATACGTACATCATTCGAGTTGCAAAGAAAAAATTAAATTAAAATAATGAATTAAAATATGTTTTTATATTTTATAATTTAAAATTTTTTCTTACACCGTCAAGTTATTTTTATTTTTGGTATTATTATTATATCAAATAAAAACGTCGACAACTTACTGAATTCATTATATAATTATTTTATCCAAGGTGTATTTAACTAGGTGACAGCATTAGGAAAACAATTACAACAAACCAAGAACAACAGGCATTTTTGTTTATGTAGTTTCATTTAAATACGCCTTGATTTTATCACTGTACAAAATCCTATCTGATAACATATTGGGTATTAAAAAAAAACTTTTATCGTTCATAAAATTGGAAAAAACGCAAAAGTTAAAAAATATATTATAAATGAGATTGTGCCGTGGTTTTTTAAATAAATTTCGGAACAAACTTTTTCAAATAAAACGTAAAAGTAGTAAAATGAACTAATACATATCAAAAATTCCTTAAAAATAGCATTGTTGTTCAGGATTTGAAACCATGCCACCGGGGAGGAACGGTTTCAAATCCTGAACAACAATATGATATATTTTTTTTAATTTTTGATACATTTTAGTTATTTTTATTACTTTTACTTTTTATTTGAAAAAATTTGTTATTTTTTTAAGAATTTTTGATAGGTTTAAATTATTTTCAATCTAAAGATGATATTTGGAATATTTCAATCATTCGACTAGCAGATTTCTTCATTACTAAACCTTTTATTACGTTTCAAATCATTTCTTTGTTTAGTCGAAGACCACTGGCTTTTTTATAGACGTTGAAACACTTCTTGGATGTGTAAAAAATGATATAAGTGCTAATAAGGGGATGTTAATATTTTTATAATGCACTCTAGGCAAGAAAGGGTTGCAAATTTGTTGTGAAATTTATAATTTATGGCAGACTTCATAAACGCAGTTTGCAAAGCAACACTAGAATGCCTTGAAAACTCATGCTTCCAGTGCTGCTTTGCAAGCTGTATTTATTAAATCAGCCTATACTATGCAATAGAGATGAGAACTAATAATGCATGATCGTAATATATTTTTTGTTTCCATCACGTGAGCGTGCGTTCGTGACGATTTTTTTGCTTTAATGTAATTTTTTTCATTTAAATTCTTAATTTAACAAAATTTTTTTTCGTATTTCAAGATTGTGACTTCTTTCGTCACTCCATACTATGCGGAGGTCTGTATAAGTTTCGGCACAGCCGAATATATCACTCATACTTATTACTCTTACTTTTCCGAAAACCATAGCACCATGCCTTAATATAACGCAAATTTTTTTTACCAAATTTTAACTAAAAAAGTTCGCGAAAAATTACTTATATAACAAAAATTGGAAACATTATTGGATATCACTAACATTGAAAGAAGACAAATAAATCGGAAAATAGCGTACATGCCGAAAATTTCAAAAGGCTAAAAAATTTAAAATCGCAGAAGCTTTAAGCAAAAATTAACATAATTAAAAATCGATAAGTGCAAAAAGGTAAAAATTTTCTGAAAATTTGTTAAATCGCAAAAAGTTTCAAAACTGACTTTACATTAAAGGTATACGATATAGTTTTTGAAAACATCCGTTTTATAAACAAAAATTAAAGAAAAAATTGAAATCAGGTAGATATTAATACTACTTATCGATGTTTTCTTAAAAACAAAAATTAAACTATTTTTAAACAATTTTGATATTTCTTTCTGAATAATTTGTTGGCAATGGTCTTTTTTCCCAAAGTATTGTGAAATTAAGGCAATGTTTTAATTTCTCAATTCATTGAGAAATAAAGCCCTTATTGCCTATGGGTTTATTTCAATTCACCGTATTAAGAGGTTGAAACGGGCATAATTACGTATTACAATATTTTATCACCGTTCAGATCAGTATCTCTTTCCAGAAAGCATTTCAAAGTTTTTACATATTTAATTTTTTAGATATTTTACTATATAATATATTTGAGAGGAATTTCAATAAAATGTTAAAAATTGAGTGTTTTTGCTTTATTTACGTAATGATATTAGTACATAAGTTAAAACTGAGTCAAGTCGAAATAAAATTAGTCAAACTTTTACATTTGAGAGGATTTTTTCCAAATATGTTAAGTTTAGGAAGTTTTAAAATTTGTTTGAGGGAAATAAAATAACAAATGACCTGCCAACACTGACTCAAATTAGTTGTACAATATTATTATTGGCAATTGCAAACCATTAGTGGAGATATGTGCTGTATAACGAGTTTTAGTTTTTACTCCCAATTTAGTTATTCCGTACATAGATCGGAATGTTTATCCCAAGCCGTTATCTAAAAAAAGAGAAAATTTTTAAATAAGCTATATCAAAATTACTCGTTTTATATACACTTTTACTTTCAATGAATAGTTACAATAACAATTTAATTTTCAAGCATTCTGGTGAACTCAAAATGTACATTAATTTAAATGTACGCAGATAGAAAAAAATAATGGGAACATAATTAAAACATTTCGCAAACGGTGGGTGATTAAGTTGCTCATTATATTAGATGTTATGCCAATTCAGTGTTTTATGCAAATGGTTGTGGGAAAGAGCGAATGCAAAATAAAATAACAATTCTGAAAAAAAATTTTGGTTTTCTCAAAAAATACACTAGTCGGCATAAGTATTTTGACGAAATAAAAATCGTGCATATTTACGTTTGATTTTTAAACGGCTTTGTTAAAAGTTCTTGTTTATTTTTTCCTTTTTATTTATAACTTATACAAACTTAAAAATAAGCAAAAAAATATTATTTTATAGAAACTTAAAAAGATGTAAATTAATTTGTAATTTCATGTGCTGGCATAAGTATTTTGACAAGAATATAATACTAAGATAAGAATGTTTAAACTTAACCTAAGTAAAAAAAGAAGAAGTTAGTAAAATATATATCCTCCTTTGGCTTCAATAACTTTTTAAAGGCGTCTTGGTACTGAATCCACTAAATGTTTAAGAATCTCTGGAGATATCTCTTCCCATAGGGAAGTGACCTCAGAAATTGTCTCCTCTCTGGTTTTATTTAACGAAACTGTTCTTTTGCGTTTCAAAAGAGACCAGACGTTTTCTATAATATTTAAATCTGGACTTTGAGGTGGCACGGGGCATTATCCTGTTGCAGAATAAATGATTCCCCAATAAGCTTATCACCAGAAGGAAAGACAATCAAATATTAGTTTTGGTTCATCGAGCCAGTGACAGGAACCAAGTCACCCAGCCCATTATACGCAACACATCTCCAGAACATGACAGAGCCTCCACCATGGCTCACTTTTTGACAAGCTGGTCGTTTCCTTTGACGTACTACCCTTGGTAATGTTACTAAAAAATTATTTTTGGATGAGTTATACTCAAAGGAGCTTTCATCTGTCCATAGAACGCTTCTCCAGAACTCCTTTGGCTTTTGCAGATGTTCCTTTGCGAAGGTCAGTCTTTTAATCCTGTTTGACTTTGTTATGTACGGCACGTCTTTAGCTTTAATTGTCTTAAAATCTCCTTCCTTCAAACGCCGTCTAACAGTGCGCTCACTGATTGGGTTCTTGGCCGTCAAATTCCATTGATCTGCAGCAGATTGAGGCTTCAGAAAACAATTTTTTTTTAATTCTCGTAGAAGGACTCGGTCTTCAGTGTGCGTTGTTTTACGTTTTGCACCTGATCTCGTTAAGTTTTTTTACGTCGTTAAGCTTTTTAAACTTATTAATTTGATAGTGCACAGTTTGACGCGACACATTGAACTCTTTTGCAATGTCTTTTACTGTCATTCCAGCGTTAAACTTTGCTACCATCGAAGATCTGGTAACCAAACTCAACTCTGCCGTTTTACCCATGGTTCATAACGCCTTTTAACCAATTTTTATTTTATTTTTAATTAAATTTAAATACAAAAGTTGTTCCGCTTTAACGTGTTTAAAAATGCAAACAAAAAGCCCACACACACACCGTCAAAATACTTATGCCACGCAAAAATTTTTTGTCTCCATGCATTATTATCAGCAGAAAGAGAATGCAAAAGGAAACAATATAAAATTTCGCATTAAAAGAGCTAAAAATAGATTCTTTGTGTTGTGCATCATTTTCGCACCGTTATTTGACGACACTAAGCTAAGCTAGCTTGAGCAATCAGAAAAAGGTTTTCGTCAAAATACTTATGCCGACTAGTGTACGTTTTTGCTTCTGATTTATTCGCAATTGCACGATTGTAACGAAATATCGAAAGGAGCAGAGTATAAATAACCCGGCACCAAAAACGTGCGCTTGTTCCCCTGGAAGGTAGTCAAATTAGTTTTTTCTATCATTTTTAGTCATAAAAAATGGATATTTGAAATATAACGTCGGAATGTACGCGAACATCAATCCCACCAGAAATGTGTTCACTTGATTTATCAACACAGTTCAACTAATAAATATTACAAATTCATAATATATGTAATAATAAAACTTAAATTGCTGTTGTAATTCTGCATTTAAAGTAAAATTTGAAAACAATTCCTGATTTTAAAAGATTTATTTGACAAACTGTATGTAAGTTTGTTAATATTGGCGGAGTTTCCAAGTTTTGCGCCGAATATTTTCACTTTAGGAAGATTAATTGGATCAATATCTTTTCTTCAAATACATTTAACACTTTTTAATCAAGTATCGTGAAGGCGTGTCCGATAGCGAATCTTTTGACAGACAGGAATATGGACGAGAATAAGACAATGTTCTCCTCAATGACTGGTAGGAGTCTTCTGGTTGCGGAGATTATGAGCAACTGATTCGACGACAAGACTGGCTGCCACACAATGACTAATGATGAAGAAGCGTACGTAGGCACCCGAGTGTAGACAATGGTCATTCTGTTCAATAATTTTTAAAATAGCCTAATAATCGAAATACGGATATTCATTCTTTCTATGTAGATATATCTATAAAATATAATGCATATTCATTGTGCCCAATCGATTTCTTAACAAAACCAACAAGCGTGTGAAGCGCAGTCTCAACAGATTTGCCTCAAGTTTAGGCATGCTGAGATGCGGATAAAAGGTTTGGGATATCTTTGTTCCGAAGAGAAGATCAATCATCTGTTCCAATGTTTGAAGAGAGAACAGATATATGAATCTGAAATCTGCATGGTGCGCCATTTTTCTATAGATCGGGTGGCATATCGTCCGAGCTCGGGCCAAAAATATTAATTGGCGTTGCTTTTTGATGAACCTTGGGATAGAGAAATCTGTTGATAGGAATTCCACGTTTTTCGATGCTGCAACAGAAGCATCGCTTCACATTTGTTGCCAAATTCTCATAAGTCGAATAGCTTTCAGTATCTGCTGTATTAAAAAGCCCGCAACACTTTTAACGAGCTTCCGCAATAACACAGTTCCGCCGACTGCGTTTTCTATGTCTTGCAGATATCGAAGTAGATTATCGGAAGTAGATTAGAAAAGATATGACGTTGATCCTTCTACTTTCTCCTCCTCCTATTTCGTTTGGAAGTGATCCCCACCAGCTGAACTTTCGCAACGAAAGTTGCGTTGCCAGTGCTTACTGAACTGGTCCTAACCTATAGCTCCCACTTAATTTAGTACTGAAACACCCTGAAGCTCTGATAAACGAGGGAATGGGAATGGCAGAGAATGTGCTCTACAGTCTCTTCCTATAAAACATTGCCATGTTAATACCGACACAAGTGTGCGTAATTTCTATCGCTAGACACTAATCTCAAAAACCTTGCTTCTGTTAACTACAATGAATATGAATTCTGACCCAACATTTTCAGCGTCTAAATTACTGAAGCGAACAAATTCAAGTAAAAATTGTATTCACATAAAGTGGTACGCTTCGAATCTTGAATTTACTATCAGTAAATAACAAGAATTAATCCCAGAAAATAATGGCCGAAATACGATAATTGGTAAAATAATTATCGTGAACTAATATAATGAAAATGTAAAAAGTGAAAAAACGTGAACACACTTTTTAAAATTTCAGCAGAAAGTTACCTTATTAAGCCCTACGACGGCTGGACACCTTGTCGCGATGTGGGGCTTAGGTGCGATGAATTGTGACGTGCAGAAATGAGCACCGATCCAACTGGTACATTTTTCGGTCCGTAGGGCCAACAGTCCGTCCGAATTCACCAGCGTCTGTTCCATACCGGGTGAGCTGAGTCTGTTCGCCAGTGGGGCGGCAGTTTTATCTATTACCTGGCAGTAGGTATAAAATGCAAGCACCCCAAACAGCAATGGAGAAAAAGCCATTCCACTCGTACCCGGTTAGGGTCTTCAATATCTCCGGGTACCATACTCCCACGGTGTCTTGTGGGAAGCGAGCTTGGCATATCTAAACCGATGAACCTTAATAGGGAAACACAGCCGATAGGTGTGGTTGCCTTAAGAAATGCAGCGAGGTGCCTTTGCCTTTCAAAGCCAGCACCTCCAAAGCTGTTGCAGCCCTTACCAGCAAGATGGTGTGGCGAGTTCGGTTTCGGCAAGGCCGACCAAACCCTCCGTCAACCAAGTGCCAGTTGTGCAGGAAAAGACAGTGAAGAAATTCTCCTGTCCTGATACTGTGCCACACCCATCCCGTGAGACTACCATTAAGATATATTTCGAGCCTAGGCTCCGAGCAGGCTGACCAGCTCACTGATAAGCAAGCAGCTAGACTTCCATGGGCCAAGGCCACATCAAAGTACATCAGCAAAAGCATCCCTCCGCTCCCCCAGAGGTGAAGGGGCCTAAACGGAAACTCTATGAGGAGGAAGAAGCTACTGCCTCGGACTAAACGTCCTAAACCTACCCCAAACCGGCTGTCGGGACTTGGTAGACCAAAAGCTGGCTGGTCTGGCAAGATAATTCAGGCCTCTCACTACAATGCGATGATACTGGTTGGCACCAGAACTACGTAACAGTATTAGTTTTGGCAAATGAACGCTCAGTACCACTGTTAAAGCAAGCTATTGAAACAGACTGGCTGTGGTTCCTGTGCAGGAAATCCCCAGAAGGCCTAGAGCCCTCTTCTGTATCCCTGCTGAATCATCTGCCCCAGATGAGACCCCTTAGATCTGGAACCCTGAAGTTCCCACTCAAGCTTGGAAGGTGGTTAAGGTGTCTGGAGCCCAAGGGGCCAAGAGCAATGCGACTCTTATCCTCAATGAGGAGTGCCTGGCGCCACTTAGAAAAAGGCGTTATGTCAAACGGAATCGCAATCTGAGTATATCGGGCATGTAACCTATAAGCATGCATTGCAACGAGATCGTCTGTTCATCTGACTTAGAGGACAGTTCATTCATCTCTGAGATGGTAGGTGACTTCTTTGAGCAGATGGACATGGCGGAAGATGAGGACGCCCTTCTGGAATCCAAGCAGGAGGACGCTAACGTGACTGTTGTATCCAACATGGAGCATGGTGAGGGTGACACAAATTAATCTTCACCACTCTAAAGCACCATCTGCAGCATTGCTTCTCCGTAAGGTAGAGAAAAAGGAGAGGCTATTACTGGTCCAGGAAGCCTCGGTACACCAAGGACGGGTCTGTGGACTAAATTTGAAAGGATATTGCTTGCCAAGGGAACAGGTAACATTAGATATTGTGTCCTTGCTAAAAACAACTTGCGAATCCTCATTTTATCTGATTTCAGTGACAAAGACACCGTTGTTGCCACTTTAGAGACGGGTTCTAGTACCATCTGGCTAGTCTTCAGCTACATGGCCCACGACCACGGCGAGCGTTCACGGCATGTTAAGGTGCGTGGGATTGTGAGGATAAGAGATGAATGGCTGTTCAATGAGGCCAAACGGTCAGGCGACTTTTTGAGATACAAGATCTCAACGAACTGCTTTAAAAATCGAATAAGCTGAAATGAAAATCTTGGAGGAGCTGCTGCAGCGATGTGGAATGTTCCTCCGAAACCAATCGACTGCGTATAATCCTGGCAACTTCACCAGCTGTACCTAGCTACATACTGAAAACCTGTGGACCATGAGTAGTCGCGAAACAGCAGACTCACTATTGGACGCACACTTTCCAGGAAGCGCTCTAGTCCCTATAATAGGGGCTAGTACTGACCAAACACCACCGAGTACAGTCACTGTCTCTTTGGACGACGATAGACTAAAATGGGCAATCAGCAGCTTCGATCCGTTCAAAAATCCTGGCCCGGACGGTATAATTCCAGCCGATCTCCAGAGAAATGCGTATTTGGTTGTACCATGGCTCTCTGTTGTATACAGGGAGTGTCCAAAGATGGCATATGTACCAATATGCTAAACCAAGTGTAGAGTCGTCTTCACCCCTAAGGGTGGAAAGACATCGCACACTAATGCCAAGGATTTTAGGCCAATAATCTAACATCCTCTTGCTCAAAACACTTGAAATATTCACCTGAGAATGACCATTCCCATGAAACTTCTCTCTTAATCGCAACTTGCCTATACCAAGGGGAAGTCTGTAAAAACGGCTCTGCACTCTCTGGTGGGTCACATAGAAAAATCCTTGGCACACAAGGAGTTTACTATAGTGGCCTTTCTGGACACGAGGGTGCTTTCAATTACGTCAAGCCCAGCTCCATTATAGATCCTATAGCGGCATTGGGCATTAACGTTGACATTTGGCGGTTTGTTAACAATCTGCTTAAGAAAAGGGTCATATGTGCCTCGATTGGAAATGCGTCTATATATAGGGCAGTCAATCGTGGCACACCCAGGGACGGGATCGGTCCCCTCTTCCGTGGAACCCGACTATTAACTCCATACTGCTGAGTTTTGACAGTAACATGGTTAATAATAGCCAGCTATCATAAAACGTAAATATCCAGTACAGAGTGGAAAAGGCACTTGTAGCGATATACACGTGTAAAAAAGAGGTTGGTCACAACTGGGTAAAAACCCCAGGCGCATCGGCTTGATCTTTAATGCGATAATCAAGCCCATTCTGTTTTATGGTGCATTATTTTGGTTGGATGCCGTAAAGAAAAATTTTCACCGCAAAACACTTGAAAATATTTAGGCTAGCAGCGATGATTAAGTGTTTTTATTATGGAAATTCGTTTTTCATCCTTGGATGGTTCTTTGTATTAGGTTTCATAAAATTTCAGTTGTGTATTAAGAGGTTTCAGAAAATGTTATATGTAAGTTTTTTTGTTAGGTTTTCACATATCTGATTTGAATGTCATTCCGGGCTCCTCTATTGAATATCAGCCCGGACAATTCTATCCGAACAACCATACCCGGGTACCTATATTGAACAACTCAGTTGAATGTTTGTCCGGAAGCCTAAAATTTTATTTATAGATACAAAATTTTTCATCGAGTTTTATATGAACCCCCTAATACTAAATAAAACACATGTGTGGGTCTATCTTTTTTATTACACTTGCCTTTGCCTGTTTTTCTTTTTTATTAGGGCTTGTGTTTTTTTCTTTTGTTTAAAGTAACACATTTATTTATGTCTATTTTTAATGAAACATGAGGGTGGGGCAAAGTTACATACCTGTTGGTCAGTTTGAGTGAACTCGTTAGAATATATTATTATATTGAGCATGTGTGCGTGTGTTTGCATTGGATAATTTTCTGTCTGTCCTCTTCTACAGTCTATCCTGTTATCTCTTCCCGATTCACCCCCCATTGCCTATATTTATTTATGTGTATAAGGATATACAATTTCATTAGACACATTTCATAATTTTTTCCAAGAAAAAAGATAAGAAATTTTAAAAAAGGTTACAAACCCAACGTGCATTTGCATTATATAAATGTATGCGATACACGGAAAATTCTTGAGCAAAGTTAAGCACATCTGCGGGTCTATCTCTTTTTTATTACACTTGTCCTTTCTGTTTTTTCCTTTCTGTCTATATTTTATTATTGCAGTTTGTCTTTTTTAATTGAAAATTTTTGAGTTGTCATTTTTATGAGTGTCTGCTCCACTACTAAATTTTTTGTTGGCCGCTTTCATTAATCGAAACAATAAATATATGTATGTATGTGATGCAGAGAAAATTCTTACACCGTAAATAGTTGTGGCTTTATTTCAGTTTCAGATTCAGTTTTGATTGTTGAAAAAAATTAAACTAATAGGAAAAATTGATATGGTTCTGTTTATCACCATGCAGCTGTATCAACAAATTCAACATGCGATTGTTTATCCCCATACATAAATTTAAAGAAATGGTATACTATGAAAAAAAAAATATTTTGTTTATGGTTTTATATTGCTTTTTCTTTTTTTAAGATATGCGCTAACATAATTTAGTTAAATGGGAGTGTTTTTCAGAAATTTTTTCAAACAAAGCTTAAAACAATCAGAGTTTAAATTTAAATAAAAAAAATATAAATAAATTATAATAAATGCATGTTTTATTTCTTTTGAATCAATAGGAATATTTCTCCTTTCAGCTTAATAGTTACATACATGTATGTATAATGTCATACAAAGTATGTACATATAAAGTAATATGTATGGCATTATTAACACGCAAATATACATACATAAGCATGCACAATCATGTCTATATTTCTGTTATGAGATACATGATTCTGTAGCCCAGTTTTTTTTACTAAAAAACCTGTTTATCGTAAATACATTTAATGTCTAAGAATAATTTAGATCAGACATGTACAGTCGTCTGTTTTTTTACATATCGTCGTGGTGAATGCAATAGGCTGTATGTAAAAAAAATTGAATTTGGTTTTATTGTAGCGTTGTAACCAAAATTGGGGCTCCTACAACTTGCATTTATCTCGTGCCGTTCAGGAAATCAGAAGAGAGCTTTTGTGCGCTTCTTTTGGTTACTGCAAAAGGACGTATGTCAATCGTACGCTTGATTTGACAGTGGCGTGGAGTGTTCTTTCGAGATAAAACCTATAAATTGTGTCATTCTGCATTGGATACTAACATTGGATACAGTGTGAATCGTGGCGATTTATTATTATATTCTAGCCAGCGAAACTAAAACAAACAATTTTTCTCAGAAATATTCAGTTTTTGTCTTTCCTGCAAAAGTATGATTTAGTGACATACAGCATATTGCATTCACCACGACGATATGCTAGTGCATATGTAAAACAAGCAGCATGACTTTGCATGCCCATTTTTGGTTTGTAAAAGAAAAACTTGTTTATTGTTATATGTACACATAATAACAAAGAATCTGACATGCGCAATCATGTCTGTTTTTTTTTATACGCTAATGCGTATTAAAAACAATCTGCATGATTCTGTATGCCTAATTTTATTTATCAATAAGAACCTGTTATGTATTGCTTTGTTCTATTTTATTACCAATGGAGATCATGATTACCACTTTTTGTTGTTCTTTATTATTGCGTACACAAATTTATCAATAAGAACATGTTCTGCATTGCTTTGCCCTATTCGTTACCAAGTGAGGTCATGATTCTGCATGCCCACTTTTTGTTGTAGTTGCGTACATCATGATGAATACCTATCAGCTTTGATCATTACAATACTTATTTTTAATAAGTATTTAAAAAGCGCACATTAAATTAGAGAATAATTATTGTTTTGGAAGTCAACACAGCAGGAAGTATTAATAAAAGCTTTTTATTACAAAAATAGGTATATTGTAAACTTTCTGATACTACAAATAAAACCCCGCAAAAAAAACTTAATTTGTTTACTTTATTTAAAACCCTACGACAAAACTATTATATTATACAGATATTTTAGTACATATTCACTGACTCACTCACTCATCAATATTATTAGGCACTTGCACTATAGCTAGAGAGCTGAAATTTGGTATGCAGGTAGGTCCTGGTGAGCAATTAACTAGAAATATCCGAAAAAGGGCACTTTAACCCGGGAGGGAGCAGGATGCCCCCTCTTTATATGGGGCACTTTTACTATAGCTAGAGAATTGAAATTTGGTATGCAGGTAGAAATTAACCAGAAAAACCTGAAAAGGGGGACTTTTCACTAGGGAGGGCCTAGGGTGACCGCCTTTTGTATGGGACACTTCCAGTATAGCTAAAAAGTTGAAATTTGGTATACAGGTAGGCCCTGGTGAGCAATAAGAATTTACCCTTAAAAAAATTATATATAAAAACAAATATAAATATTTATACAAACATAACTTAGAAAAAAGAAGTGAGATACGCACAAAAACATAAATGTGAAAAAAGGCCAAGTTCCTATCCAAAAATTTCGGCCGTAAAAAGAACTGAGATCAAAATAAAGACGAAGTTATTGATAGGCATAATACCATCTCATTTCTAGGCAATGTTTTTGTGCGGATAAATATTACAAAATAAAGTTAATTGATAAACAGAAATATATAAGATGTTTTTATCTTACTTTTTCAGATTACATAACAATTTTTATATATCTTTTACAATTCAGATATAGGTTTATAGCTAAAAGTTGTTCTTATATAAATTAAAAAGTTTTTATGTTAATAAATATATACTTATTATAACACAAATTACATGCACATATGTATATTAACTTTTTGTATACTTATATTTTAACAATTATATATATGAATTTCATTATGAGAATATGTGAAAGGAGTATAGACATTATTATATATTCTTAAATCGGGAATCATATTTATAAATAAATTGATATTGTTGGTGTAAGGGAGGATCACTGGTGGGGGGTTGGTGCTTACACACTTTCTTTTTGGACTGATGTACGAGTAGATGCAAATCTTCTGCACAACACGGTGTATTGTGTATGTTTGTCTATAGAGGACTTTAAAAGGCAAACACAGCACTTTTTCTTCAATTATTATAAGCATATAGGTATTTTTTATTTATGAAAAATATAGTCTTACTATGTAGTAACACGATTACGATAAAAACTGTGGTGTAGGGGAGGACCGCTGGTATAGACACGGTACCTCACTAAAATTCAGTTGGTTCTGCTTTCGATTCAGTCACTATTTTATGTTAAAGTTTTTGTTCTTATTATTATAATTTTATTTATAAATTATAATTTGTTTAAGAGGTTGTTCATTTTGTATTCACTTAAAAATAAGACTTTTTTGTTTATATTCCTGAGAATGATTGAGGAATTAAGAATGTATAGTAATGTCTACACTCATTTTGTCTACATACATTTTCATAATGAAATTCATAGATATAATTGTAAAAATACGTATATAATACAGTATACGAAATATTAATATATGTGTATGTAATTTGTATTATAATAAGTATATATTAACATAAAAAATTTTTAATTTACATAGAAAACTTTATAGCTATAAGCCTATATCTGAAAGGTAAAAAATATATAAAAGTTTTTATGTAATCTGAAAAAGTAAGATAAAAAACATGATATATATTTCTGTATATCAATTAACTTTATTTTGTAATATATATATTTTGGTATTTATTTTTATTAGATTAAGATGAAAGTATTTCTCCTTTTGAATAAAGAGAAATAAAGCATATTTAAGTGTTGTGTTTTTCTTCCGACGGGGTTTGATGCAATTTGGAATGAATTTCCGTCATCCCACGTCAAATTTGGTTGATAAACAGACCGGTTTCGGCTATGTGCCATCTTCAGTGTTCTCTCAGTAACTAATCGTTTTTTGTGTTGTCCCTTGTCTTTTGTATAGTTTCCTTGTGTACCTAACTTCTTTTCCTCTCTTTCTCTCTTGTTCGTGTCTGCATCTCTCTCGTTCGTATATATTCGTGTGTGGCTCTCTCTCGTTCGTATATATTCCTGTGTGCTCTATATCTACCTGCTTCTTGTTCGTTTAATTTTTCTCTTGTTAGTCTCTTGTGTTTACCGTTACAGTTTATTATTTGAGTGATCATTTGCTAGGTGTTTTATCTTTGTGTAGGTAGTAGTCTGTGATTGTACGTTTCTGGGTTTCTTTTTGGTTTTGTTCGTTTGTTGTGTTGTCTGGTTTTCTTGGGTTATTGTTTTCTTTTGTGTAAAAATGTTTTAGCGGTTCAAATATTATGTCTGACGCAGTGTTTATTTGTTCGTTTATAATTCTTCCGTCAAATGTTTTTTGTTTGTATATTTCCATGTTTTCTAATACGTTCAGTCGCCGTCCTTTGTGCTGTAAATGCAGTAATTCAACTGTTTGTCTGATGTGTCTTGGTGTACATTTGTTGTTGAATATGTGGTTCGCGAAATTTGATTCTGGCGATGCTCCTGGTTGTTTCAGTTTCTTGTTGTAGTCTCTTATGTGCTCCCGAAATCTTGTTTTTATTTTCCGTCCTGTTTGTCCGATGTAGCTATGTTTGCATGAGCAAGTCAATTTGTAAACTCCTTCTTATCTAGGGGGTCCGTTTCGTTTGTGCTATTTCGTAGTATTCTACCCAAATTGTTTTTTGTTCGGAATGCTGTGTTAATATTGTGTTTTCTAAAAAATTTTGCTAGTTTGTATGTTGATTTGCCCATATACGTTAAAGTAGCCCAAGTTCCATTTTCTTGCTCCTGTTCTCTTTTCCGTTCTTTATTTGTTTTGATATCATTTCGGATTTTGTCTACTAGTTCTTTTTTGTATCCATTGTTTCCTGCTATGTCATATATTGTTTTTATCTCTTTCTTATAGGCCTCACGTGTTAGTGGTATTCGTTCAAGTCTTGTTACTAATTGTCTAATTGCCGCGTTCTTGTGTTGTTGAGGATGGTTCGATGAATTATGTATTATTGTGTCTGTGGCCGTTGGTTTTCTGTATATTTCGTATTCAACTCTATTTAAACTCTTATTTGCTTTAATTGTTAGGTCTAGGTAATTTATTTTGTCGTCTTCTTCTACTTCCATTGTGAATTTAATACTTTTATGTTGCTTATTCAGGAGCTCCAGAACTTGTTTTTCTCTATTTCTATTTTCAGACAAACAGTTGAATTACTGCATTTACAGCACAAAGGACGGCGACTGAACGTATTAGAAAACATGGAAATATACAAACAAAAAACATTTGACGGAAGAATTATAAACGAACAAATAAACACTGCGTCAGACATAATATTTTAACCGCTAAAACATTTTTACACAAAAGAAAACAATAACCCAAGAAAACCAGACAACACAACAAACGAACAAAACCAAAAAGAAACCCAGAAACGTACAATCACAGACTACTACCTAAACAAAGATAAAACACCTAGCAAATGATCACTCAAATAATAAACTGTAACGGTAAACACAAGAGACTAACAAGAGAAAAATTAAACGAACAAGAAGCAGGTAGATATAGAGCACACAGGAATATATACGAACGAGAGAGAGCCACACACGAATATATACGAACGAGAGAGATGCAGACACGAACAAGAGAGAAAGAGAGGAAAAGAAGTTAGGTACACAAGGAAACTATACAAAAGACAAGGGACAACACAAAAAACGATTAGTTACTGAGAGAACACTGAAGATGGCACATAGCCGAAACCGGTCTGTTTATCAACCAAATTTGACGTGGGATGACGGAAATTCATTCCAAATTAAAACATATTTATTATAATTTATTAATAATTTTTTTATTAAAATTTAAACTCTGATTTAGTAGTTTTTAATCCAAAGTGATTATTATTTTTTGGCTAATGTTCGTAACGTTTTTAGTCAGAAAGAATTGGACATGAGACAATATTCCAAAGGAACAATGAAAATTTTTTTAAGACTAATTAATTTCAACTTACACGGCAGAACAGAAACAACGTTGTTTTTCGAGAGCCGCTACACTCCCATCATCAGTGTTCATGTGTGTTTCCATGTATCCGCCACTGTTTAGGTGGCTCGGTTGAATGTGATTTCAAATTTGTATTTATACAAATGTCTAGAAAAAGCATACGAGAGTTATTTGTATTATTAGTTGTTATTACAGTAAACACTGCTTTACCACTATCAATATTCAAATTTTACCATCACTAAATAACGTTAAATTAACCCATTGTTACACGTTAATTAAACTTGTTTTAAACCTTGTTTGAAAAATTTTCTGAAAAACACTCGCATTTACCTAAATTATGTTATGGCATATCTTAAAAAGAAGAAAAAGCAATATTATAAAACCATAAACAAAATATTTCTTTTTCATAGTAAACAAATTTTTTAGCATACCACTTCATTAAATTTACAAGACTCGGTCATACAATTTTCACATCTGTATGGTG
This sequence comes from Gymnocheta viridis, assembly GCA_956483585.1. Lineage (NCBI taxonomy): Eukaryota > Metazoa > Arthropoda > Insecta > Diptera > Tachinidae > Gymnocheta > Gymnocheta viridis. The sequence continues at coordinate 46,554,345 of OY101444.1, forward strand.
ATAAACAATTACATGTTGAATTTGGTGATACAGCTGCAGGTGATAAGCAAAACCATATCAATTTTTTCTATTAGTTTCATTTCATTTTATTTCAAAAATCAAAATCACAATTATTTACGTGAGAAGAATTTTCTCTGCATCGCATACATTTATTGTTTGGATAAATGCAAGCAGCCAACTGCAATAAAAAAAGATAGACCGAAAGAACAGAAAGGACAAGTGTAATAAAAAAGACCCCCACAGGTGTTTAAATTTGCTTAAGAATTTTCCATGTAATGCAAATGCACGTTGGTTTTGTAACCTTTTTTAAAATTTCTGATGTTGCATCTTATCAAGATAATAAAAAATAAAAACAGGCAAAGACAAGTGTAATAAAAAAAGATAGACCCACACGTGTTTTATTTAGTATTAGGAGGTTCATATATAACTCGGTGAAACATTTTGTATCTATGAATAAAATATTAAGCTTCCGGGCAAACATTCAACTGAGTTGTTCAATATAGGTACCCGGGTATGGTTGTTCGGACAGAAGTGTCCGGGCTGATATTCTATAGAGCCCGGAATGACATTCAAATCTGATATGTGAAAACCTAACAAAAAAACCTACATATAACATTTTCTTAAACCCCTTAATACACAATACTAATTTTATGAAACCTCCTAATACAAACAACCATCCAAAGATGGAAAACGAATTTCCATAATAAAAACACTTAATCACCTAAAAAAATATTTTTAACGACCACGTTTTCCAGCCAGGCATGCACATTCATTTGTATGAAAAACGTGACCCAGAATCGGCAGCAACACACTACTCCCCTTCACTAGCATTCCGCTATCACAATGTAAGTTATTGATACAGCGCGAATCGTATCGATTTGTTCAACACAGGTGGGGAGATGAATGTACCTGCCAAATAGCTAGGTCAATTTGGCCGCACTACGATCTGACCAGGACACGTAATCTACTCAGGTTCAGGAAAGGTCAGATGCGACTATTAGTAGTAGTGCTAACTGGGCACTGGAATATAGGCACCCATGCTAGAAAACTGGATCTTAGTTACAATGACTATTGCAGTTGTAACGATGAAGAGGAAACTGTGTTTCATCTTTTATGTCAATGCGCTTCTTTTATGTCAATGCCCTGCGCTAGTAAACGTAAGAAGTAAGGTAATCGGCTCTGATACTCTGATCTGGTTGTCATATCTTCTCTCGCCCGGTCTACGGTATCACAACGATACCGAACTGAAGTACCGAAGTGAGCCACCACTTTAATGGTGGCTGCCCCATTAACCTAACCTACCTTATCAAACCACTGAAGTTGTTAAGATGTGACTTGCAATCAGTGCAGGACACACATAATATCAATGTTTCAGTTCCATTTGATTTTTGTCGGAAATTCTGGACAGAAGGATAAAAATTTTTTTAATTACTTTTCTGAAAAAATTGCACACCAAAAACAAGTTCAGTTTTTTCCAACACTACTTAAGGATATTATTTAATAAAAACTTTGACAAAAAAAAAAACCATTGTATTTAAATATAATTTTGTAAGCTTCAGATTTAATTGCGCAAATACCTGTGTGCAAAGACTGTAACATCTATGGTTAAAGAAAATTTAATACAAAACCGTTTGCACAAAAAATATACCCACTTTGTCTCTAAAGTGAAAATACATAATCGACAACTTCAAAAAACTCATTGCGTAAATATTTATATCAACAAATTACCTGGCATTTTTTACTACAGTACCATTGGTGTCCACAACCAGCACAAACAAAACGAGACTCCTTAATTTTACATTCTTGGCAGAGTGGATATTGTATGTTTCTAGCAGATTTTCCAATAAAATCTCCTTTCTCTTGACTTTTCAAAAAGTTGTCTTCTAAACGAAGATTGTAACGATTATTCTAAAATAAAAACGAATTTTTAATTATTTGTTTCATATAAAAATAAATTAAAACTACACATGCATACCACGGCATTGAATATATCAATATCATGCCTGGATGATAATTGCTTGGAACGACCAGATATTTTATCTACTGAATTTGGCAATAAATAGAATTCAGGATGGTGGTCTTTGGTGAACAATTGCGAATGCGATGTTTTCTCCTATAATCGTAGGAAAACAAATTATATAGTAATATTTTCATTAATGCAGTGATTCACTATCCGATTTGGTCGTAAGTTCTGTCAAGAAAATCGCATATGCTCAAAAATATAATCGTGTGGAGGAAAACTGAATATTTCTTAATGATTTTTGTTTGTCAGATCTGAATGATTTGCTAATTTTATGAAAGTTTTCAAAAAAATAATATTTTCCATGTGATCAAAGTTGCATTTTTTGGAGCAATTAATAAGGTAAACAGCTATATGTGCTTTTTTTATTCATTTAAAAAAATAACTTAAGTATTCCCAAAAATATTTTAAAGTGTGTACAGGAAACAAACTTTGATGCGATATTTTGAAGTGGGACAGAAATCTGTCAGATTTTCCTGTGAATGAAATGGACGATTATGCAGGATAGTGAATCAGAGCCCTTAGTACATACAAATGATTGAATACTGTAGCCTTGACGTTGTGTGTTTGATTCGGCTGACTTAATACGCTTACCAACCCGAGGTAATAATTCTGGATTTTTTTGTCTAAAATCGGCGATTAAACTTCTCACATCTCTTACTTCTCCTTGTCGACCTCTGTTATTAACTAGCCTCCCTCCTTCTAAGTGATTGTAAGTTTCACTATTTTTATTTGTTAATTCCAAATCCATTTTTTCGCCATTAGTAAGAGCACTAGCATTTTCTAGTGATTCAGCAGCATTTAGCATATTTTGAGAAACTAAAAGACTAAAGAAATCCCAAACTTTTTATATTAACTACAAATTAAGCGGAATAAATAAACATAAATATTGACGAAATAAAAATATATTGTAATATTTGGTTTAAATTGTTTGAACAAAGAGTATAAATAAATACTTAAACAAATTAAAATTTGTTAGAAATTTTTTATTGAAATCATGAAATACATATGAAAAATTCCCACAATGTACTGAGGAGTATTTTTGCCAAAAAGGAAAAAAATAATTTAAAGAAATCTTAAAAACTAAGTACGCAGATCGATACACAACAAAATTTTACATCATATTGTAAAGTTTTAAGACTATGTTGCGAATGGCAGCCCTGAGACTCTGCTGATGTCAGGAAAGTGAAAAAATTGCAGGCGCTTTTAATGTTTGTTTTTCGTTTTCAAGATGTTTATGATTTTTTTGTCGATAAACGAATAAGGGTATTACATTGATTTTTTTCATTGAAAGATTTGATCAAAAGCTATTTTTGGTATTTAAAAAAGAAATTATCTTGAATATAAATTTTGATACGATTCGTTTAAAAATTAAAAAAAAATAATTTTATACTCTTTTGAAAAAAAAAAAAGTTTTTTAAAAGTGAAGGTATCAAAAAAGAAGTTTGCGCTATTAATTTTACCATTTTTTTAATTTCAAATTTAATTTTTTATCAGGCACTTCTTCAAATACTTTTTTGACATCATAATCTTTTTGTGTCTGTTGAATTATTCATGATACATGTTATTCAGTTCACTTTAACACTTCACAATGTGATTATCTGCCTATAAATATGAATTCGCAAAATGCTTATTATCCGTAGTAGTAATAAAGGAATGTCCCTCACATATACATACCTAACTAAAGTAATTTTTAAAAGCATTAATCACAAAAATTAGATAAAACAAGTAAACACAGGTACATAAAAAATACATGGGTCACCCAGGTACCAGACTACTTCGTAACTATACGTATAAAAATACAAATATGGGTTGTTGCATACAGTTTTTATCATATCCGTTTTGTAACTTCGAGAGATAACATGGAAAAAGTTTGCACAATATTACAGTTATTCCAAATGGTAAAGGAATGTCATAATAGAACTATTGACGAGAAATTGCATTTTTTAGATAGAAAATTGTACGAAATTTCAAAGTGTGAAGTAGATGGAGATATATTAGCACTGAAGCAGTATTTGATAAATTTCAAAAATTCTTTTAAAATATATTGACATTCACCGCAACGAAAAGGGGATCGCTTTTTAATCACAAACGCTAAATGGCTGGAAGGAACTGTAACAATACCAGTATTTAGAAATTCGTCTTCAGGGCGACTACGAAAAGAACACTGTGTGAAATTTTTTAAATCGTGGAAAAATAACCATATGAGTATGAACACCACTACGTGATAAAAGATAAAAAAAGACCCGTGTCTCCCAGTGTCATTTTTGGAAAATACTGATCGTTTTCTCAGGCTCATATGCTGCAAATTGTTCGGAATTTTGTAGATCTTATCATAAAGAACGAAAATTGTGAACAAATAAAATAAAAAAATCTTCATCTTCAAGATAAAAATCGCAAAAAATTTAAAAAAAAATTCGATTTTTTTACATTTTTTCCACTGTTTAGGTTCATATGTAGCAACCGTTAAAAATTCAAGAAAACAATAAACTACAAAAATGTACCTAAGATCTCAATAAACAACTTTATAGAACGTATGAACTTCCTAGGAATGATTCTTAATACCGTTTAGGTAGCCGCAAAAGTGAAAATTTTCACGAAATTTTTTTAATTTCATTTGTTTTTTCTTTACTTTAACATTGAGATACATACTATGCTATCAAATACTAAAATGTATCTAAGATCTCAATAAACAAATAACGCGATCACTCACCGACAGCAGAAGCACAGTTAAAGCAATAAGCACAGCACACGTATTAAGGGACACAACACACAATATAAAAGCGACACGACGCTCACCGTTCAAAATTTTAAAAAACACTCAACTACAACAATGTATCAGATCTCAATAAACAACTTTCTAGAACATATGAATATTCTAGGAGTTTAATTTAATTTTTTAATTTAATTTCTTTCTTAAGTCTATGAATTTATAATTCTTACAGATTAGATAAAAAAATAGTTCTTGGTCACTGTTGATGCATCTAGGACTGGTTGTGATGCAATCCTTAGTCAAGATTTTAACGGACGCGATGTTCCTATATATTATGCGTCTAAGGCTTTCAGTTAGTGTGAACAGAAAAAACCGACTAAAAAACCCTTTCCAATATATTTTGCAATAAAACAATTTAGACCACACGTTGACGGAACTCAATTTGTCGTAAGAACAGATCATAGGCCTCTAGTAAATATTTTTGGTATAAAGAATCCATCCTCCAAACTAACAAAAATAAGAATATAATTTTGTTATCGAGCACATTAAAGGAAAGGACAATGTCGGTGCAGATGCATTGTCTAGAATTTCGGTTGACGAACTGAAAAACGAGGCAATCAGAAAAAACATTTTAGCAGTAACAACCCGCGGAATGTTAAAGACACTGGCGAACAAAAAATATCTGATGTCATATTACAAGTGTACGATAAATATACTATAGCAACAATAAAATTTCTGGCTCACGTTTAAAACTATATACAAAATGTAAATTCCTTCTTGATGTCGATATTGTCAATAAAACATTTACTTTCGATAAAATGCTTTTGAGGCTACAAGAAGAAACCAACAATAACAACATTTATATTGCGGAACGGACAATGAATGATCCTTTTTTTAGTATACACAGTATTCAGGACTTAAAAAACCATGGTAACAAAGTACTTAACACACTTGAAATTTTATTAGTTGACCCTATTGAAACAGTAGTAGATGTGGACAAGAGAATTAAATTATTGGAAATATTTTTTAATAATTAATATTTATACGTAATTGTTGAACTGTTTAAGGTTTATATTGAAATGAAAATTTTTTGGGCTTAAGTTCAAATCTGAGTTTACCCATATCTTCTTAATTTAAGAAATAATATTTGGATAAATTCATTATTTTTTATTAAGAGATTATTATTTAATTTGAAACAATTTATTCATCAGACTAGTAGAACGTCAAAAAAATTTTCATTTCAATATAATCTTAAACAGTTCAACGATTACTTATAAATATTAATTATTAAAAACGAAGGCACCCGTCAAAAAACCATCATGTTTACATTGTCACAGGTGGTTGAATACTAAGAAAGTCAACTACAAGACAAAAATAAAGTAAACAAAAATGGAAAACTGTTTGACCTCAAAGCCAATGGCTTTGGAAAAAGCAAGAGAGTATGAAATATTTGGAATAATTAAAAATCAGAGATGGAATTTCGTACTAACCGAAATTGATTTAACTTGTAAGAAATAAATAAGTTGCACTTTTCGTATTCTAATTCGTTAAATAATACGGTTAAATAGTTGATATTCCTAGTTACTAGTATCCACCGTCAAAAGTGGTAAAATCGAACAAAGAACGCTGATGAGATGGTGTAGCGACCTCGAAATCAGTACTGATCCGTTCTGCTAGTCTGATGAATAAATTGTATCAAATAAAAAATAGCACTCGCTTAATAAAAAATAATGAATTTATCCAAATATAATTTCTTAAATTGAGAAGATATGGGTAAACTCAGATTTGAACTTAAGCCAAAAATTTTCATTTCAATATAAACCTTAAAATAGTTCAACAATCACGTATAAATATTAATTAAATAAATAAATTATATCTCCAAGTAATAATGAAAATGTAGCACCTGAAACCTCAATTAAAGAACGCCGCAGGTCATAGTCATTATTTAAAAATAGAGAATAAATAAACATTGTAATTGGTAAAAACAAAAATGACCCAACAACGTATAAAGAAATGCTGAAATCAGAAAATGCAGATGATGACAGTGTTGATTACAATAGTACATTTACACCAGTCATAAGGCAAAACTGATTACGCTTAATATATGCACTTACTGTTACAAAAGATTTGAAGTTGAGACAATTGGACGTATCTAAAGCTTTTTTGAATGGAAGTTTGGATGAGCAAATATTTATGACATAACCCGAAGGATTTATAATGAGAAAAACAATAAAAAAGTTTGCTTGCTGAAAAAGTCAATATACGGTCTTAAGCAGGCTAGTCGACAGTGGTATAAAAAAATGTATTCAGTACTAAGGGAATAATAATAATAATAATAATAAATCAAAGTAGGACCAATGCATTTATTCGATGAACACAGGGATTATGTTATAGTAGCATTATATGTTGACGATATCATCATTGTAAGTAATAATGAATCGTTTAATTACATTATTATCAGACAATTTTTAAATTCGAGATACGAAGAACACTAAACACCCCGAAATAGGTCAGAATTCCGGAGTGTTAACTATTTATCAGCATATATTCAAAACTTAATTGCAACATCAAGAGCAGAATCTGAATACATGACATTAACAGAGTGTGCAAAGAAGCAATGTGCATATTTGCGGTACTTCTTAGAAAAACTTGGTCATGCTGTCAATGTTATTAATTAGCACAATAATGTGTGACTCCCAAAGTTCAAAACATATGGCTAATTATGGAAGTCACCATTCCAATACTTCCAACGGATAAAATTATTGCCGATGTATTAACAAAACCAGTACGTAAATAAAACATCAATTTTGTATTAAAGGACTGGGATTGACGTAAAAAAATTATTAAAGTGTTGAAAATCTACTTAACGTTTTCTACTTCAACATTTGTTTTAATTTTAATCAATAGCACATTGAAATTTCTGTCATAATTGTTTTAATATTTTTCTTGAGTTTATTCTGTAAATTCAACTAAAAACATTCACTCTGATTTTGTAATTTTTTTTTTTTAATTCCAATAAGTAAGTAGTATATCCTTGGTTAATTAAGTTCGTTGGAATTCAACATTTCTGTAATATTTTAAATACTTATAAAATTTGCTTCTTATTTAAATATAAATAAATTGCGAATAAATGTATATATGTATGTACATATGTAACTAAAAATTTTTTTTAGAGTATACAGAAATGGATTTCTGAAAATAAATATTAACGAAATACATAGTATGTATATTCACATTTGTAATTTTCAGTATTATTATTAAGTAGTTTAGCAGAAATTATTATTGTTTTGCAATAAATATTGCTACGTTGAGATGTAGGGTAATTAATACAATCCTAAAAAGTTTTACAGATTTTTTTTTTAAAGTTAAATTTTTGTGTTTGAAATGGCTATTTTTCTCTAAAATATTGCACAACTCTATTGAGTTTTCGTATTTTTAAAGATCGCTCGCATAAATTTTTACAACATTCTCAATAATTAATATTTTAGCTTATTGGATGATAAATACAAGCCTTATAGATTACTTCACATGGAGTACACATCTGGAATACAAGTGTTGTGGCAGAATTAGTTGATTCGTACCGTGAAGTAACTTACGTATCAGCAGATAAAATCTATCACGTAAACTGAACTCTTTATTTATTATGTATCGTAGCTTTTATGACGTACAAATCTACAGAAAATCGATTTTTACCATTTTATAACAAAAGACAAAAAGCAGAGCAAACATAAAAACAAACAACTATAGAAAAATTAGAATTAAACAAATAATATATGAAAGGAAATGTTATACAGTAATTAAATTTATTGAATAGATGCAAATGAAGAAACATTTCTTTTCGTCTTGATTTATAACAAAGTCAAACGATACGGAAAATAAAGCCATATACGAATCTATTGATTCTGCCGTTGGAATAATTTGCGAAAGTTGCTGATAAACTGCCATATTTTTCTTAATTATTTAGAAAATGAATCAATGCCAGAATAATATATCCGATTACCTAATCGTGCAGAATGTTTAATTTTATATAAAAATAAAAATTGTTACCTATGTAGACGACTTGTATTATTTTTTTCTCGCTTGAGGTCATCGGCATTCATATTGGCCCTATTGTCAATAAGTTTTTGAATTGTTATCGAAGAATGGTTTATTTCTGGTGTTGTTTTACTTTCTGTTAAATAAAACTCCAACTCCTTCAGCTCTAATAATATATTTTCATCCTGTTTGTTGGAAAAACTTTCTTTCAATTGGAGGATATGTCTCTTTTTATTCAACCGGGAGAGAATTTCTTCTTTTACCATTTTTAAATGTGATAAACGGTTCCATTCCATTTCTTTAGTCTGAAGGATTTCATTTAATGTATCTATTTCATTTGACATTTTTTTTATTTTATCCTCCACATCACTTAAAAAATTATTGGCAAAACTATCAATATGATTTGTTGCAATTTTGTCAAATTGCGGAAATATGTCATTCACACTTTTGTAGAATTGTGGAGATACAGCTCTGCATTTCTTGCCGATGTGCGTTATATCCACATTAGTACTTTCATTTAAGATTGAAGGGCTTGTCGATCTTGTTCTTTTTCCTGGAACTTCTGACTAAAAATAAAAACAAAACAAAAAACATTTTTTAGAGGCATTCCAGGTAATATAGCAATATTTTGAAAATTAACTATTACAAATTCTGTAATAAGCAGAAAACTATTAAAAAAACAACTAATATATCACGAAACAATCACACAAGAGTTGTCGCTGGTAAATGTTTATAGTCAAAAAACATATCCCTCTTTTATTGCAAAGTAGTCATATCTAAAAAAACGTTATTTTTGAGTTAAAAATTCAGAAGTATTTGCCGTACCGTTCTTCTTGGGCTTCAAACATACAAGTACATTAAACGAAAAAAACCTCTTGGCATCCAGTCACTGTACCAGTAAATATTTAACGTTTTAGCAAAATTCCTCTTCTGTCGTGTACAATTCAAGATGGTCGTGTACGAGTATTTGGAAGAGGGTTGTTCATTAAAATGTTTGAAAATATCAAAACTTCTGAAGGAAATACAAGACGCTGAAAATGCTAAGTCAATTTTGGGGAAATCAGATGTTGAAAGTTAATTTTATGTTGCATTGAAGACATTGCTTTTATCGCACACTGATAGCTCCATGTTTTACGAGTAATTAGTTAGTGCCCAATAGGCATAATTCTACGAAATTAAATACAAACGTATTTTTATAAACTTCTTTTGTGACAAAAAAATAACAAATGAAACACTGATGACAGCAAAACATATCATTAGGTTTATGCCACCCTGGCCAGGATGCTTATGATTAACGATTTGATAACATTTAAAAATGCTATGTAACTTAAGCAAAAAACAATATGTGTACTCATGAATCAAAAATAATAGATTACGCCTTATGTTGTTTACATCAATCAGCTGTTTCTGTGACGTAGAAAGGTTCTTTGTATTCGATTTCATGCTTTTTAAGCAAAATTGCAAAAAATATAAATCAAATACCAGCTCGTAAGAGCAATAATGTTAAGGACATAGAATAAAACAATTAAGGTTTTTCTTTCTTGTTCGTAAATGAATGAAATTGGATCTTTTAATATTTTTTAATTTGTAAACAAAAACTCTTAATAGTCTGCGTTGTACAAAAGCTGGCACAAACAAATATCAGCACAAAAATATACACCTGTGAGCGCGAAGCTTTTCATAAGTACTAAAAACGACAATACAATAAAAATTTTATGCTTTTTGTGCGCAAATAAATGAAATTTTTGTTGTTGTGAAATTATCAAACACAAATGCGGTATTCGTCACGGCTTAGGATAGTAATATTGAAAGCAGTCTGAAAGATTTTACAATAATAAACTATACCGCCCATTTTTTCTACTAAAAACTCTTAAGCGATGCTTTAGAGTCCACAGACGAATTGAAAAAAATTATGTGCACATGTAAAGGAATTGTTATGTACTTAAAAAAGTCAACAAGGAGCACATTCTCAATACGACTTTGAAGAGTTATTTGCCTAGAGACAAAATATGTTAAACTTCAATATACATATGTATGTCTCCTGCAGAGTTTAGCCGAGATATACAACGTCTTCGAAATTATTAAAAAAAAGCTAACAAGCACACAAAATCTTGAAAAAGAAACGGGTTGGAGCCTAAAACAGTAGACATTATTTTGATTTCGAATTCCTTAACAAGAAGTTTTAGTAAAATGTGTTATTACTCAATATATTTTACTGTGAAAGTTTTCTCCAATTGGAAATTAAAAAAGATTATTTTTATTCATAAACCGCTTTCGAATCATAATGATATAAATATACAAAAATCAAAACAGCGGGTATATGGATAGTATGTTTATGCCGATTCAGGATCAACTACCTAGTGCAAAAATCGTGCTCATTCCATAGCCCAGCGAACCAAAGGGCAAAACACTTTGAAGACCAGTATTGCCAACCTATTTTTTGTGTGGTGAACAAGTGTTTGAAGACTACTGCTCAACGTAGCGGGTTGTATGCGCTGTTGTTTTTATGTGTGGTGAGTATGTGTTGGGTTGTGTACGCTGCTACTTTAATATGTAGTGTGTATGTTAATTTGCAGATGTTTTGTGTGTGCATGTGCTTGATTGTGTACCTTAATTGCCATAACTCCCACACAAAAATCCTACTCATGCCATAACCCAGCTGACTGTAGGCCCATACAAAAATCCTGCTCATCTCATAGTCCAGCTGACCATTGGCCCCATACAAACCGGCTGCTCAAGCATAAATGTAAAGACTGTGTTTAAACTCTTCAGTTATGGTCACCACTGTATTTAATATTTTATTATGCTTTGCACTTACATTTAATTGTTTTACTTAATGTTTGCAAATATCTTACTCTTATTCTCTGAGCAACAATTGATAAAAATTATGATCATTGTCTTTGCAATTGGAATTTAAACGTTTTAATATTTTTGATAAACCTCTTGCTTATATTATTGTAGTATATTTTTTAGTCTGTAACAGACAATAATTAAATAACACACTTTTTCACTTAACATCGCTGTGTTTCAATCATTAAGAATTTCACCTTAGTCGAACCCTAAGCGAGGGCTTTTCAAGGTGACATACCATTTAAAGTCCAGATCAGTCAAATTAGGCTGTCCTCAAACAGACTGCATTCTTCACTTTCACAATTTCTTAACTAGCAACTTTTTCCATACAAACCGGATACTCATGCATAGTTGTAAAATACTGCAATCTTCACTTTTCTCATGAGTATTTTAATTTCTGTGTGTCTGTAAGAATTTTTATCTGTCCGTGAAAATTTCAGTCTGTCCGTCGGTTCGAGGGCTGTTTGCATACTAAAGTGATTTTGTATGTCTGTCTGTATTAAATGGCAGTCAGGGTACATCTACCCGAACACACCTATCCAGATACCACGCCCCGGCACCTTAGTAGATGGCAATACAGTGCCGAATGCCCCCAAGTCGTTCTTTATGTTTGATGAATAACTGTTTGAGTTATGGAAATGTATGGTTGTATGAAAGAGTTTATGTATGTACATATGTGGATGTGTGCGTACAGATATATTGTGCTGGCAGAGAATTTGTGCATATCTGTTTATTTATTTTAGGTGTGTCGTTATCATGTATGAACACGTATGTGGGGGTTGTTTTTGTGGCGTATAAGCACGTGAGATTGTTTTATATACATATTTAAATTTTTTATTTTTCTTTATGTTTTCTTAATTCTATCACTTGAACATTTTCTGTTCATAATATGAACTGCAATTGTTAAATATTGCATAGTATATATTTTATTAGGTAGTGGTCGTCTGCGACATACATATATCATGACTCAGACCCCCCTGGGGAAGAAATAGTGTTACCACCTTAACCCATTTTCGGCCACTGTTCGTACTTGCGAACAGTAAATTCGGTCGTTTTTATTGCCAATTTAAAAAGCTTCATATATTTATTTTTTAAAATTTAATTATTTCATTATTTAATATATAGTCTGGACTTTAAATAGGTGTAAAAAAATATTACTAATTTATCTTCTATTTTAAATAAAACGATATTTATTGGATAGTGTTTTCAGGGGGTTTTTTTAAAATTGAAAAAAAAAATATTAATTGTTAAAAAATTTAAAATCTAAATATAGTGTATTTGTGCAAAGAATGGAAATTAGCAAAAAATAATAAAAAAACTAAATATATCACAACATTGTTATTATATTATAACGGTTAATATAACTGTTCGCAAGCGCGAACATTGGCTGCTATTTGGAGAATGTGCTTTTCTGATACAATATCGTTCTTCTTTGTTGTTTTTTTATTATAGTGTTGACGTTACCGTTTCTTTACGGCTACAAACATAAACACATAAATAACAACTACTTATTTATATTTTTGTAAAATCTAAGCCTACTACAATTATTTTGTATTTTCCTTATTTATGTTTGAAAAATCAAAGCCTACTACAATTGATATGCTTAAAAAATTTTAGAATAAGTAGTCGTCAGTCATGCAAAATGTATATCAGGAATAAACCAATTCGATTTGGGTACAAAATTTGGTGTTTGTGTTCTTCTGGCGGTTATTTGTTTAATTGCATACCATATTCCGGTTCAAGTGACAACTATGATCGTCAAATTGGTTTAGGCGCAGACGTGGTTTTAAGACTATTGGAATGTGTGGAAGATCCTACTCTATATCGAATTTATTTCGACAACTTTTTCACATCATATTATTTGATGTGCCTTTTAAGCGAAAAAAGGTTTTGCGCTACTGGAACCGTTCGCCCAAATCGTATTGCAAAAGCCCCACTACGCACAGGAAAGCAGATGAAGCGGGGAGAAACTGACCATCAATTTGATAGAAAAAATTCGGTATTGGTTTGTCGTTGGGCAGACAATAAAGAGGTAACGGTTCTCACCAACTTCGAACAAATTGAACCGATGCGCAGCGTAAAGCGATGGAAAAAGGACTTAAAAAAATATGAGAATGTGCCACAACCATTGCTTTTCAGCTCATACAATAATGGGATGGGTGGAGTAGACCTTCACGACAATGCTGTTTCAAATTACAGGATAAATATTAGGTCAACGAAATGGTATTGGCCTTTATTTATTTCTATTCTAAGTTCTTCAGTCACTAATGCGTGGAAACTACATTGCTTTTTGCAAAAAGGTGAAAAAAAACATGTTATCTCAAAAAGATTTTAGAGTAAGCATAAGCAAAGCTTTGCTATTAAGTTCCCGGTCAGATGCTGAATACGCTCAAGAAAGACACGACAGAAGCGTTACTTACCAATTGCCACGAGTTGTAGGAGAACATATTCCAATAGTTCAGCCACAAGGAAAGCCTAGAAGATGCCAACTTAAAGGGTGTGGCAAACCAATCAAGTGGATGTGCCAAAAATGCAATATTCATTTGCATCCACAATGTTTTGAAAAATTTCATTTAAAATAAAAATTATTATTATCTTAATACGTTAATAAATATATACATATATATTTTTTTTGAAAGACCTCTCATTAGTTATTATTTTGAATTTTAACATATGTACATGTATGCACATACATTTTTTTTATATAAAAAATTTATGTCAAATTGAAGCCAGCGTTCGCACTTGCGAACACCTTTTTCCAGGAATCACGGATAAGATAGCATCAAACCGACAACGGATTTGGATTCAGAAGGTCCGAATTACTATAAAAAGATTAGATTTTTTTAAAAAGCTTGTGTTTGAATTTTCTTGGCTGAAAATGGGTTAATATGTCTTTGTTTAAAAATGTATGTATGTATGTAAGTATGTGTATGTGTTTGAATATTACGTCATCACTATAATCACTAGTATATGTGTGTGTTATATTTAATCTCGTATCGTTGTTGTTATTCTGAATACTTTACGCTGTTTTATGTATGTTTTTAATATATCTTTGTTTTCTTAATTCGGCTTCCTAGATTCGTTGGTCGGCTATATTGGAGATTTTTAGGATTACATTTTATATCTTGTAAAAATAATTTTTGTTTGTTTATATACACAAAGATTGAATTTCACAGGCTTAAGGTGCAAAATGTATGCTACACCAACTCTGTAGGCGGAAGTTATTTTGTTATGTTTATTAAGAGGATAGACTTATTATAATCGATACGAGTGTAACTTTGGAATGTAGGATAACGGTTTCTATACTTTGTATTTTCTCTGCTACATTATTCTATGTAACTGCTTTTGTCCCTTTTCTATACGTGCTTTAAAATGGTACACTTTTGTCACTTATGTAAGTACGTATGTATTAGTATTTAAGTTTTGCCTTAGTTTAAAGTGATAATTTTGAAAAGAATACAATAAAGAATTCAGATGAGTTGTGATCATTGACAAAATAAGTGCTTTATCCTACAAATCAGAAGTGGGATCGTGAAAGAAATATTGAATATTTCTTCTCTAATCAGCTTAAATATATTTAGCTCTTTAAAAACAACTTGGGATTAAACTTTTTAAAAAATTAAGAAATTAATATACATAAATCGAAAAGTAGAAAATATATTAAGACAGTTTGAAACAGAAAACAGATTGAATGCCTTATTTTTTTGCTTTGAATGCAATCACAAAAAACCTTCATGTTGTTGTCAATCCACATAAAAAAAAAAAACAATACATGGCATAATTAAAATAGAAGATTGCGGCGAATTTTATTGCGTGCATTGCTTTGATGAATGGTATGTATGTACGATTTGAACGTCCCACTGAACATAAGGTTTACAGCGAGATCAAGTTGAAATTAAGTGATGAAAAATGTTTTAATTGTAATCCAAGAAGGTTGTCGCATGCGGAGAAAGATGAATTGCAGAAATTGTTGGATGAGTATTTGAAAAAAGGATAAATAAGGCCGAGTGAATCAGAGTTGTGCTACCATGTTGCCCCGTCTCCGAAGGGTCTACTATTATCTGGCTGCAGATATTCTCACGCAGCCACCCGGTTGATTCAATAAAGGAGTGTATCTTGTTTAAATCAATATTAGAGAGACAAGTTTTGTCCCTAAAGGTTTTTTGACCGAATAGTTTAAGTTTTTGGGCATGCCTCCCAATAGGCCAGTGGCCAGTTATTACTGCGATTAGGTTTCTGAGATGATGTCTGGATAGCTGTAGTGCCCGCCTAGTCCTTTTTCATATGTTATTGGTGAGATTTTCCTAGTTTCCCTACAGGTAATTTCATTTAACCATTTCTGATTTTTAGTAAGGTGAATCTTTTGTGCAATAAGTTGTTTATTTATTGGGAGAGAGACACCTATGTCATGTGTTGAAACGTTTCGATTTAAAGTGGAGCCTGCATGCACCAACACGTCCGCAATACAATTTCCGTGTATGTCCCTGTGTCCTGGTACCCAATTGAGGGTGACCATTGAATGTCTCGCTATCACCTCTAGAGATATCCAGCATTCTTGGAAAATTTTTGATGTGATGAACACATTCTCCAGGGATCTGATGGCCGCCTTACTATCGGTAATGATTTCAATATCCCTGCCAGATATTTCGCCAAACCGAATGTATTTTGCGGCTGTGTAGATGGCCGTTATTTCAGCCTGAATGATACTGCAGCGGTCCGGCAACCTTAAAGGAATGCAAAAATTTTAATCACATTCGCGGGGGTATGTTGGTCATCAGGGTGGACCGTGTTATCCGAAAAGCTTACATAAAAGCCAGGATCAAAGATTGGCTCAGGTGTGACATAGTCAACGTTCAAGTGCCAATTTATATTATACAGGATGGTAGCATGACCGCTATTGTAATTGCTCCATGCTCTGGTGGCCTTTAGTCTTACTGCCGTGTTCGCAGCCAAATTTTTAGCCATAATGTCTGGTGGTAGCCAGTTCAATATCGTGAACAGGAGTTGTTCTAATGGCACCTGTTACTGTTATTGCCATCATTCTCATTATACGTTCAAACTTAGTTTGATGACTCTTCCGCCTAAGCGTCGGCCACCAAACAACTGCACCGTAGAATAGAATGGGTTTAATGACACATTCGTATAACCAGTATACATTTTTCGGGTTGATTGCGCAATTTAGACCAATGGCATTTTTACAGCAATATAATACAGTTGCTGCCTTAGTGGTTCTGGAAGTGGTATTCATGTTCCAGTTCAATTTGCTATCTAGTATTATTCCAAGACATTTAGCATTAGCAGATAGTTTTAGTGGAACCCCATTTAGCTTCAAGGTAACAAATTTGGGAATTTTGTATCTCCTTTCACTTGGAGTACCAGTTCCGTTTTGGCAGGATTAACATCCAGACCACGTCCCTGGCACCATTTTACGAGTACATCCAGTGCGGATTCCATAAGTTCAGACAGTAGTCTGGGATCCTTACCCATAGCCATCATTGCAACGCCATCCGTATACGCAATCGTTCTGCAGCACGTTTTTTCCATTGCCCTGAGGAAGTTTAGATTTAGATTCCAAAGTAATGGTGAAAGTACACCTCCTTGCGGGGTGCCCCTGGTAACTACTGTGGAAATGTTTGCGGTGCCCCAGTTAGATTCAATACGCCTAAAGTGCAAGATGCTACTGACAAATTGGATGATCGCTGAGTCGATCTCCAGTAGTCTCATAGCATTAATAACCGACTCCGGTTTAACATTGTTGAAAGCTCTCTCAATATCCAGGAAAGCAACTAATGCGAAGAACGCGCCTCATGTTTTTCAAAAATTTGTGAATAAGGTCTTTAGTGATAAGGTAAAAGATATAATTTATTTGGACGATATTATGATAGCTACAACGGGTACCGATCAACATTTCGGAATCTTGAAAGAGGTTTTCAGTAGGATGGTGTAATGTTTAAATAAATAAATATGTTAAACACAGGCGCATAGATCAAAGTTAATTGATGATTTATTCAAATACTTTGGTTCTTATATACTACATATGAGAAGCTCGCTTTTTTGTTCATTGAGTGACTTAAATATGCGGCACTCAATAACTTCTCCTTAAACTTAATACTTAGACACACATTCCTACATTTATAGTTATTACTCATTCATACATTTACACTTAATATTATACATACATTTATTTTACATTGTACCAGGGTATCAAAATTTTTAGTGACTATAAAATTTGTTATAAACAAAGTAGTATTTTTTCGGTGTCTCGTATCCATAGTGAAATACCGTTAATTCAGCATAATTTTGATTCTAGTGAGCAATGAACTATTTAGCAACAAATAAGAAAGTGTGCGATGGCCGTTGTTATGAAAAGTACAAGAAGGAATTCCAATGTTTTATGACTAAAGCGTTTTGGCAATTAATTTTGTCAATATCAAACAACGCATTGACTTTAAAGTATTGTATTTTTGTTTATATTTACACTCTTGAATATTTTCAGTTTCGTTTATACAATTATTGTCGAATCTATGGATGGAGAATAATTTAAACCTCAGTGTTGATAAATACGAATTTTTGCAGACATCAGTGAAAAACTTGAGATACACGATTGATGGAAACGGAATTCGTGATGATGATAAGGGATTGCTTGCGGTAGAAATTTTTTCAGTACCTGAAAAACAGCATTTAGTTCAAAGTTTTCTG
The DNA here is from genome assembly GCA_956483585.1 of Gymnocheta viridis. NCBI lineage: Eukaryota > Metazoa > Arthropoda > Insecta > Diptera > Tachinidae > Gymnocheta > Gymnocheta viridis. The sequence continues at coordinate 46,572,662 of OY101444.1, forward strand.
GGCCTGTGCTCTTATTTCCGCAGGTTTATCAAGGGTTTTTCGATTATTGCAAAACTATTGTACGATTTGACAAGAAAGAATAGAAAATTTGTGTTTGGGGAGACTGAACTTAAGGCTTTTCAATTCCTGAAGAGAAAAATTGTGGAAGCTCCAACGTTAGCACTATACGATCTAAAGGATGAGACTGAACTTCACTGCGATGTAAGTTCTATTGGCTTTGGGGCAGTTTTATTGCAAAGGAAGAATGACGGCAAGTTTCACCTAATTGTTTATTTTTCTAAAAAACCAACACATACCGAATCTAAATACCATAGCTTTGAAATCAAGACCTTGGATATAATTTACGCCTTGCAACGTTTCCGGATTATCAACAGGGCAGGAAATTTAATATTGCTACAGATTGCAATTCTCTAACCATGACTGAATAAATTGGTACCTCACCACCGGATGGCACGTTGGGCTCTAGAGCTTCAAAACTATGAGTATGAACTAGAACACATGTCGGGTAATAGAATGGACAACGTCGACGCACTGAGCCGGAGTACTAACATACCGGTGATTAAATCAAATACGTTTGAGGAAAACCTTATAATTTGCCAAAATAGGCATCGAAAATATAAGGATTTGAATGACAAACTTCAAAAAGCTGAACACAAATTCTATGAAATGAAGAATGGTGTATTGTATAGGAAAATTAATTATTAAAATTTGTTCTGCGTTCCAGAAGATATGGACGAAAGTATAATGTATAAATATCACAACGAGATGGGTCACGTTGCTGCTGAAAATATGACTGAGCTTGTCCAGACTTATTGGTTTCCGTAAGTTAGGGAAAACGCTGCATGTCATATACAGAATTGTTTTGTATATTCCCCTAAACACGGTAAGGAAGAGGATTTTCTACATAGTATACCGAAATCGGCTATACCTCTTGATGTCGTACACATAGATTACTACGGTCCAGTAGAAAATGATAGGTCACTAAAACACATCCTCGTTGTTATAGACGCTTGTACCAAATTCGTTAGATTATATCCAACGAAAACTACTAATACGAGGGAGGCAATTAAGGGAGTAATTTACAACTTATAGTCGGCCTAGGAGTATAGTGAGTGGCCGCCGATCCTGTTTTACATCGGAAGACTTTGCGGTTTTTTTGTTGGCCAATAACGTTAATCATGTTTTGATTGCTACTGGTTCTCCACAGGCCAATGGGCAGGTAGAAAGGGTTACCAGGTAAATAGGGCCTATGCTGGCTAAGTTAGTGGACCCTAGGAACGGGATATTTTGGGATACTGTGCTTGAACAAGTATAGTACAGTCTTAATAGCACTATTTGTAATGCTATTTGGGACGGGCCAAAGGGGTAAGTAAGGTTATTGATTCATTGGTGGAAGGCTTAGGGAGTGCGGTTGATTTTATGCGGAGCGATCTTAGCGTAATTAGACACAGGCCAACCGAAAGGCAAAATGAAGTACAAAATTACAATCAAAGGCACGTTAATAAGCGGTAACAGCTCCGATTTACAGGGATATCGATTACGTTATGGTGAAAAACTTTGATTCAACGGCTGGTATGTCTAGGAAACTGTAGTGTGTGTACACTTATGCTCACAACTGTTAGTAATGTATAATGCATGTACACTTACGCTCACCACTGTAGTAATTTAAGAACTTTATTTAAAGTACCTTTATTCTTTCAAATAAGTTCACATGCATTTGTAAATCAATGCACTTTATGATTGGTCAGCAGAAACTAATGTTTTTAATGTAAATAATTTGTGCAAATGAATCGTGGGAATATATTATTGTTACTAACTCAATGAATTATTCCTAGTGTGTATAAATTGATTTAGCTTTTGTCAAATAATGCTGACCAAATAAATATTTTAGTATATAAGCTAGTATTTTTGTAAATAAATTTCAGAATTAATTTTGACTAACTACAAACAAGTGTTTTTCAGACTTTTTTCTCAAAGGGCATTTTTATGCTCAATTAATGCGGCAGAAGTGCTCAGCAAATACTTAAAATATAAACACACACACATAATCACTTCAAAACTATTACCAAATTATAAAGGTCCTTATAGAATATAAAAAGTTCTTCGAAATGATCGGTACCTTCTTGAGTACGTACACGGATTCCAGTAGTCGCGTACACCTTATAAGGGTGTTTGGTCAGTTTCTAACATACGTCCATGGTTCAGAGGACGCGATGGGTCTGATAATGTGAGATCAGGGAATCTCATAGTCAGGACGACTGATTTGTAGGCGGTATTTATTTTGTTATGTTTGTTTATTTAGGGTAGACTTATTATAATCGATACGAGTGTAACTTTACTATTATTATGAATGTCAATGAAAATGCGTAAGTAATTTATTTTACCAAATAGCAATATGTATTAAGTTCGTAAAAAATGTATGTACGTACTGAACTCCATAATTGAAGATTTAGAAATTCCCAAAGTGCAGTACCTCCAATGTTAAAATTGGCAGCCACCTTGAAATTTCTTGCACAAGGAGGCTACCAGCAATCATACATCTCAATTTGTTTATCGGAGTTATGTGAAGCAATAGATAATAATATTTGCCCTAAGCCCATTGTTTTTGAAATGAGTGATGAGAAGAAAATGAAAGCAAAAAAATTTTTTTTAGTAAATGTGGAATACCCGGAGTTATTGGAGCCGTGGATGGAACTCACATACAAATAATCAGACCAAATGAGAATGAGCATTTGTATTTCAACAGAAAACTTAAACACAGTATAAATGCCATGGCGGTAGGATTTAATATTTATTTAATATTTTCCTTAGATTTGTGATCATGAAACGAATATTAGAGCAATCAGCGGACGTTTTGGAGGCGTTTACCATGTTTCTCATTTTTGGAATTTGTATGAAGAGACAATATTTAAAAGAAAAGTTTCAAGCTGGAGATAATGGAACTAGAATTCTCGGTAAGATCTTCACTATTTTGAAATATTTTTTAGCTTAAGAAATATTTATTATTCGTCAAATGATTCTGGTTATCCTTTCGAGTAATGGATTTTAACACCATACAGGAATGCTACTGAGAATTCTCCTGAATCATTTTTAATTATCAACATTCCAAAGGAAGATCAATCATAGAAAGAACATTTGGTGTAGTGAATGCAAGATTTCGTTGCCTCTTGGCGGCGCGAGAACTGCATTACTCCCCAGAAAAGGCAGTTAAAATTCTTAACGTTTGCTGTTCTCTACACAATATTTGTTTAATGTATAAAGTGGAGAGTGGTATTTTGAAAACTGAGGACAATATCACTACTATATCTTCTTTTAACAGCAACAAAGATAGCAATTTAGAAAGTCATTTTCTTATTATAGCAAAAATATTAGAAATGAAATTAAAAATTAAAGGATTAGAAATTAATAGATATAAAAATATTATTTTATTATTATTTACATTTAACTTATAATTATAAATTATAAGAAAAAATTATTTTTCAGCAATAGCTACATAGACCTTTAGCTCGACTATTATTAAGTACGTATAAATAATGTAAATATATTATACATATAAACATATTTATTTATGACTATGAGCATGATTTTATATATGATTGTATAGATTAGAAATTTTATAATAAGTGTGATACTACTATTAGTGTTGGGGTGAGATAGGAGGTTTTGGTTTTGAAAAACAGTTTAATGAAATGGTGTTGTGGGGTAAGGGATGTTGCAATTACACCATGACCGAGAGTTGTGAATGGTGTTATGAATAACTCTGGTATGTCCCAGCCAGTGATGTTAAACGTACGGTAATTTAGACCTCCGAAAGGTAGCCAGGCAATTTCTATATTTGTACGGTAATTTTAAAAAGTTTTAATTGATGGATCCCAAAAGATTTTTTTCAATATGTCTACACATGATACACATATTTCTCAACTAACAAGTCATAAAAAGTACGGTGTCATTACAACTATTCGAAATAACGCTTACTTATGCCTCCTTATAAATTTATTGAAGCAATTAAAAAGAAAAGTCAACAGTTCTGTCCATTGCGCACCCTTTGTAAAATATTTAATATGATGATTTGATGATTCCTTAAGCAAATTGTTTTTGGAATTTTTAGAATTTGTGTTGCCATTATTTAAATTTAGAAATGCAAAGTGAAAGTATTAAAATCTATATTTTATACAATCAAATATATTTGACATTTGAAACAATCTTAAGCAATTTGATTGACTCTAAGAGCTTAGACGGCTCTTTGTGGCAAGATTTCAATTTTGAGGATGATGATAATCACCTACGGCTGGACAAAATATATCTAGGCGGTAAAGCAATCGCAAGTCTTTCAAGTATGGATATTTCCACAGACAAATTAGCTGAATTTAAAACTGATTGGAAAATATTTTATATACGAGGCGCTCAAGAAATTAAAAAAAGATTTCCTTTTGAATCAAATCAAATGCAATCTTAAAAAAAATTTATATAAAAAATACTGAATTTTTCGATACCAATAACTCCATAATTCCTTTAGTTTTGCATTTCCCAGAATCTGTCAAATTGATGAATTTTACAAGCTAGACAAGGAATCTATAAGGCAAATAAATTTTGTTGATAAAAATTACATGCTGCAGTTTTATAAAAACGTCTTCAACATAAAGAAAGTGCTTCCAAATTTTTGGTTAATATATATTTTTTGCCACATAGTTCGGCTACTGTGGAACGAATTGTTTCAATAACACAGGCCAACTGCAAAAATGGGTTTGAATAACCACTATATATAATTTTATGCATCATGGATAGCTACGTACAAAACTGCTCAAATTTTTAAATTCTATGGATAATTTTTTTTAAATAATTTTTTAGTAAAATTGCCAATATTTTAAGGCATTTCTCCACTTATGTTATCATAACTCAAAAACTACTAGTCCGATTTTACAAAAATTTTGGTTTACAAAATCTTTAAATAATGTATGCAAATGTTTTTAATTCGATCATTAGTTTCAAAGTTATGAAAGAAATTGTTAGACAAAAAATAAAAAACTGTTTTAAAAAAATTTTTTTGAAAAAAAATCTGTAAAAAATCGGTAACTGCAAAAAGTATTAAATTTTATTTATTCGTAATGAAGCTGCATATCCTGAGAATTAAAGTAGGTATGGATCACGATTTACGTTTTTATTTACAATTAATTGAAGGTATTGCATATTTACAAGCACTGTAGAAAATTATAATGAAAATGCAGAACTCCCTTTACATGTAGAAAATTGTTTGGAAAAAATCTTTATGAAATTTTGATGATTCTCAGAATTGAAAAAATAAGTTGTTTTATTTTTACGATTGCGGGAGCAAAATAATAAACGCTCATTAATATGTGTGCACGCTGAATTGCTCGTCTTTTCCGATGGTTACTTGTAACGGATTACCTTTTTGCACAAAATTCATTAATGTTTTTTAAGATTCTTGGGAATAAAAATAATTTGCAGCACACACAAACTCTACCCACACAAAGGGTTATTCCAAATTATAGTATCAGTGCTTATTAGAGCTCCTTGAAACGTTTTATTTCATTCAAGAAGTGTTTGCGATAACTGAAACATAATTTTATCCATACATAAAGATTACAGTCATTCAGTTTACAAGTTAAAAACAATTTTCAAGTGTGCTTCTACTTCATTGCAAAAGCAATTTGAACCAACATTAGACACCGAGTAGTATATGCATTTCATGTCGGTTGAATTTATCTAAGAGATAAGTATAGGTTAAAAGAAATAGATCTCAAAACTAAAGAAACTAAAGTTTTGTATTACCGTACTCGAAAAAAAGGCGTGCTTCATTATTCTGTTGAATGATTTGTGTACTGCAAAGATATTTGTGGTTTGATGACTGCCATGGGCCTACAGAGAACCGATTCAAGCGAATGGCGTTTATTTATCGACTCATCAAAACGCAGCTGGAAGTGTGTCCTTTTGATAATGGAAATATATTTTACTCACTGCCGATCGCGCATTCAACCAAAGTAAAAAATCCCAACAAACAAATTATTATATTCAATATGAATCTAATTGTAGAAAAGGTTGTAAAGAAAATAAAATAGATTCATATCGAATATAATAATTTGTTTGTTGGGATTTTTGAATAAGTTTTAAAGCATACTATGCTTATACTATTGTAATTTTTATAACTCTCATTGAGTTTTTAAAGGTTTTTGTATAAGTAAAGAGGTTTGAAACATTTAAAAATTAGGTTTAAGGTCTACTGATGATTTGGCTTTAGCACCAATGAAATGCATGTATATAGACTAGCTAAAAACCCTCAACAAACAAAAGTTTTTTAAATCTTTATTTCTTATAATAAATTTAAATAATAAAAGGCGAATTCACAACAGGTGGCCTCGAGAGATCAGGTGACGCAATTCGCTTGAATTTTGGCTGCCACCATTTTTTAAATTATTTTGTTTGCTTTCCTTAGCCATTTTTATATCCACATATTCCCAAATCATACATGCATATTTTTATTTTTATTTTCTCATAAATTTGTCAACCGTTTTTGACACATCTGTTATAATTTTCAAGACGAATTCGGATGAGGCTAACTGTTGTGGATCTGCCTTGATAATAAAATATAAATTTTCTACTGTTTAATATATTTAAACTCATGGAATTCAAATTTTTGCCGAATAATAGAATTAGTATTGTAGGTAAGGCTTTGCAAAAAAATTAACGAATGTTACAATGTGGAAATTTTTACATAGCATGAGGAAAATGTTTTCAATATTCACTCAATCGAAAGAAGAAAATTAACTACTCAATTTTATTTATATAAAACAATAAAATCTGTGAAAATTAGCGAGTTCATTTAATCGTGAATAAATTCGAAAAGAATCAATCGTTTTTATGATCGATAAAGCAATAAATTTAAAAATTTTTGCCGTTTTCGAATTTTCATGATTTTTTTTTAAACCACAAAATTTGTTATTTTCGCGTAAAAAATATATTTTTTGCTTAAATTTTTTATTATACCTCCTAAATTACTAAATTAATTTATGTAAATTTCAATTTTTCTAAGTTTATTTTAAAAATATCGGACTAACAATTTTTGAGTAATAATTAATTATGTAGAGAAACGTCTAAAAAAATTTATAATATTACTTAAAAATTAAAAAATAACCTCTCCATAAAATTTAAAAATTGGACCACATTTGTAGTACTGAAACCACAATGCATCAAATTAGTATATCGGGGTTTCAAGCCTTTAAAATTTTTTCAATTTTGTTACCATGTGTAATAAATCTAAACAAAACCAAAACAAGTTAAACACTCTTGAAGGAATTCTACACGCGAAATCGTTTGTCAATTGTAATGTCGTTTTAATATTAAATTCAATGACAAACATTTTCTATATTTTGCATTTGATCATAAAAAACTAATGCAATCAAATTAAGTTTTAAAACTTATATAGACAGTCACAAGCATTTTATTTTGCTATATCAAAGTTATAAAACCAATAAAAATTAATGAATAACGAAGCTTTTGATTTGATTGATTTTACTGAAACTACAAATTTGAATTGATGTTTCTTAAATAAATATATTGAATTAAAAATATAAACCTGCTTTAATAACAAAATTTTATTATTATTTTGTACAAGACTTTGGGTACGGTAATTTCAGCTAAAAAACGCTAATTATTTTAGGGCTGTACGGAAATCGAAAAAAAAGTTACCATCCAGCCGAAATCGCTCGTATTTAATGCAATTTATCCTGCTTATGTTTGTTCATGAAGTCATGTATTTTTATTCTGTTGCAATTAATATTTTTGTACCTGTCGGAAGTTATATTAAATGTGCAGTTATGAATATTAGTTTGGTAGTTCTTATCAAAAGCTTCATTAAGTATTTCTGATTTAGGTTTTGCGTCGTAATAAGAAGATATTTCGAGGCATTTCTTGCCGCACAATCAGTATATTCGTTTCCATATATTTGATTAACAAATTTCTTATTTCGGAGTTGTAGTATCGATTTTTGGTAGTATTTTGAATCGATTCAATTCAGGAAAGTGAGTCCGAACATATCACGAATTTACCATTTTGGCCTTGGAAATACAGAACTGCCTCATGAATAGCAATCATTTCTGCCGAGTAGACCGAAGTATATGCCGGTAGATTGGAGATTTTAATAATATTATTTTCTGTTGTAACACTATATGCTACCGTATTATTTTTTAGCCGTCAGAGTATTAGAATTTAGAATCTTTACATTTTTCTTTAGTTAACGAAAACAAAGCTTTAAATTGAGATCTAATAGTTTCGGGTTTTAGCTGTTTGTGTAAGGAAGTGTGTATGGGTTAGAGTTTAATTTCCAAGAAGGCTGATTTATAGGTTTTATATTTTTTTCCAAAGGAATGTCGAGTGCTTTGCATTTATGTATTTCCTTAAAAATAGTCGAAGGTACTTTTGGTATCTTTTTAGAATGTTTGAGTTTTCTTGTGATCTGTTTTAATGGTACATTGGAGTTATAAAGTAAGGAACGAAATAATTTTATGGTTGAGATTTCTATTTGTTTACTCGATTGTTTGATATTGGATTCGAATAGCATATTGTTTATGGGTGTAGATCTCATAATTCCTAAGGCAGTTCTAATGGATTCATTTTTAATTGAATTTTCTCAAAATGGATTTTGTTGCAGAACCGTATATTGGCAAACCGTAATTAATTTTGGAAAGAACAAGTGCGTTGTAGTTAAATCGTGTTGAGTCGCTGCGATAGTGCTGGTATTAGATAATCGATGTGACTTTGCCATTTATAGTTTTTGTTAAGCAAAAGTCCAAGGATTCTAAATGTATCTGTTTTTATTAACTTGATGCTAGGTGTTTGAGTTTGAAAAAAATGTAACATTTCTATTACTTTTTATAAAAAAATTGGTATTCAAAGTTTTTTAAGCCAAAAATTTTGCATCGCAAGTGATGATAAAATGATTTCTAAAAAAACTCACTATTTCAAAAAATCAATATATTGCAAATTTTCAATAAAAAGGGCAAAAAATGTTGTACTCTGTTTTAGAAAAGAAAAGGGATTTATATTCATTATTGATTTATTCCTTCTTTCTGATTGTAGAATCTTATTAAAATCAACAGTGTAGGCACAGAAACTAAATTCCTTATGTAGCGAAAGTATTGAACACAATTTATTGTAAGCTATAATGAAAAGTATCACCGATAATGGTGATCCTTGGGGCGTTCCATTACCTAGTGGGAATACTTTAGAGTAGTAATGTACCCGAATTGATACTGTTATATTTGACATAAAATTAAGGACATATTTGATTATATTTGGTCTGATTTTCCAATCTATTAGTTGCTGTATAATAGCGTGAGCCGACAATGTCAAACGCTCGTTCAAACATCTAACTCTTTTGATAAGATGAGTTTAACGAAATAGGACGGTATGACAGATTTGTTTTATCCGTGCCAGGTATGTAAATTGGTCTGACCATACAATTTTTGAATTGTTGTGGAATAAAATTGGGAAAAAATATTATTGTAAAGGTTTAAAATTCTTGATTTTAGTTGCGTTGAAATCCATTCCAGTTTCAGCTTCACTAGGGTTAATGCGAGTTCGAGGCTGTTAATATTTTCTTCTATTCTTAATGCATCAGCGCAAGGGGTACTTGTAGAACAGTTTATTGTCATATTTTGTTTAGTGTTTCTCAAAATATTTGAAAAGAGTCCGAGGATAAGTCTGACCAAAACATACCAAACTCTTGCACGATAGCTAATTTATCGGTTATTCTAACATCTGGGTTATTTAGAGGGGTGATGCAATGAATATTTTGAATTGATTTGAGCCCTGCACAATTTCGAATATTTGCCCATATCTTGCCAATTGGAGTTTTTGGGTTAATTTCCGTTGTAAGAGAAGTAATAGATTCCTTTATTTGTAATTAAACTTTTTTTGGAATAAAGCGTTTGATATTTTATAGTTTATCAAATTATATTGTATCATATTTCTTTTAAAAGTACTCCAGAGCTTATTCTTATTACGTTTGAGACTTTCTAGTTCTTTAAATTTTTAGGGTATTGTAGGGTACAATAGCAGTCTCCTTATTAATATTTGTTGAGATGGGTCTATTGGTCTGGTAGTTTTGACAGTAATGTTGGAATTTAGGCCAGTCCAATGTTTGGTGTTAAATCTTGGCCTGTGAAAAGTCTCGTGTACATTTGTTGAAGGGAAGAGGGATATTTATTATGTTGCTGAGATAGAATTTTTGTTAGATAAATAACTTATTATTAAAAATTTATCATTATCAGTTATAAAGATTATATTATTACACCTATAAGAAGAGTAATGTCAAGGTATTATTAAAGAGGAATATGCAAATAAAAAGCTTCTTTTGAAATGCAATGAATGTTGCTTAAAATTTGTAGGAAAAACATTACCAAGTGTTGTTAATAAAAACCTACTTACCTTACTTTAACCTTTCTTGTGGCCTCTTTGACCTTGTCCCTTACTCTTTTTGGTGCGTTTTTTTAAGAATAATTGGGGTACTGTTGTTTTCTTTAGCTGTTTGAGAGGAACTGCTTTGATGAGCAGTTTCTAATTAAATGTATCATTTTCAACAGCTCTATGGGCATCTGAATAGTCCTTAATGAATCGTGGGTTCCTGGTTGGAGGTGGAATTTGTCCAACAGAAGAAGTTGATTGGTTATCTCTGTTGTTGTTTGCTTGATTATGACGTTGTTGGTATATATATGTATGTGTATATTCTGCCTTTTTCTTACCTACTTTTTCTAGGGTAGAAATTACCTAGATTTCTTTCTCTGTATGGAATATAGGACAGTTCATGTCATTTGAAGAGTGGTTTGAGTTTTCTGCATTCGCATTTTTGCAGTTAAAGCAGGAAACTGGAAGCATAAATTTATAACCTTTTTCTTCATTAATGTGGAAAGCGTTTGAGCAATTTACACACCATTTACATTTTTTTATATTTTGTTTACTTGTGTGACGTTCTGTCTCCTTAGTTCGACTAATATTTCTGCTTCTTGTACACCAATGTTAAGACGTGTAACACCATCCGCAACCCGCCATAATAAAAACTACAACATTGTACATAAATATATTTATCACCCATGTAACTGTGGCAGTACCCTTTATTGCAATCATGTAACCGCGTTTTCTCTTACTATAACCTTATATTTCCCTCTGTTCACGTGTGATATATCACACTTCTTGTAGAAGGCTTATACATCAGTAAAATTAAAAGTTCACCTGTTAATTTAAGTTCATCAAAAACACAAGCGTATGTATTACTGAAAATTAAAACTATGTACATATATAGCTTAATACAAACTACATAAATTTAATAAATTGCAGTTTTTAGCTGCTGTTGATGCCAAGCTGTAAACCAGCTTAAAGTACGTGTTTTATTAGTTGCTCGACTAAACCAAACGACCGAACAACCACGAAGGTCGTTGGAATAGAGGACTCCTTTTGCAAAGTTTAAGCTTCGACGTTCTTTTCCAGCAATTTTTATTTTGGGAGATAAGGAACTTAATTGAATTAGTTTACTCGCCTGGTACCCTTTTGTAGTTTTTTACATTTGATCACTTCTCCCTCTGCAACCGTGTCTATCACTTTTTTAATTAAAAAGGGTAAAATGTTGGTAAGGGTATCCATAGTTTCCTAACTCCATAGTTTATTAACTCGGTGCATTATTATAAACTTCTCTCCAGAAGAAGTGATAGTAAGTTGTTTTGTTTTGTCGAACGTGATAAGGTCTGATATTTTATTCATCTTTATATCAAATTTGTTTCTTTACAAAGTTTTCATGAGTATATTAGCTTTATATGACTATATATATTTTTTCTTTTTATATATGTTTATATATCTCTTTATTTATAATATTTTTTTTATTGTTTGCTTTTAATGTGTTTTTTGTTATTAACTTGACAGCACCCGTCCAAAAAACTCTTGTTTGGCAGCACTTGTTTTTCTACAAACCTCTTACAACTACAATTAGAGTTGAAAAAAGTCAGCCCAGTTTGTAATAGTAAAGTAAGAAAAACCAAAACAATTGGTTGATTATTGAGTTCTTGTTACAACTATGATATTGTTTAAACTTTTCATTTGCTTTATTGAAAGTTTAATATAATATCTCCAGTTGTTCTAAGAAATATTTAGGTAGAGTTCCCTGATGATCTGTATTAGCAACAGTGAAATGGCCATAGGAACTAGCTATACCCCTCAATAATCAATTTCAATTTGTTTTTAATAAAAGTGTTAATGTTTTATTACTACATACATATGTATGTAAAATATTAATTATGGGAAATAGTGTGATTAAAAATTTTAAATACTAAAATTGTTGCAATTTCCATAAAAAGCAGCAAATATTTTTCTCTCTAGCTCTAGCTTTTCAAATTTATATTTTGTTCTTTCCAATTAATTTTTCTTCAAAAATTCAAATTTTTGTTTTTTAAACTTGAGCATACGTTCTTTTAAATCAGTATTGCGTTTTAAATATTTAGTTGCTGTTGAAATTTCATATTTATATCTTGCAATTCTTTTATAATGCTTTTCTGGTTATCATTACATTTGCTTAAGAGTTGTACCGAACTTTCTTGGTACTTTGTCTGATTTTCCACTTGATTTTGTAATAACGCCGCACAGTGGCTGAAAATCGTTTTTCATTAGCCAAAAGTCTAATTTTTTTTGTCACCGATTTTTAAAATGTTTACGCCCTTTTGCAGCTAATATATCCAGATTAAGGTAGCCAAAAAATTAGGTTAAACTATTGATAATTGTGAGCGTGGCATGCTGTCAAACTCAACGGTCTTTTTTAATTTCAGAAAAAGGTGTTTTTCTTTTGTTTTTTATAAAAAATAAATGGTTACTACTCGCAAGCTATCATAGATAATGGCCTGCGGTCTTTTTTGTAATGTTGGTAGGATTATAGTCTTTAGTTGTTGTAAGTGGTCAGAGCTCTAGCGTTTAAGATTAGGGGCGTTACGGAATATTTATGAAACTGCTATATTTTTCTCAAATTTAAACTTTAGTGGAATAGAACTTCTAGGGAACAAAGGGGAACAAGAAATGTATACCACCCGGAGAAAGGTGAAAGTGTCTTCTTTACCGCTATACATACTTTTGCACCCGTGACGATCCGTGTGTAGAACACTTTTTTCATTTTAATGAAATTACTCCAAACTACTCGTATACAATGGTGTATATAATTTTTTACCTAAAAGTTTATGTTTTTTTACTTTAGACTACGTAAAAGTAAAAAAATTAAATTTAATACCTGCGAAATGGTTTAATGGCTTTGTTTTGATTAGCCAAAAATTGAAAATAAAACTATCACAATAGGTTCTACAGCAAACATATGATATCTTTCTAAATTTACCTGTTATCAAATGTTAGGGTCAACCAAAGTCATATACAATTTTATAACAATAATCGGGTCATTAAACCACTAAAGATAAAAAACAACCCCATATTGGCGAGATACTAATCAGTTTTACCTGATATTAAGGTCTGGATAACATGTGCAGTTTTGTTCAATTTAAGCACTACCTGCTATGAAATTAAAGATCAATGTGTGAATAACATGTATCTAGATGTAGGAAATAACATGTAGGAAATGCGTTAAAGAAATATGGGAACAGAAAGTTAATTCTTTTTTGTAAATGGGAATGTGATAGTTCTTCGGGACAAAAGCAATACAAACAAGTTGTATGTGAAAATATTTCGGACTCAGATATGTTCATGGTATCATTTGTACCATTGCGATTGAAAAAGATTTTAGAAGATTCAGAGCTTTCGACTAGAACTACGCAAATAATGGATATTTGGAAAAATGAGACACCATCTTCTACGAAATACTGCATGCCAATCAAATTTGAATTCAAAAAAGAAACTCATGATGCAATTAACAAAGAAGTTTGTGATATCAAGGCCCAAATTGCAACACTACAGCCATTACAATTACAGTTAAATGGGCGAAGATGTCATTAAATATCATTTGGTGCCACTTGTAGATCTATCAGAGGAGGCTCAGGAAAAAAGCAACAAGGATTACAGATTTTATAGAGACCACAATACTAGAAAATTTTCACGAAATTCAACAAATGAAGATCTATTTAATATATTATTGGCAACGTCAGATCCGTTTATCTCCAGTATTCGAAATCAATGGAAAGTGGAAAATCGGGATTTAGATGAAGAAGCCAATAAACTACTAAAGAACAGAGATAGCACAGAACAAAATATGGAATATTTGCAATCGATATTTGAGTCAAATGAATAATAATTATAATTGCCTTTCATTGTTATTTAAGTACGAAAAACATAGTATTAGTAAAAAATAATAATAAACAGAACCTACCATTGTTGCAAATGCTATTAAAATTTATTGCAGTTTTTATTTTTAAAATGTTTTTAAAATTATCAAATTTGACAGCAAAAAATAATAAATTTTTCTGTAGTAATACTAATATTTTTAGATAATATTATTAACGTTTTTTTTAAGTGTAACTATTCCTTGAGTGCAAACAAATTTGCAAATTTGTCAGCAAAAAATTTTTAATTTTTCTGTAATAGCAAAATCTCCAGTTGATTTTACTATTTTTTTTAGTGTAAAATTTTTTTTAAGTGTAACATTAAAAAAATTCCATTATTACAAAAAATATTTATAATTATTATTAATTTCCAAATATTAAATTTTTTAATAAATAAAAAAATAATAAACCCATATTTCACTTTAAAAGTTAAAAAAATTCAAAAGTTCAACTTTGACCTAGAATTCCTTAAAAAGTCCTCAATCAATTTTAATGAAATTTATACTGAGTCAAGCTGAACTAAATATCTATCCAATAAAATAAAAATTACTTCAATATTTTGATCGGTTCAAAAGTTACAGAATTTTGGCCAATGAAAAACGATTTTCAGCCACTGTGCGCCGGCTTATTGGAAAAATCATGGGAACGTGTATGAGGAGTAGGGAGGTTTAAAATATTATTTGAACTTGCTTCAGTACGGTTTACCTCAATATCTCTGCTACATAATTGAATGTCTTCTTCTATTACATCATCATCTATATGCTTATCTTTTTCTATAAAACTAGTAGTAGCAGCCATATTTGCAGGTGCTCCATGTCTACACGTACGATGGCGGATTGATATTGAAGCTACCTAAGTAGGAAAAAACATATTTTTTCAAAAACCATTTTTTTCTCAACATAGTCTCCTTTTAGCTTAATACACTTAGTAAGACGATATTCCAACTTTTTTGTACCATCTGAATACGATTTCGGGAACCCCTCAAAATACGCGTTAGTTTCGGTAATCACTTCTTCGTTTGAGATGAATATTTTTCCTGCGAGCCATTCTTTCAAGTTTGGAAACTGGATAGTCACTAGGAGCTAAATCTGGACTATAAGGTGGATGATCAACCAATTCGAAGTGTATTTCACGTAATTTTAGCATCGTATCTAACGCTGTGTGAACCGGGCGTTGTCTTGAAGAAAAAGCACTTTTAAATGTGGTTATTTTTTCGTAATTGCATCAATCAATTGATCCAATAATGCAAGATAATACTTTTCTGTGATTGTGGATCCTTTTTCGATGAGCAATATTCTGTGTGCATCCCAAAATACAGTGGCCATAAGCTTGTCAACCGATTTCGCTGTCTTCGACTTCTTCGGAGCATTTCCACCAGCTTCCACCCATTGTTTCGATTGACGTTTGGTTTCAGGTATGTAGTGGTGCACCCACGTTTCATCAACAGTTATTAATCGACGCCAAAAACCAACAGCAATACGCTTCATTATGTCCAAACACTGCTTTGAAGTGGTCTGTCGAACTCGTTTTTGTTCTACAGTTAGCAAAAGCGGCACCCATCTTTCCGATAGCTTTTTCATATGCAAATGTTCAAGCAAAATTTGGAACATACGATCATATGATATGTTTACAATTTCAACTCTCACGTAACTTGACTCGGCGATCATTCATAACGATATCGATTTTCTTGATATTTTCTTCAGTAACCACCTCTTTTGGCCTTCCTGTTGATGGTATTGTTGCAGTGCTTGTTCGGCCGCGTTTAAATTCAGTAATCCAATATTTTACCATGTAATCCGACGGAGCAGGCTCACCATAATGTTTACCGTTTTCCCTTTCAAATAAGTGTTTAATCACTGCACGAAATTCACTTTTTTCTATTTTAAGTTGCTTACTTCAAACGACTACAACAAATAAACTAATCGATGAATTTGGGTGAAATTTTAACAGCTGACGTTTGACAGATCGCAATTTCTAAAAAAAATTTGGAATGAATTTCCGTCATCCCACGTCAAATTTGGTTGATAAACAGACCGGTTTCGGCTATGTGCCATCTTCAGTGTTCTCTCAGTAACTAATCGTTTTTTGTGTTGTCCCTTGTCTTTCGTATAGTTTCCTTGTGTACCTAACCTCTTTTCCTCTCTTTCTCTCTTGTTCGTGTCTGCATCTCTCTCGTTCGTATATATTCGTGTGTGGCTCTCTCTCGTTCGTATATATTCCTGTGTGCTCTATATCTACTTGCTTCTTGTTCGTTTAATTTTTCTCTTGTTAGTCTCTTGTGTTTACCGTTACAGTTTATTATTTGAGTGATCATTTGCTAGGTGTTTTATCTTTGTGTAGGTAATAGTCTGTGATTGTACGTTTTTGGGTTTCTTTTTGGTTTTGTTCGTTTGTTGTGTTGTCTGGTTTTCTTGGGTTATTGTTTTCTTTTGTGTAAAAATGTTTTAGCGGTTCAAATATTATGTCTGACGCAGTGTTTATTTGTTCGTTTATAATTCTTCCGTCAAACGTTTTTTGTTTGTATATTTCCATGTTTTCTAATACGTTCAGTCGCCGTCCTTTGTGCTGTAAATGCAGTAATTCAACTGTTTGTCTGATGTGTCTTGGTGTACATTTGTTGTTGAATATGTGGTTCGCGAAATTTGATTCTGGCGTTGCTCCTGGTTGTTTCAGTTTCTTGTTGTAGTCTCTTATGTGCTCCCGAAATCTTGTTTTTATTTTCCGTCCTGTTTGTCCGATGTAGCTATGTTTGCATGAGCAAGTCAATTTGTAAACTCCTTGCTTATCTAGGGGGTCCGTTTCGTTTGTGCTATTTCGTAGTATTCTACCCAAATTGTTTTTTGTTCGGAATGCTGTGTTAATATTGTGTTTTCTAAAAAATTTTGCTAGTTTGTATGTTGATTTGCCCATATACGTTAAAGTAGCCCAAGTTCCATTCTCTTGCTCCTGTTCTCTTTTCCGTTCTTTATTTGTTTTGATATCATTTCGGATTTTGTCTACTAGTTCTTTTTTGTATCCATTGTTCTCTGCTATGTCATATATTGTTTTTATCTCTTTCTTATAGGCCTCACGTGTTAGTGGTATTCGTTCAAGTCTTGTTACTAATTGTCTAATTGCCGCGTTCTTGTGTTGTTGAGGATGGTTCGATGAATTATGTATTATTGTGTCTGTGGCCGTTGGTTTTCTGTATATTTCGTATTCAACTCTATTTAAACTCTTATTTGCTTTAATTGTTAGGTCTAGGTAATTTATTTTGTCGTCTTCTTCTACTTCCATTGTGAATTTAATACTTTTATGTTGCTTATTCAGGAGCTCCAGAACTTGTTCTTCTCTATTTCCTTCCAGTATACATATAATATCGTCGACATATCTTGCATAGAATGTTACCCCGAAATTGGTTTTTAGATCATCTACGTATTTCTCTTCTAGATTTTGCATAAACACCTTCATGAGGATTGCTGATGTTGGATTTCCCATTCCTAGTCCGTTAGTTTGTCTGTATATGCTATTGTTAAATTTAAAGTAATTCTGTTCTAGTGTGGCTTTCAGTGTGTTTACGAGTCGATTGGAAAATTCTACGTTTTCTGTTTTGTTGAGTAGTGTTTTATGTACAATATTTATTGTCTCCGTTGTTGGAATTGATGGATATAAATCTTTTACGTCAAATGAGACTAGTTTACTATTTTTCGTTATTTCTACATTATCTAGCTTTGTAACTAATTCCGTGGTGTTGGCTATTGTGTGTTTGTTTTTTAGGCTCAAGGTATCTTTCAGTATTGTTTTTAGATATTTCGATAATTTGTAACTTGGAGCAGATTTGTAGTTAATTATGGGTCTCATAGGTGTGTTCATTTTATGTATTTTCGGTAGTGCGATCATAGATGGGGCTGATGGGTTCATGAGTGTTAACGTGTGTGCTATGTTTGGTTTTATTACTTTGGTTGCCTTTTTTATTAGTTCTTTCACTTTGGCTTGGTACTCATCCGTAGGATCCTTTCTAATTTTCCTGCATTTAGTATCCTCTATTAGCTGTTCCGTTTTTGTGATGTAATCCTCTTTTTTTATTAATACCGTTGTGTTTCCTTTATCTGCTTTTGTTGTTATGATATTGTTAGACCTTAGTTTCTGTTTTAAGTATTTAACTGTTTCATGTTCCTTGTTTTGATTCCTTTTAGATTTAACTTCCTTCTCTATTATCCGTTTGCAGATGTATCTGGCTTCCTCCTGCTCTTCGTTTGGTAGCATCGATATTGCAACTTCTGTGTCCACAATGGTTTGCTCTATTTCCTTCTTTTTGTTATTTTCCCGGATATTGTGTTTTAAACCCTTCTCCAGTAATCGACCCTCCTCATTATTGATAGCAACTTCAGTCAGGTTTATGAATCTAGTGTGGAAGTTGTGCTTTTTGTATGTTTGTTTGTTTGTTGATCGTGTTAGTTCACCGAGTTTTTTATTCAACTTCTTGTATTTCTGTTCTATTGTTAGTGTGTTTGTTGTATTTATTTGGTCAAATATGTCCATCAGTATGTCGGTTGGGATTCGTTCAGCCAATTGTAAACGAATGTCTAGGATTTCAGAGTTCGTCATTTCTTTTTTGGCATACAAGCTCTGGATTTCGAATTTTACGAAATTCTTTTCGGCCCTTTTTGCAGTCTTCCTACTTGAAAAATTAAACGAACAAGAAGCAGGTAGATATAGAGCACACAGGAATATATACGAACGAGAGAGAGCCACACACGAATATATACGAACGAGAGAGATGCAGACACGAACAAGAGAGAAAGAGAGGAAAAGAGGTTAGGTACACAAGGAAACTATACGAAAGACAAGGGACAACACAAAAAACGATTAGTTACTGAGAGAACACTGAAGATGGCACATAGCCGAAACCGGTCTGTTTATCAACCAAATTTGACGTGGGATGACGGAAATTCATTCCAAATTGCATCAAACCCCGTCGGAAGAAAAACACAACACTTAACTTCTAAAAAAAAGTTTTTGTGATGCCATCTAGCGCTGGGTAACTTCAATATCAATTCGCGCTCGTATTATTCGTCCCTTCAATGTAGTCGTTAATAGCAAGTAGTTCAGAAGCTCTTTCCTCTAAGGTGTTAGAGAACAGTAATTACTTGCCCCTCTTCCACTTCCGGAAAGGTAGTTTTTGCTTCGGCGGGACTTTACCATGATGTGCTGCCTATAGTGTGCCTTTTTCCACTTATCTACGTCATGTAAAGGTGGACCTGCAGCATTTAAATCTTGCGATAACCTTTGCCACAATTCCTTTGCTTTTGGCAGCGTTAAGCAGCCCTTTTGCAAAATCCGGATGCAATATCATATATATTCGACCATTATTTCATTCTGCTTTTCCGAAAATTTTTAAAATTTAATTAGCTGTTTTTTTTAATATTTGTATTAGGTTTTATTTATAATAACTATTTTTGGTTTATAAAAGATTTATTAAGCTGATTGAATTTTCTTTTAAATCCATCCACGGATTATTACGAATAAGGCAAATTATTGTATATACTTAAATTTTAAAATTTGTATTTTGATTTACTGTAGAAAAATTGTGTATATATTTTCTGCAATGAAAATGGCATTCGAATACTTTTGACATTTGCTTTCGTACTATAAAGTGGCATTTTCGAAAGTCATTTTTATTCCTTCCGACGGATATAAATTTTCGAAAATCGTACTACTACGTAATGCAATTTTTACGAATTCGAATTTTTTTCCGATTCGAATCGAATTACATAATAAGCCCCCAGGTCCTCATACTTTTTTTGGGCTTCTTCATATAGATCTCCTATTGGTAGCATATTGTGTTGAATTATTTGTTCCCCATGGTACAAAATTTTATGAAATGTGGGTGGCATATATCTGCAAGAGTATTTGGCGTACTGTCCAAATTTTTTTGCATTTATCTTTCTGGTGCATGATCGAACTTGTAATATAATGTTGCATCGCCTTAGTAGTTTCAAGGCTACACCTGTGATAGATGGTGCAGTTTCTAAATCTGAAAAATTATCCATGCAGTTTTTTCACCATTTGTGTTCTAAATATTTTTTAATTTGTTTTTTTTGCTTTCTTTTTCCTTCATTTACCTTATTTTTTCTCACTGTTTCGCCTAACGGACGAAAATCCATATCATAACCTAATTTAAGAATAAGCTCCATAAAACGTATTCCAGCGTGAAGAGGGGCACCCAAATTCATATGTTGCCTTAAAACTATTATCTTCTGAAATGGGATGGCTTAATTGAATTGTCTATTGGCTTTTATGTCAGTTAAAGCTTGTGCACCTTTTCCAACAATCATTGTGAGACACATTTTAAAATTTACTTCGATTTCCTGGTGATCAACTATAAATATTACAGGTTGAAGGGCTTTAATTTGATCTTTTATTTTTCTGACTTCTTCAGTTATGACATATTTTGTTTCTTTTTTAATGTTAATTTTATTGGTCTGCAATACTTTGTTGACAAGGGTATTTCATTGTTCCATACAACAATTTCTGCTGCTCTAAATTTCTAAAAACCGTTCGGCAGTGTGTTCAGAAGATCTTGTAATTTTATTTCTGCTGAAATGGAAGTGAAAGTTATAGCAATATGCGAAGGTAAGTATTCTCTTTTGACAGTGGGAAAATCCCAGAATTCTTTTCATTGATTTACTTTGTGAGGGAGTAAAAGTCCGGAGTAGTTTTTACCTCACAACATTTATAACTTTTTAAATTATAGTATTTATTATATGAATTTATTTAGAATGCCCAGTTGTTTAAAGGGTTTAAAGTAAAAAGAATTACTTTATATATTATATAAATTTATTTAAACGTTCTCGTTTAAGGTTGTTTGAAATAGTTTAGTCATTATATGAATTGATTTGATTTATAGCTAAATATTAATTTGAATATAACGGAAGTCTGAGATCGACGCCGCCTATCTGTCAAATTCGTTACTAACTCCAATAGAAAATACAACTGGCGAATACACTCAGCTGTTAGTAAAGTAGTTTCGCCAACTTCAAATGGCCGCTTGATGTGTGTAGCAAAGAAAATTTAGCCTTCGCCTGGCTGCTGAGTAGGTAAGACAATTAACTGGAGAAGTGTTTATAATACTCTCTAGCTTTTTGGATTATTTAAGAAACTGGGCAAGCGACTCATCCGCCCTCGTGGTAATATTTAGGGCAGAAACTATTGGGGTTACTGCAAGGTTTATAGTCCGCAGTACACTTACTACCTTCTAGCCTCGTATCAGCGATACTCGTTTCCCAGTCGGCCATAGCGCAGGAAATGGTAGGGTTACTGAAGGGTTTATAATCCGCATTACACTCGCTATCTTTTAGCATCGTGTCAACGAAACTTGTATCCTAGTAGGCCATAGTGCTGAAACTGGTGGGGTTACTGAAGGGTTTATTATCCGCAGTACACTCAGTATCTTCTAGCCTCATATGCCGGTCGGCCAGAAGGCTTATAGTACAGCAACTAGGAGAGCTACTGAAGGGTTTATAATGCGCAGTATCATCAGTACTGTATACTATACTGGGTGCAGTCAATGAGCGGAGCGACGGCGTCAGACAGGGGTGTTAACTGTTTTGTAAATATGAATAAAATTTGTTTTCTTTTGTACATGAATAAAAGTTATTAACGAGTCATTTTAATTTGGTGTTTCCTTTCTCTCCGAGTCTCAAAGTAAAATACATTTTTGTGACGACAGCTGACACGAGTGATACCCCAGCTGAGAAACGACTTTACAACTTTCGCAATTTAAATCCAAAAACAGTGCTAACGCTTCTTCTGGAACAAATATGGTGCAAAAAATAGCCTTTGATGATTATTGTAGAAATTTCTTCATTGATATTCTGCAATTTGCGTCTTCGAGTTCTTTCTCTACATTCGTCAAAAAAATTGTAATGAATAACAAATATGAAGTCATTATTCTTACTCGCAAATAAACAACAAAAAAATACAAGTATACAGGCAACATCACAATCAAGAAACGAACACATACGGAAATACGAAGGGTGAGAAAACCACAACAAAAACAATATACGTTAGTCACAAAAATTTTTTGGAGACATTGTTTTTCCAGGAATTTGCATTTTTTATGGTTTACAAAACATTTCACGCACAAGAGAAAAACTGTCCCTCTGTGATGACATTATCATAAAAAACAACAAATATTTGCAGGTCGTTTATGATTTTATGGCTCCAAAGGTACACTAGTGTCTACTTTCGAATGAACTTTAGCATTTTACAATCGGTGACCATAAGTTTTGGTCACCTTTTCGTGAAATGGTCCACTATGCAGGAAGCGAATTTTGACTACTTTCGCTGCAAAAATCTTAAGTTTTAAAATAATGAAAATATTTTAAAAAGCGTTTGTTTGAATGAAGACTCCTCGAACTTCCATACACATGATTTGCTCAGTCATAGGTTAGCCTTTTGAAAACCAATTAGAATTTTAAAAATTTTAAGGTCTACTGATGATTTGGATATTTTAAAAATGTAAAAAGCATTTAAAAGATAATCCCTTCCGCTTAAAAATAAGTAACGCACATGGTCATAGGACTACAGAAACACTGTGCACAGTGCTTTTTTCGAAAAAAAAATCATAATTTTTGAAGTTACTAAGATATTTCTAATGGTTACAAATCACTTGAATTTTAACTCCTCTAGCTTCAACATAAGTGCTCCCGCATTGTGATATGAACTGTGCACTTTGACCTTTTTTATCACATAAATCATATCTTTTGAAATAATGATATTTTTAAAATTTAAACTTCTTTTGCTTCAAATGCTATTCACAAGGTGCTTTAAGCTTACAGGTTAGACCTAGCACTAGAATAATCACAATACCACTCTAATATAACGTGTTAAACTAATATAAAATTTTTAATTTATATTGCAGATACACATTCATTTTTGAAATATATATAATATAAATATATTATTGCTATAGATATTAACTTATTTAGCATATTTTTTAAAACTAGTATAATTTCTTTTAGTTAGTTTTCTTTAAAATAGTCATTAACATTGGGAGCGATATGAAACAAACTTTACATATCGGAGCTATAATTATGTTCTTCCAAATCCTTTCGAAATCTTACAAATGTTCGTGATGAAATTAAGTGGGTCTGAAGAGGGCGCCAATATTGAAAAGGTGCTCATTCTGTCTAATCCGTGAAATCTTGCAAGTATTCGTGTAGCTAAATTCTTTTGACAACTTTCCAATTGATAAGTGCTGTGTTCGAGTTAAATGATCTGCACGCATTCATGATTGTAACGAAACTGTCTTTATTGCAATATTATTTTATTATTCATGTTTATAAAATTACAACTAAGAGTAATTACAACTAAATTATAATTTTATAGGAATAATTAATATAGGATTTTAAGTAATATTAGTAATAATTTAATTAAGTATTAAATATATTACATTAGACCACCTAGAAATCTATGTAGGCATACAAATTCAAAATTAAGGGTTAGTGACTTAAATGTTACTGTTAATAAAATTTATAATAAAATATATTATTAATTTTTCCGGAACTCATCTGGCTGGTAGCGTAATACTTCTCTGCGATTTCTTGCTGTCCTGCGAATTTACAGATTCTTTTGACTACTAGTTTCTTATTGAGATGATGTCTTTGGTGAAGTTGTTTTATGAGTTGTTTCATTTGTTGATGGTTGTAATGTTGAAATTCAACGATTTGATGATGTTGATGGCTGTGACTGTTCGTCATTTGAACTGAGGTAATCTGGATCGATGATTGGAAGACTACGAGGTTTGATTTGGTTGATATGCCGTCTGCGAATTCCTTATTCTTTGCTTATGATGAAAATGACTGCCAATTTTTACTTGATCTCCACTTCTTCCCGTTGCCATAATTTCTGACATAAACGGTACCGTTGATTTGATATTTTGAAGAACTTGAAGAATTTTGTTTAAGTTGTTTAGAAAATTCGTATAGTTGTGACCAAATTGTTCGCATAGGTCTACCTCGCATAAGTTCTGCAGGATAAAAGGAGAAAGAAATTTAGGGACAGCATCTCTGACTGACGAGTTGTTTTCGATGTTTTTGCAAACAGAAAATTTAAATGTTCAGACAAAACGTTCAGCCAAACAATTAGAGTGTGAGTGAAATAGCGTAGAAAATTGTTTGAATTTTTCAGAGCTTAACTGCCAATCTTTGTCGCTATCGATTGTATTGGGAATTCCTTCGATGGAAAATATTGCAGGCAGTTTTTTTCACTGATGAAATGTGCGGAAACAGCGAAAATGCATCGACGCATTCGAACCACAAGGAGTTAAAAATTGCCTCGCCAAATCTACGTGTACTCTGTCCCAAGATTTCATATTCCCTAAAAGGAGATTGATTTTCAACTTTGCATATTTCGCAATTAGAAGAAATTTTTGCAATATCAGCATCGATGTTGTTCCACCCTACATGCTGCCTATCAAGTTGCTTCATCTTAACAACTCCACAATGTCCGCCATGTAAAAGTTTTGAAATTTGCTTCTTTAAAGCATCCGAATATAATCTGTTTCTAAGCAAAGTAACATATTATGAATGGCTAAATTATGTCTGCGATTGACAAAAGGTTTAAGACTTGATGGTTCTTGAGAAAGCCAACCATTATTTACGAAATAATAATCAGCCATTGTTCTTGTTGTTGTTGCATAAGATCCTGCAATAAGTAATACGTCTGCGAGCAAAGCAGCAGATCGAACTGCGTCGTGGTGTATTCAAAATTATTTGATCACTTATCATGTAATTTGCTTATCAACATAATTTGTATTGGAGTTGCAAACAAACTTTCAGTCTCTCACCAAGCCACGAAGATCTACAATCCCCTCTTTGTATATTTGTGTGCCATTCATTTGTCTTTTGAAAAAATTATAACGAGCTGCTGCTATGTGCCGACAAACTGAAAAATGTTCCGTTAACTTTTGGGTTAGTTCCTGGTGTTTGATTTTCAAGGCCTCTTACGCCGAATAAATTTTTAAGTAAATCAAACAACTCTGCTAAGCACCATGATAAAAAAAGATTTTTTCTTACCAACTGAATTCACGGAGCAAGCTACAAAATCTTATTGTAGTTGTTGTAAATATCAGTCCCATTGTAGTTGTTCTTTATTGAACTTATGGACCTCTGGTACCATCAATTGGCTTGTTTTGCAGAATAGATTGCACCCATAGTTGTTGGGTTACCAAATTTCTCGTGAGTTCTTGCTTTTGTTTTAGCAGCATTTCAACACCGATTAAATTGACTTTTGCTATTCTTGTTGTTGTTGTAACACTTGCACAAAATTAATTAGAGGTATAACTTATTCCCATTTTTTGCAAATATCAAAATCGCCCTAGCATAGTCGAATAGTCCATAGAAAACTATTTAAAAAATGATATTAAATTTTCGCGGTTTTAAAAAAGATCACCCACAAAACGCGGTAAAGTTTGAAAAATTTTTTTTATTTGTACTTCTACATTTATCCAAAAATCACACACATTAAATTTGAAATTCATGTCCTTTAATAATTAAGAAACTTTTTAACTTTTTTTTCTATTTATTAATAAAATATAAAAAAAAAATTTGTGGGTGCGATTTTTATTTTCAAATGACCCAAAAAAAATATTTTCGTGAATAACACAATTTGATTTTATTTAATGAAACGTTTCTCTCCTTTTTAACTCTGGTGAAATAATTTTCGTTTAAATAAATATAAAAGATACAAGTTTGTAGTCCAAAATAATTGCTTTTTTTATAAAATTTGAATTTGGGTTAAATGAACATATTTTACGATTTTTTACTAAAACAAAAGTGTTATCGAAGCTGTAATTTTTTTCGGTTAAAGCAGTACAGTAATACGTAATGGATTTCGGCCTGGTAATATACATAAATAATATACAAGTTTTTAAGAATTAAAAAAAGAAAAAAACGTCAAATTTATACTTTACCAAAATCGTTAGATAAAAGGAAACTTCTTCTGAATTTTAAAGACAGAAGAGTTTTCTTTTTGTAGATCGTGGAAAACATATAACAGTGCTTATATGTTTGAGTGGCTTTCTAGTTTTCGATTTTATATAATTATGTATGTGTAAGTATATATAAATAAGTGTATTGTATATACTATATATAATCATTTTATATAATAATGCAATTAAGGGGAAAAAAGCAATATTCGTTTTTATTATGTATTTCCTTCTAGTTGTGTTGTTGTGGCATTTTATATTGGTCGCTTAACTTTAACCTTGCGCTGATGTAGCAGTGGCCAATTCTCGATAGGCTTCTTGCAGAGCATGTTGCATTTCAGGTGTGAGTTGGCTAGCACATACCTGGAAGACTTCCAGGATTGATTCAACTTGTTTCACAATCGCCAACATACGAGAACCAACTTCAGTACCTACCCCAACTACTTTATTAACAAAGGCTTGCGCTATTATGGACACAATACCAGGTAGATCGTCACCAATTGATGCGTTCGACTTAAATGATCTGCACGCATTCATGGTTGCAACGAAACTGGCTTTATTGCAATATTCTCTTATTATTCATAATTACAAGTTGTAATTAAGAGCATTAGGATTAAGTGTTGTAATTTCATATGAATAAGTAATATTAGAATTTTAATTATTATTACTAACAATTATCATTAAACAATTATCATTAAACATTGGGCCATTTACCATTTTTCTAGAGTTTTTAATATTTAGGATAACTGCCAACCTTTTTATAACATTATTGTTGAACCCAGTAATTCGGGCTGTTTCCTCATGCTCTGGACATAACAACATCTTTGGAATTTCCATACCGCTGTTTTTGGGTAGTCGACTTTTTGTCAAAGCTTTTTAAGAAATTCATTTTGTAAATTTTTTTGGTGTTGCGTTCTTATCAAACATTTACGTAGTTTTAAAATAAACTCCATGCACCTAATTCTGGTATGTAGCGGAAAAATTCCCTATTCATAGCTTTGTAATTAAATGATCTTTTTTATTTCTTTTTATTATATTTTACTTAATAACTTAGAGCTCAGTGTTGGAGCTCCTAAGTGTAAGTTAATAATGCTTGCTTATTCTAAATATTATTCTACCTATATACTACTTGTGAGAAGTTCTGGACTACTTAAATTGAGTGCATTAAGAACTTCGCACTCAAAGTTATTTCTACTCTTATACATTACTTATTTTCTATTTTACCAGGCGAATATATATTTTAGTTAGTGCCCAAAATATATATTCGAGTGGTCTATTATATTATAATGGCTTATGGGAAAGTAGCGGTCACCTGATCTATATATTAAAGTTTAACTAAAATACCTCTATCTTCCTACACTTGAAGAGTAAAATGCGCATCGTCATTCAGTGCATTTAAAATACACAAGCAGCATCACTATGCAGTTCACATTGGCACAACAACAGCCAGCGGCACACAACAAAGTGTCGGGAGACGTCTGCTGTCCATGTGTACTTTAATTTTGGTTTCTATTTAGTGACACA
The DNA here is from genome assembly GCA_956483585.1 of Gymnocheta viridis. Classification (NCBI taxonomy): domain Eukaryota; kingdom Metazoa; phylum Arthropoda; class Insecta; order Diptera; family Tachinidae; genus Gymnocheta; species Gymnocheta viridis. The sequence goes on from OY101444.1 coordinate 46,600,469, forward strand.
TGAGATTCTTATGTTTATTATGAGCATGATTTTAAAATAGTGAATTCATGCAACGCTATACTACAGAGTTGCTCATCACTTGAATCATCAAAACTTTGAAAGCCTTTCTGTGACTTTTTGCAAATTGCACACTTCAAAGTTGTCGAGGTATCTGTTATTACATTTACGACTTTGTCATCAATCATTGTAAGAAAAAATGCATAATAAATGAAACCCGTTTTTCGATTTTCAAGAACAGAAAGCTTTAGTTCAGAAATTTCTCTTTTTATATGCTTTACTGTAGATTTGATTATTTCCGTAGAATCCTTTGCATATTGAAAAATTATCGGACGGCAAAAATGAACTGATGATGGGCGCGGATTTTTAAAATTGCGTAAAAGAACTACAGAGGCCAAAAACATATTTGCATCTGTAATAGTGGTGTCATTTTTAGATATTGTTTGCTTGTTAGGATGATCCATCGCATCCCCACTTATTTATCAATGTAAGTTTATCTGGAAGTAGTGCCGCTTACTCTTCAGGCATGCTTTGAATAAGGCGTTTAGCTGCATGATCCATTAAGTCTTACAATTTAACCTCTACCGATACTTTAGTAACCTTGACATTAGATGGCACTACTTCTTTTTTGGCAGATGTAACCTTTTTGTTTCCAAGAAGAATATTCGCATTATCAGTCTTGTAAAGAGCCTTGTAAAATAGAATGATTTTCCTTTGACAATCCCAAGCCCATAAACAACGCTAAGTCTTCTTCTATGCTATACTTTGGGCCGGCATATAAAAATCCTTCTACCGAACCACCTACGGGGGTGCTGGCTGATCACGGTTACTAGTAGGTACACGGCTAAAACCAGAGCTCTGAACATAGTGTCTCAATTTTATACCTATTGTTACACTAATGGGATGGGTCTTGATCATAGGTAGGATGTAATCGCGGTTTCGCGATTTTTTAAAAATTTGGGCGCGTCTGTTCCCATATTGGACGGCTTCGTGGAGCGCGTCTATTATCTTGTTGATCGGGGTTACTATGAACATTGCAGGATGTTTAAAATGCAGGTTTGAGCGCCTATGACGTGTTCCCATACTGTCGATATGGGAAATGTCATTTAGCCAAATGACCTGTTGGTCAGAAGACCAACAAACGTACCAGCCTTAAAACGATGAGAAATAATGAGTAACGATGAAAATAAAAGCCGCTCGGTAGTATACGCTCAAACGTCGGTGTTAGCAGTGGCTGCGACCAATGCCTACCACTTCTCAAGAAGATCATTCCACCAGTGGGAACAAGGCCAAGAGAAGTAAGAAAAGACTTAGAGCGCTGTCTGAGTATAAAGCTGCGATCCGAGTACGGCATCGTCTCGGCTCATAATCCAATCTTTCCATTGAGGACAAAGAGCGGCTAAATTGGACATCAGATACGATATTAGAAGGCCGGACACACTTCTCCAAAAATCCAAAATATCGTGTCAAAAATCACGGTTTCTACAATTGTATTAAACAGGTTGTAATTAAGATGACAGTCTGTATCTGCCGCTAATCCTAAGGAGAGCCAAAAACATAAACTTAACCACGAGCTACCTCTGTATCTTTGCCAAAGATGGCGGAAGTTAGCGAAGTAGCCAAACGTATTCCAAGCGTGGCACTTTTTGATATAATTAACCCATTCATTTAAATGGCCACAGAGCGATGGACGATTGTTGAGTCTAAGATCTTCCATGAAATTTTCGCCAAGATGGAACCTGAACTGAACGACCACTGCCCTCCTTTGAGGGCGCAGGCTCGTTCAACGGAGTCAAGCTCAACAAGTGTAAAAACGAAATGACGCTGGAATGGCTGAGAGAAGTTATAAGGAAAGTCAAAGGCCTGTGGTCAGATGCACAAAGGTGCATCTGGTGGATTTACATACTCCAGATAACAAAAGACTCTAAAAGTCTTTTGTATCTGCGATATGAGTAGAAAGTGTGTTTCTCCGCTTGAAGAAGTGAAATCCACAGGAATCCAACTACAACACTCTAGATGTCGACGAAGCGGAGCCCACTTTAGTGGCTGCCACTGCGGCCACTTCTGAACTGAGTCTGGGTGATACGGCCATAGATGATGGCGCCGACCCCGAGCGGGTGATATTGGTAAAAAAAGCTAAATATCCTGCAGATCAACCTCCAGCAAAGTAAGATGGCTTCGGTCGAACTCCTCCACATTTTAGAGGAGGGTCGCTACGACTCTTTGCTCACACGTTCTTTATAATTACTGCACTGATGATCTTACGGTAGTGGCCTTGGAAGACGGCAAGGACGACAACAGACTTCTTGTATCATCCTATATCCCACACTGTAAAGATGTCCCCCAGTAGAACTCCAAAGACTAGTCGACAAAACTAGTAGAAGGAAGCAAAATCTGGTGGTGGGAACTGACGCCAATGCTCATCATACAATATGGGGCAGTAAGGACATCCACGGTAGAAGTGTCTCTTATTGCTTTTATATTACAAAATAATATACAAATCGCGAACAGAGGTGAGGCCCCGAAAATGTTTTTGATTTGACACTTTTTACCAATTATAAAATAGTGATAGATGACTGGGAAGTGCTTACGTAGCCGTGCTTCTCTAATCAATTATACATTTACTTTTCATGAAACTTTATTACATCTAATGTAACAGTATTCAGGAACCCAAGAAATACAGATTGGACCAAATACTCTTCACTGCTCTATAGAGACCTAGGTTACTCAAGAACACTTGTTTGTTCAGAGGATATAGATTCTGCTGTTATACAACTTTCCCTTAAGGTACCTGTGAAGCAGTCCAACTAGCTCATCAAGAAAGGTGGCGGATTCTCAACCCTACTTCACAATTTGGTTATATACAGCAAAGAAAAATATAACAAAAAAAATTGTCCAAGAATATAAACAAACAAAAAAAGGTTTTTCGTACGGTTTACGGCAAGCCGTAACGAAGTGACTTTTAACATCCTTTTCGTGGTATCCTGGTAAATCTTGTAATTTTTCCGCAATGGTCAATTTAAATACATTTTCATTATGTGAGTGTCTGAATAACTCGAACAATTCCGAATTTTGAAATGACATTATCGCACTTAAAAGTAAACTTGTATAAGTTCTGGTACTGATCACTACTTTTACAAAGTAAAAACTTAACTGGCTGCATTACACAAATGCGGTTTAACTTATACCCAAAAATACAAAAAGGTTCAAACTACCTGATTCGTGTAAAGGAAGTCCAACACTCAATTAACTAGATTATACAACTGCATTTTATATTTTATTTAGTATAAAAAAAAGTTTCAAAACTACCTGCCTGTTTTTATAATAGATGTTATTGAGTTAAAACAAATAAATAAATTGTAAAAGTTATGCATACCTGATAGACAGAACAAAATATTATTTATTATTTAACCACAAGCAATGAAAATATGTAACAAGTAACTTGGTTTTGCACTAAGATTGCTGCAGTGAAAAATTTTTAGTCCATTTTATTTCTTTTTACATTTTGAACACATTTTTATTACATACTTTAAAAATGGGAATAGAATTATTCTCCATTTCGCTATAAGATTGTAACAGCATTCTTCTTATTTCAATTTTGTAGCCAAATTCAGTTAAATTATTTAAACTATTGTGTAGCAAATATGCTCAAAAAATATGGACGAGACTATTTTAGGCCATTTTTAGATACGCTCTATTTTATTTGTAAAAATCACATAAATATGCCGTGTCCGAAAAACAAACATACCTTTAAAAATATTCTAAAAAAGTAATTATCAAACGGCAATGTTTCTGACACTTCAATTCCAAAGCGTATTTTTTATTTAAGATCACTTTTTTTGCTTTCTAAAAAATTGTCGACTGTGAGCAGCACCAGGGAACGGCGCGATCACACCGCATATGTACTCTATACTTTACACATCCGAGTAGTTTAAACACCGCAAAAAAAATTTGCGGTGTTGATTTGACTCGCCGTTTATTTCTAGAGAGTTGATGCGATCATAATATGAGCGGTACTTTGCGGTGTGTACGTACATAAAAACAATGAGCGCAAAAACCAGTATAAGCAAACATCGCAATCTGCATGAGCAAAACTTTTGGTATTTTGTCATTTCGTACACTATTATTTTTTTATATTTGCTTTTGGAAGTTTTCTCCACAAACAATCAGTGATGCCAGACTGAAGATTAAATCTTACACAATAAAAGATTCAAAATTACCCATAAATTATATTTACGAATTAATCTTTCACAAAACATTTCTTAAGGCGCTATCTGCTTATAATTGTATACAAGCATTCATTCCAAAAAATTAAATTTGTTCTTCAACGTAGTTATTTTTCCTACTGCGAGTGAAAAATGCAAATGCGCAGCATTACAAAAAACAAATTTCGATTCCGAAAAACAATGTGAAAGTGTTATGAGAGTTTAATAAAATAAACATTGAAAATGAGACGGGGCTTTATTTAGCATTTTGTTACCCGATGCGATAAATGACCTAACTATGCCCTAAAACATGATAGAGGTAATGTTGGAAAACATGATACATACATATTATGTACATTCATATGAATATATGCGTCGTTGTTGTTTTCATTCATTTCACAAAACGTTGTCACAGTGCGGTAGCTCCTTTCTTTTTGTTCCACTTTTTTTTGCTTCTGTTTTAAGTACTTTGTTTTTATAGAAATGAAGCAAAGCCAGAGTGCATTGTAGTTTATACATTTTGGTATGAAAAATTTGCTGTAAATGCCAAACAGTGGCATGTACAAAAAAATTCTAATTTACTAGTAAGTATTATTAATTCAGTCCTACATCCGATGATAGCTACAAAAAACATAAGAAGAGTATCTACAAACCAGTGCTTCAATAGTAACCTAAAATAAATGTAAGAGATAAAACTGCAATTGTATCATACAGCTGTATGTAGCAATGTTTTTCATTGGAACAACTACAAAATAATTAGAAATAGGTACCGAATGGAATTATTAATTGCAAAACGAAATAGCAAAATAGCATGCTGCTAAGATCAGAAAACATGTGGAAATTATAAAATCTCTGGTACTAAAAAAGATAATTCTGGAATACAGGAAATAAACATAAATGAAAAAATAATATCGAGTAAACAAGAAAAAACGACTGAATTAAATTTCTTCTTTATATCCAGCGTCCAAAAAAATAATTAATGGTATGCCATTTACACAATACGAAAACATAGTGGTGGAAAATTCCCAATACAGTTTTAAATTTAATATTTTGGACAAAACCATGGTGAAAACTTTAATACAAACTATGAACAATAAAAAAGACCAGAATTTTATGACGGTAAAAATGTTAGTAGATAATTTTGATATTATTGGTACATATTTACACAGTATGATGGCATCTTCTCTAGAGACTGGAACTTTTACAGATTATCTAAAGGAATCATGTACAGTTCCTATCAAAAAAGTAAAAAATACAAAAGATCATCAGGAAATTATACCAGTTAATATGTTAATGATAATAAGCAAAATTTTGGAATAAATATTTTGAAGAAAACAATGAGTGAAACCAAACCTGGATTTAGACAAACCCATAGTTGTGAGTCTCTTCTCAATCTGGTAGTAACTCAATGGAAAACAGAAGAAGACAATTGCGTCTTCGAGACAATAGTCAAAATGCTTTTCTTGTTACCTAGAAAATAAAAAAATTTGGAGAAATTTTACCGTAGGGAGCAGTGTTAGGAACTTCACTATTTCTTATATATATAAATAATCTCCAAAAAATTTAGATAAGGCCAAATTGTGTATGTTTGCAGATAATGCACTTATTTATACAATTGGCAAGAATACGGAAGAGTGTGTGCGTGTCCTCAATAGAGAACTAAAAAATGTAGAGATACCTAAAAATTAATAAGTTAAAACTTAATATAAATAAAAGAAAATCAATGGCTATAAATGGCTACACGGATGAAGTAAAATAATGAGTTTATCCAAAAAGAATTTCTTAAAAATTAAGAAGAAATGGGTAAACTCAGATTTGATATCAAGCCAAAAATTCATTTCAATATAAATCTTAAAGCAGATAAACAATGACGTAAAAATATTAAAAAAGATAATATTTTACATGGGAGCCCCCTTAAGGAGCGCAGATAGGGAGTTAGTATGTTCATAAAAAATGTAGGCCGGGAGATATAACTGCCGGTCAGTCTCACATTTTACCCCTCTACAAGCGACTTTGAGAATTTAAAAAATTATGAAAGTATTAGCTAATATGCTTTGAAACTTAGGCCCAATAATTGACTTCGTATTTAAATGTCATTTAGCAAATTGCCACTTAAATTTAAGTTGCATTTAAATACAGTTTGAGTTTTTCAGTGTGAAATTATCGTTTGTATTTAATTACGATAAAAATATGGCAGCCTCACGAAATTCTTTCAATTTTCTTAGAGAAACAGCTGTTGAACAAAATTAAAGAAACATTTTTTCAGGCTGAAAATAACAACAATGATAGGTTGTTGCAATGTTTTAAAACTTTAAAACAATTTTAAAAAACATAAAAAAGAATAATATTAATAAAAGTAGTCCAAATTTCACTCCAAAAGATGTTGATTTTTCAATGGCCGCAAATTTTTTGTTTACTTTGTTGCGCGAAACACCAACACGCAAGCAAAAACATATGTTTGTGTATGTACATATGTGTGCAAAACTTAAATGGACTTTAAATTCAGAAGATTGGTCATTTAAGTTTCATTTAAATATCACTGAATTTTGTACTGAAAAAATTAAATTGGTACTTAAGTGGCATTTAAAGATAAATGACACTTAAATGAGTAGTCAATTATTGGGCCTTAGTCAAAAATCCCAACAAACAAACTATATTCGATATGAATCTATTTTATTTTCTTTACAACTTTTATACATTTAGACGCCGTTTTTGTGACAATGAAAGTATTTAATTATTTAAGTATTTAATAAGGCAAAACGGAAAATAAAATCTTAGGTAATTATTAAATTTATTACTCGAGACAGGTCTCGATTTTATTTTCTATTTTGCCTTATTAAATACTTTCATTGTCACTCAAAGGGCGTTTAAATGTAGAAAGGTTGTAAAGAAAATAAAATAGATTCATATCGAATATTTGTTTGTTGGGATTGTTGAATAAGTTTCAAAGCATACATACTTTTGTAATTTTTGAAATTCTCATTGGTTTTTTAAAAGTTTTTGTATAAGATAAGAGGTTTGAAATGTATTTATATATATGGACTAACTAAAAACCCCTCAACAAACAAAACCTTTTGAAATTCTTTGAAAAAAATATCGCTGCTATCTCGATTAATAAATTTAAAAAATAAAATTAATTAGAAATGGTTACATAGTTAAGTGAGAAGATTATTTTTAAATTTTTCTTACCTTTTCAACAGATGTTGTTAATGTTTGATCCTTCTTAATATTTTGATCTTCTTGAACTGTGCTCTTCTTATCAGTAAATTTTTCATGGCTTTCCTGTTGCAAATTTGTAGTCTTTTTATATAATGCGCCTGTAGACGGAAGTTGTACAATTGCATTTCTTTCAACAACTATTTTGTTGTTTATTAAAGTTTGTTCGGTATGGGCTTCTTCAACGAGCATTGTATTATATTTTTGATCACTTGATTTCGTGTCTGGATTTTGATAAAGTTGTTGCTCTAAGGACGGTAGAGTGGTTGAAGTTATTTGGCCAATAGTACTATTGTTTGCGTTTAAATAAATACGTTTCTTGTATCGTTCCCTTTTCCATTTACTATTAAGCCTTAAATTGTATTAAAAATAAATATATTGAATTCAAAAAGTAAAACACATACGTACATACTAGGGTGATTTTATCGGGTTTTCAACTGGGTTTTAAAACTGGCTTATTCGCATACTTTTCGATTTGTATATTTTTCCAATAAAATAAGTTTACATTAAAACTTAGACGAACGTTTTCTGTTGTTTTTTAGGTATTGCGAAATATTTTTAAGGTGGTACCTTCAGAGGCCGATTAAGAGCTGGACTCTGAAGATTCGGACCAAAATTAACAAATGAATTAAAAAATACAAAAAGCAACATAAAATGTAATAAAAGCGTTTTAAATGATATCACATATTTAGACAAATTCTAAAAAAAAACTGAAAAACTTTAGAGATTATATAATGATTTGCTAACTATATGCGCAACAAGTACATTGAGTGAGAGATAATTTTCAATGTGTAATTTCGTATAAACAAAAGCAAAAAAAGATGCTCTCCAAAGCATTTAAACTGTATTTTATTTTTAAAAGATTATTTTAAGTAGAACAATTAGACAATTTTTTGTAATTTAATTGTAATATTAAAAATTTTATAAACAGATCTCACATTTCGCTTTTATGGGCTTATAAGTATGTTCTTCAGGGGCACAAGCAAAACATCATCCGTATAAACTCTGTCCTTAACATAGCCCCACGAAAGATAATCTAGTGGTGTTGTATCACACGATCAGGCTGGCCACTTAACAGCTGCTTTTTGTGAAATTATGCGATTGTAAAATATTGCGATTTTAGTTATTTAGATGCGATTTTGCCAATGCATCTACAACGAAAACGTGAAAACACTATATGTCAAAACTATCATGTTTTTGGTGTTGCCACAATTAAAAAACAAAGTTCTTGTTGAAATCTTTTATACATATATGAATATACAATAATGTGTAGCACCAAAATCAGGAGAATTACTATGTATAATCTATTCGAAAAGAAAATCATTGAAATGTGTATATCTCATACGTTGTGCTTCAAGTGTGTTAAAAATGAAAAATTAATTAACAGCTAAATTGACATTACTAATATCAATTTACATTCTTTTTTATATCTTTAATATGGTAACCCTAAAGTTACATTAAATAAATTGTCATTCCTTTTATATGTATATTTTAACAATTCAACACACGTGTTTTATTTGTAGCAGTTTTTGGTCTATTTTCCCCATCAAGCTTTCAACAGGTTATGGGCCCAGTATTGGCATAATGGAGAAGATAATCGAAATAGAAAAATTAACTGGTAGGGAAAATTACCACAAGTGGAAATTTGCCGTGGAACACGCCATGAAGTTGCAGGGCTACTGGAAGGCGGTTCTGGGTACTGAAGAGAAGGAAGAAATCAAGGAAAAAGCAACATCAAGGTTGGTGTTGTATATTTCGTCGGATCTATATATCCACATACAGGAGATTGCTACTGCAAAAGGAATCTGGGATAAATTAAAAACAACATATGATGACTCCGGGTTGACTACACGGTGTGATCTGTTAAGGAAATTAACAACGACACAATTAGTGAATTGTGATGGTATAAGTGAATATGTTAATACCATAATTGACACTGCCCATAAATTAAATCAAATTGGTATGAAGGTCAACGAAGAGTGGGTTGGGAGTCTTCTATTAAGCGGCTTGCCGGAACATTTTGCTCCAATGATTATGGCAATTGAAAGCAGCGACATCAAAATTACAGGCGATTCTATTAAAACGAAATTATTGCAAGATTTTGATAATTATAGTAGTTTATCATCAAAAGAATCGGTTTTTATGGTAAAAATAAAAAGCCAGAAAACAAGAGTAAAAAGGTAGTGTGTTACAATTGCAACAAAGATGGCCATATTGCTAAATTTTGTAAGGCAAAGAAAAAACAAAATGGCGGCAATAAAGAAAAAGCACTGGCGGCAAGTTTAGCTGCAAAATTTGATGGTAATGGTAACAATTGGTTAATCGACTCTGGCTCAACTGTTCACATGGTGAATAGAAAAGAAATTTTTGTTAATTTTAAACATTATGAAAAAGAAAAAATTGTTATTGTGGCTAATAACAACAGTCTAAAGATAACTGGTATTGGCAACATTAGAATTCAACAAAAATTAAACAACAAATTGGAGTATATTACCATAGAAGACGTATTGTATGTACCCGAAATTTGTGCAAAATTTAATTTCAGTCAGTCAGCTAACAAAAAAAGGTTTTGAAATTAAATTTGAAGGCAGTAAATGCGTAATTAAAAGGGGAAACGTAATTTTTTCAGAAGCGTTCTTAGATGATGGCATGTTCAAACTAAATTTGCAACCCAACATCAAAATTATGCTGCAATTAGTAAGTTTGGCACAAACGGTTAGGTCATGCTGGTAATAAAAATATTGAAAATCTACGGTCTAATGAATCTTCTGGTGTTGATTTTAAAAATGACACTCAGTCAAATGTTTGCACGTCATGTCTACAATGTAAACAATCGTGTAAATCGTATAAATCGTCAACAACAAAAACAACTGAAATTTTGCAACTCATACACACAGACGTTTGTGGCCCGATGGAAAAAAAGTCGATGGGAGGTGCTGTTTACTACGTGCTGTTTCTTGATGATTTTTCTAGTAAGGTATTCGTTTACATGTTAAAAAACAAATCTGAAGTTCCAAAGGTATTCGAAAATTTTAAAAATATGGTAGAAAATCAATCCGTGTTTTTGGTTGCGTTGGTATGGTAATGGTACCTATGTTACGTAAAAAGTGGGATTCAAAATCAAAAAGGTGTATTATGGTTGGATATTGTTCAAATTCTAAAGCCTATAGATTATACGATCCAGTAATAAGAAAATTACACGTAAGTCGCAATGTAGTATTCGTAGAAACTGAAATGTATTTTGAAAGCGCAGATAACAGAAAAAATAACACTGTTACACCTAAAGATAATCAGAATTTAGTGAGGATTTTTGGTTATGAAAATTCTGATGATATTTATGAGAGCTCAAGTGAAGCTGAATGTGATTTTGAATCAGCTGAAAGTACCACTGAAGACGATGAAAAACAAGAAGAACAACAAGAAAAACAACAACAACAAGAAGAAGAACAACAAGAAAAACAAGAAGAACAACAACAAGAAAAACAAGAAGAAGAACAACAACAAGAAGAAGAAGAACAACAACAAGTAGAACAACAACAAAATCGCTTAAATACAAATGAACAAACTCCTCGTCGATCATCAAGAATAAAAAGACCAACAAAAATGGATGATTATGTTTCATATTTAGCCAATTGTAGTTCAAGTGAACCAATGAGTTATTCAGAGGCTGTCGATGGGGACGAAAAACGATTTTGGTTCAAAGCTATTCAAAGTGAATACAATTCACTTTTAGAAAACAACACATGGTGTGTTGTGAAAAATAACAACGACGTAAAAAAGTTAACTACGAAATGGGTTTTTAAAAAGAAAAATGAAGAAGGCGATATTAGGTATAAACCAAGATTAGTTGCAAGAGGGTGTTCGCAGCGTAGTGGCATAGATTATACCGAAACATATTCTCCAGTGATGAGATATGATACTTTACGTTTTTTGTTATCGATCGTTTTAGAATTAGATTTAAAAATAAACCATTTGGACGTCTGTACAGCATTTCTTCAAGGAAATCTAAGAGATGAAATTTATATTGAGGTTCCTGAAAGCATATCCGTTCCGGATGGTCATATGTTAAAGTTAAATAAACCATTGTATGGTTTAAAACAGGCCTCCAGAATGTGGAATAAAAAGCTAAGCGGAAAATTGAAAAATCTTGGTATGAGACAACTAAAAACGGATCAATGCGTTTACGTTATGAATGAAGATACCGATAATTTAATCATCATCACTGTATACGTGGACGATATGATCGTGTTGTGGAAAAATGAAAAAACTAAAAATTCCCTGGTTAATAGCATAAAAGATGAATTTAATATGAAAGATCTTGGTCCAGCTAAATCATTTCTGGGAATGAGAATAAATTATGAGACAGGTAAAAATTTATCAATTGATCAGTCGGCATACATTGAAAAAATGTTAGAGCGTTTTGATATGGTATCCTGCAATCCAGTTTTAACACCCATGGACCCAAATGTGAAATTTAGTAGAAGCGATCAGAATGAAGAAAATAAATTTGAAATGAATAAGTATCCATATCAGGAGTTAATTGGCAGCCTACTGTTTGCGGCCCAAGTTACCAGACCAGATATTTGCTATGCTGTGAATTTACTTAGTCGTTTCAACAATAATTTCGGAATTCAACATTGGACTGCAGCAAAGCGTATTTTAAGGTACTTAAAAGGTACAATTAATTTCAAATTAACGTTTAAAAAGCAGAAGAGCTTTGATACTACATGCTTTTGTGATGCCGACTATGCAGCTGATCCAGAAGAAAGAAAATCAGTTAGCGGATACGTACTAATCAAGAAAGGTGCTGCTATATCATGGGGTTCCAAGAAGCAGCAAACCACAGCTTTATCAACTTGTGAAGCTGAGTACATAGCTATGGGCGTAGCAGTCCAGGAATTGCTCTGGTTAAGAGGATTAGAAGAAGAGCTGTTTCGTAGTAAGTTGGAAGCAACAAAATTGTTTTGCGACAATCAAAGTGCCATTCAACTAGCACTAAATGAGTCATATCACTCTAAAACAAAACACATCGATTTAAGACATCATTTTATTAGAGACAATATTCTCTCAAACAACGTAACCTTGAAGTCTATAAGTTCCAATGAGATGGTTGCAGATATTCTGAAAAAACCCCTCGCAAAAATTAAATTAAATGGCTTTATAGATGATATGGGTTTGAAGCAAAAGTAAATGAATTTTTAGTGGGGATGTTAAAAATGAAAAATTAATTAACAGCTAAATTGACATTACTAATATCAATTTACATTCTTTTTTATATCTTTAATATGGTAACCCTAAAGTTAAATTAAATAAATTGTCATTCCTTTTATATATTTTAACAATTCAACACACGTGTTTTATTTGTAGCAGTTTTTGGTCTATTTTTACCATAAACCTTTCAACAAAGTGTTTTATTTCGAATCGAAATACACAGTAATCTCCACCAGCTGTTGATATTAATCCAAAGTGCTTTGTTGATAGTAATTATTTAGGATTAATATTAAAATCTGATTTTGATTGTATAAGCATATGTACATATAAGTAGGTTGATATTTTGTTTATCCATTTTGTCCATACATTCACATGTATATAACTTATACATATCTACTATACATATATATGTATGTGAAGTTAATTTTTAGGTTTATTATACCGATTTTGACTGCCGGATATTGTCGCATAGTGTTATTTAACAGAACGATAATTTTAAGTTTAAAAACATTTACATTTAAAGAAAAATCTATAATTTTATAAAATTTATTAAATTGACTACACATTCTTCTAAATGGATCAGCATTTGCGTAATTTGATCTGAAGAATTTAATTGCTAGCAATTCAAAGTGTCGAGATGGACGATGAGGAACATTAAACGAAATGTTATCGAGCAGGAAATTAGAACAAATATCATCATTAATTAAATTTAATATAAACGACACATTCAACATAGTCCTTCGGCTTTTAAGAGTTGAAAGTTAGATTAGAGCAAGACGGCTGGTGTATGACGGAAGATCTAATGGGTTCCACTGAAGACCACGGAGGCAGAATAACAAAAATTGCTTTCGTACCGATTCAATGCAATTGTTGTGAGTCACGTATATGGGATCCCAAACTCTAGATGCATATTCTAAGACAGGTCTGACGAGGGAAACATAAAGTTGCTTTGTAACAAATGGGTTCTTAAATTCTTTTGCCCATCTTTTAATAAAACCAAGAATACAGCGTGCTTTATTTACAGTTATGGATATATGATTAATAAAGTTCAACTTAGCATACAAAAAAACACCAAGATCCAAAACTGCAACACAATTTTCTAGTTGGTGGTTCCCCAAAGAATAATTTACTTTTATATGATTTCCTCTGTAGAAGGACATATGTTTGCATTTTTTTAAGTTAAGCACCATCAAATTTAATTACACCATGAATCAAATGAGTCCAAATCTTGTCTGTGATCTGCATATTGATTAAAACTTATGAAAATCTTTACATCATCCGTATACATTAAAACCTTGGAAAATTTTAATCACGTTAGGAAGATCATTTATAAAAAGAGTAAACAGCAATTGTCCAAGATGACTTCCTTGTGGAACTCCAGATAAGACGTCTATTCATTTAGATGTGACGTTTTTAAAACGAACACATTGCTTTCGATTTAATAAATATGACTCAATCCATTTGAGAGAGTTATATAAAAACCCCATTGTGTTAAGTTTCTTCAATAGCAGTTTATGGTTTACCTTATAAAACGCCTTGCTAAAAATCGGTGTACACGATGTCAGTTTGTTTCCGTTGCACAAAACCCCGATTTATAATGGTTGTTAGTTGTAAAAGATTTGTTGTAGTAGAACATCCTTTTCGAAAGCCATATTGAGCAGATGACAATAGAGATGATACATGATGAGAAATGCATTCAGTTATCATCTTTTCAAAAAGTTTGGGAATAATACTTAGTTTAGCAATTCCTCGATAATTTCCAATGTCAGACTTAGTACCAGACTTATAAAAAAATATCCATATTTAATTGACATGTTAAAGATGCGTGTCAATGGTACGTCGAAAAATTCAGCACAGTTTATCAATATACAGCTAGGAATGTTGTCAGGACCACTTCTATACGAAAATTTAAGTTTTTTAAGTTATATAATGTTCTTTTAAGTCATAGTGCAATTATATCATTGCGATCGCTGTTTGCAACGCATGGCCTACCTGACGTCATCGTCTCGGAAAACGGAACAGCTTTTACGTCAGCTGATTTCCAAAGTTTCATGGAAAACAATTTGAAACGCCATGTCATATGTGCTCCTTACCATCCGTCCTCTAATGGACAGGTTGAACGCACGGTTCAGGCAACAAAAGATTATTTAAATGCCAACAAATTGAAATATCGAATTGGATCTTGTTTGTTTTGTATTCAATAAGCACATAAGACCGCATGCTGCAACAGGGCGTTCGCCTGCTAAACTTCTGTTGAATCGCCTACTCAAAAGATATTTTGACAAAATTCATCCTCATGAATTGTCAAATAATATAGAAAACCTACCTGCTGAAGAATTATTTAGAGGAGACCTTGTATGGATTCGCAATTATGCATCAGGTCCAAAGTGTATACTGGCTCACATACAATCACAAACTGGACCTTTTTCGTACAAAGTGTGTCTTCAAGATAATCGTATAGTAAAGAGTCACTTACACCAAATTCGCAGCCGAACATCTATTTGCGAGCTGGACCTTCCAAGAAACGGTAACAACTGTTTGAGGCATCTGATCAGGAAGCGAAAAGCGATGTTGAACATTTGGCGGAGTCATCACCAAAGCCAACCGGCAAAATGATATTAATGTTTAGCATTTACCTCTTACTAACAACAGCAGACATTGCGTGGTACAAGTGCAAAGTGGACCAGTATATACCCAACCTGATGAAGTGCAAAAACTGATCCAGAGGAAAGACAACCTACCACCACACGTTCCAGAAAAATGCACCCGTATATTTTGCACCAATTGCTCAGGAGAACACTAATCAGCCGACAATATATGCCCTCGTTTCATACAAAATAAGAGATGTTAAAAATAAAAATCATAAATTATTGCAGTATTGGAGAAGCTCTTCGAAGATACAGAGAAAGGAACTGAACCCAAGAAAACACCCAAAACACATACGCTGCTGTATCTTCTTACTCTCCCACAAAACGCATAGAAACACCAGACAAACAAATTCAAAAAACTCCATCCACAGAACTTATAAAACTTAATAAGCAACCTACAACAAAAACAAATCAGCTCTATTATGACTCAAACATACTTGCGACCTCTAAAGCAAGTACAACATAAAAAATAATGAAATTGATACTCCTGCAATAACGCAAACAACCGATACATTAAAACCAACAATATCAGCCAATAGGAGAGGAGTCCCTCGACGCGGTCACAATGGACCTAGGAAAAACGTAACCACGAAAGTCAATACAACAACAACCCTCCACTAGAATGGGGGACCACTCTGTGACTCGATCTGGGACTACTCGAGTCGGTGTGTCATTTAGACCCCGGCTCTAGGGCTTTTCTCCGGATCGGGTTATGGAGGGGCACCTACACTCAGTACATATCTAGCACTAAAAAACAATCAACACACCCGTACTTCATCAATAAACCCTCTTATTATGGACCTAGTGCTCTTGCAATGGAATATACATGGCCTAATGAACAATTATACTGAGCTCCAACTACTCACAAACGATTTAAACTCCATCATCATTTCGCTGCAAGAATCACATTGCGCTTCCAATATCACACCAATTCCCCCGAAAAATTACGTTGTCTACTTTACAAACTCACCCCAAAACTCCAAATCAAAACAAGGTACAGGAATTTTCATCAAATCTGGTATTCCGCACAGACAAATCCACACAAACTCAAATTTTCAAATTGTAGCTATTGAAATAAAACTTAACATTAAATTCACAGTCCTCTCTTATTATATCCCCCCACTCAGGACATATCAGTTAGAGATCTATCAAACATCCTAGCATCATTTAACACCCCTCTTCTAGTCGTTGGGGACTTCAATGGCTGAAACACTATCTGAAGATCCGAATCCAACAATAATAGAGGAACACTGCTGGAAAACATGACACGGGCGAGGCTGTGTGTGCTATTTGATGGCAGCCCCATCCCACTTCTCAAAACACAATACTTTCTCCCATATAGATGTGTCATTTTCCTCAATAAGTTACTCCCCCTAACCACCTGGAACACATTCAATGACTTACACGGCAGAGACCACTTTCCAATCAAAATCACAATAAAACTATCAGATAAATACAACCCCTCAAAAAAACGAACAGGTTTGTTTTTCAACTAGCAGACTGGGCTAACTACTCCCGCAAAGCAGAAAGTGAAATATCTAAAACACAGCTGACTTCAAGGAGTAATAACGACGCTGCAACAATAACGAAAGCAATAGGACAGCAGCAAACCTTTACATACCCCAATCGAAAAGCAACCTAAAAAACGACCGACTCCCTATTTCTTGGTAGAACACAACATTAGCAACCCTGTGCAACCTGAAAATGGAAAAGTGGAAAAAATACAAATCCAACACAATACCAAAAAATCTCGTAAAATACAAAAAACGAACTGGTAAATTCAGGTATGAAATGAAAAAGGCTAAAAAGTTATGCTCTGAAAACTTCACTAAAACAATCAACCGGGACACAACAACGTCTGATATGTGGAATAAAATTAACAAAATGTCAATAAAGCACTCCTCTACCACCATAAAAGTAATCAACACAAACAACGACAGTATAATTGATCCGCCGCAAATCGCCAACCACTTCGGAAAAGAATGGGCTAAAAATGCCTCAGGTGAAAACTTCCCAACATATTCAAAATAGCTAAAAACTCACTGACAACTGTCGAATATAACACTAAAGACAAAGATGCCTGCTTAATGGACGAGCCAATGACCATGCCGGAGCTGTGCAGCTGCTTAAGTAAAGTCAAAGGTACTTCGCCCGGATTCTACCGCATGTCCTACATGATAAAAAATCTCTCTTATCTTAGTAAAACTAAACTGCTGAACACTTACAACAATATAGTATCAATTCCAAAAAAATAAAAACCCAACTTCGGTAGGAGAATACAGGCCAATATCCTCGTTATCATGCCTATCAAAAATCATTGAGCGAATCATAGCCACAAGAATAGCCTGGTTCATGAAAAAAAAACTGATCGCAATTGAACAAACTGCCTTTAAAGCAAACAAAGGGTGTGATGACGCTCTACTGCACCTAGACTACTATATAACGAAAGCCCTGTCAGCAAAAAACCACGTAACCATTTTATCAATAGAAAAAGATTTTGACAGAATCGGTCCCCATGTTATTTTAAATAACCTAAAATTTTGGTCAGTTGGACCGAAAATCTTCAACTATGTAAAATCATTCTTATCGAACAGACAATTTAAAGTTGTAATAAACGTCCATAAATCAAAAACTTTTCCCCTCGAAAACGGCTTCACCTCTATCAGTGACCTTGTTCCAAATAGCCTTCAACGAAATCAGTAAAATTGTAAGGAAGCAACGACTTACTAACCATTGCCTTTACGCGGACGATTTATACATACTAATTAATAGAAACAACAACAAAGAGACCACAAAAATCCTAGAAAATACGACACGAAATCGAAAAATGGACCAAATACTCTGGTGCTAAAATCTCCAGCCAAAAAACCAAAAACTTCATATCTGCAGAAAACACCTCTGCGATTCCGACTCCTACACGATCCAAATCAATAACCACCAGATAGAAAATATAAAAAATTTTAAAATTCTGGGACTAATACTCTCATCAAACTACACCTGGAAAAATCACCTATTGGCACTGAAAAATTCACTAATTCCAAGAGTCAACATAATCCGATACTTGGCACACAGGAGTTTCGTACAGATTAACACACTACCTTATCTTACCAAAATCCTAGTACTCAGCAAAGTCGACTACGGCTTATTCATTTATGGAACCAGTAGGAAAACTTGTATCAATATCATTAAGCCCACCAAACAGCTAGGGCTTCGGCCCACAGTGGCTGAAAATCGTTTTTCATTGGCCAAAATTCTGTAACTTTTGAACCGATCAAAATATTGAAGAAATTTTTATTTTAGTGGATAGATATTTAGTTCAGCTTGACTCAGTTTTAATTACATTAAAATTTATTGAGGACTTTTTAAGGAGTTCTAGGTCAAAGTTGAACTTTTGAATATTTTTAACTTTTAGAATGAAATATGGTTTTATTATATTTTTATTTATTAAAAAATTTATAATTTGAAAATTAATAATAATTATATATTTTTTTATAATAATGGAATTTTTTTAATGTTACACTGAAAAAAAAATTTTACACTAAAAAAAAACGTTAATAATATTATATAAAAATATTGCTATTACTACAGAAAAATTATTATTTTTTGCTGTCAAATTTGATAATTTTAAAAAACATTTTAAAAACAAAAACTGCAATAAATTTTAATAGCATTTGTAACAATGGTAGGTTCTGTTTATTATTATTTTTTACTAATACTATGTTTTTCGTCCTTAAATAACAATGAAAGGCAATTATAATTATTATTCATTTGACTTAAATATTGATTGTAAATATTCCATATTTTGTTCTGTGCTATATCTGTTCTTTAGTAGTTTTTTTTTCTTCTTCATCTAAATCTCGATGTTCCACTTTCCATTGATTTCGAATACTGGAGATAAACGGATCTGACGTTGCCAATAATATATTAAATAGATCTTCATTTGTTGTGTGCTCTCTATAAAATCTATAATCCTTGTTCCTTTTTTCCTGAGCCTCCTCTGATAGATCTCCAAGTAGCACCAAATGATATTTAATGACATCTTCTCCATGATAAAGGATTTTGTGAACTGTTGCAGACATATTTCTCCATGGGTAGTTGGTTGTATATATTTTTGCAGTTTCCTTAGCATAATCTCCAAATTTTCTAGAGTCAATTTCTTCATTGCACGCATGTACTTCTAGGATTATTTTAAATCTGAAAATAAGGTTTAAATCCACCCCTGTTATTTCAGATGGATCTGAAAAGAATCTTCTTGCGGTATTGCCATCATTTGTATTGCCTGACCCTTGTTTTGGCTGATCTATAATCCATCCAAATTTGCGATATTCATCTTGAACATGTTTCTTTTTTGAACTTCTTAACTCTTTGTTGGTTTCGTTGTTTCTTATTGATCCTGAAGACCCGAAATCCAAACCACAACTGATTTTTAGTATGTGTTCCATAAGTCGTATTCTTGCATGTAGTGGTGATAATCCAAATTCATATGCATTGGTATTATCTAATGATTTTGTCGGGACTTGGTTTAATTGGGTTGATGTTGCTTGGCATATAATGCAGCTGGATGCAGCATTCGTGTTAGCCAAAGCCTGACCTACTTTTCCATCTATCATTGTCAGCACTAATTGGTAGCTTACTTCAATTTGCTGCCAATCTAACTGTAATTGTAATGGCTGTAGTGTTGCAATTTGGGCCTTTATATCACTAACTTCTTTGTTAATGGCATCATGAGTTTCTCTTTTGAATTCAAATTTGATTGGCCTGCAGTATTTCGTAGAAGATAGTGTCTCATTTTTCCAAATATCCATTGTTTGGGTTATAATAGTCGAAGGCTCTGAATCTTCCAAAATCTTTTTCTATCGCAATGGTACAAATGATACCATGAACATATCCGAGTCCGAAATATTTTCACATACAACTTTGTTTTTTCCCGAATAACCATCACATCCCCATTTACAAAAAAGAATTAACTTTGTGTTCCCATATTTCTTTAACGCATTTCCTGTTATTGATTGTAGCAAGCGTTCTGCTGTGTGATCAAGTAGAGATTGTAGTTGTACCTCTGCCGAAATTGGTGTGATTGTAATAGTGTCCTTTGATGGCAAACACTCCATTTTAGCAGCGGTTATGTAATGATATGCTGGATACATATTTGAGCCTTTTTCAATCGCACGCAGTCTGAGCTTAATATATTCCTGTTTTGTTAATTTCAAATCCAGAAATAATGCTAATGCCTCCTCATTTGTGTACAGTATTGCATCACTCGGAGTTGGTATACTTTTAAGAATCCGTTTTATTCTCACTGGACTAGCTTTAACAACTTTTTCAATGATATCCACTTTTGTTAATTGGTTCTGTGATCGTAATTGATGTAGGAAAGATTCTTTTATATTTGTACAACCAATTGCATCGTTAATATCTTTAAGTTTCCGCCTCTTAGATCTATCGCAGCAGTTGTCCAATGATTTGCGTGGTCTTCCAGCCTTATCATGCTTGGCTGTTTCTGCAGCGACAGTAAGTTGTTTGACAGTTTGCACTTTTTATATAAAAGTTTTGTTTACTGTAGCTAACTTCTTTGTAGCGTTTTTTAGTGCTTTGACGAAATTAGATAATTGCTCTTGCATTTCGGTGTTATACGAATTTAAGTTTAATTTAACGTAACTAAGAACATCTTCCTAGTTTTTAATTCTAATATACTCTTCGGCCAGTTCTTTATTACTGAAGCTCTCCATAATTTTCTGAATATTTTATATTTGCGTCTGTTATGTTTCATCCGTACACTTAAAGGATTAACTTATTACTGAGCAATCCCTTATCGAATCCGCAGTTTTATACATTTTAGATGTTATTCACAAATTGATCTTTAATTTCATAGCAGGTAGTGCTTAAATTGAACAAAACTGCACATGTTATCCAGACCTTAATATCAGGTAAAACTGATTAGTATCTCGCCAATATGGGGTTGTTTTTTATCTTTAGTGGTTTAATGTCGCGATTATTGTTGTAAAATTGTTTATGACTTTGGTTGACCCTAACATTTGATAACAGGTAAATTTAGAAAGATATCATATGTTTGCTGTAGAACCTATTGTGATAGTTTTATTTTCAATTTTTGGCTAATCAAAACAAAGCCATTAAACCCTTTCGCAGGTATTAAATTTAATTTTTTTACTTTTACGTAGTCTAAAGTAAAAAAACATAAACTTTTAGGCAAAAAAGTGAAAATTTAATACAGCATTGTATACGAGTACTTGCAGAGCTGTTTAAATTATCGTAATTTGAATTTTTTTTGAGTAATTTCATTAAAATGAATAGTGTTCTACCCACGGGTCGTCACGGGTGCAAAAGTATGTATAGCGTTAAAGAGGACACTTTCATCTTTCTCCGGGTGGTATACGTTTCTTGTTCCCTAGAAGTTCTATTCCACTAAAGTTTATATTTGAGAAAAATATAGTAGTTTCATAAATATTTCGTAACCCCCTAATATTAAATGCTAGAGCTGTGACCACTTACAACAACTAAAGAATATAATCCTACCAACATTATAAAAAAGACCGCATGCCATTATCGTTGATATCTTGCGAGTAGTAACCATTTATTTTTGATAAAAAAACAAAAGAAAAACACCCTTTTCTGAAATTAAAAAAAGAGTTGAGTTTGACAGCATGCTACGTTCACAATTATCAATAGTTTAACCTAATTTTTTGGCTACCTTAATCTGGATAAATTAGCTACAAAAAGGCGTAAAAATTTTAAAAATCGGTGACAAAAAGATTAGATTTTTGGCCAATGAAAAACGATTTTCAGTTACTATGCGGCCTACGCTTTTAGAACCACACCCATCAACAATATACTTGAGGAGACTAACCTCCCATCCATAGAAAACAGAATAATTCACTCCAAAGCTAGAATCCTACCAAAACTACTTCACAGTACTAACTCAATAATGGATCAAGACATAAAATAAACTCTGCTATAAACGCCAAACGTCCCAAAGAGATTGAAATCAGCAATAGGGTCTTTACTGGCACTCTCACCTGAACTAAACATTCCCATAATAACTTAAAAAAAACCCAATTAACAATGCTCCATGAAAATTCAACACGTCCTGTCTAGATTTGTCACTCAACAACTTCAACAAAAATGACACCCAAAAAAACGCGTTCCACAGCATAATGTCTGAACTGAAGTCCAAGCTTAAAAACAGCGGCTGGAACTTCATATTCAGAGATGGTACTAAATCCCAAAGCCACCTGCCAGGTTATGCGGTAGTAGATGAAGAAGGAAAAAACTTAATCTTGGGGGTACTTATCAGTTCTAAAGGCCATAAGTAACCCATACAACAACAAATGGAATATAATAATAAACATAAGAAACGCACTTACAGGCAGCGAAAATAAAATCAAATTATACTGGATACCTAGCCACATCGGGATCGCCGGTAAAGAAGCTGCAGATGACGCAGCTAAATACGCTTCCTTTGCACCAATCATAATGGATGGAACAGTAGAAAAAACAGATATACGCCGCCACATTGCAAGCTACATCAAACTCAAAATTAAAGAAAGCCCTGCCAACCATTACCACTACTCAACAATAAACCTGCAACACAATCAACCTAAATACCCTACCAATATCTCAAATAACAAAATTAAAACATATTCAAGACTGCGTCTGGGTCACACCAGCTTCTAACATCAATGGTTACTAAAAAAAACAACGCGCCCTAGTTGTAAGATGTAAATGCTTTTTAACAATCAAACACGTCTTGTTAGAATGCTCTCTATTCCAGTATCAAAGGAACAAAATATTTAGCAATACACCAGCGATTGACTTTCTCAAGGAGTCGTCAACCACTAACATCAAAAAAATACACAAATTTATTAAAACAACTAAATTAAATAAACGAGAGAGACTGGAATATATGGAGTAGTTATTCATCAGAGATGGGATTTCGTACTAACCGAAATTGATTTAACTTGTAAATATGAATATGTTTGTACTTTTCGTATTCTAATTTGTTAAATAATACGGTTAAATAGTTGATATTCCTGATCACTAGTATCCACCGTCGAAAGTGGTAAAATTGAACAAAGAACGCTGATGAGATGGTGTAGTGACCTCGAAATCAGTACTAATCCGTTCTGCTAGTCTGATGAATAATAAAAATTGTTATTTGGAATGAATTTCCGTCATCCCACGTCAAATTTGGTTGATAAACAGCCGGTTTCGGCTATGTGCCATCTTCAGTGTTCTCTCAGTAACGTGGGATGACGGAAATTCATTCCAAATTGCATCAAACCCCGTCGGAAGAAAAACACAACACTTAATAAAAATTGTTCTATATATAGTACTCTTTTAATAAAATAATGAATTTATCCAAAAAAAATTTGTAATAAAAATGAAATAAAAAATTAGAGTAAATAAAATGGTAAACTCGGGTTTGAACTTGAGCCTAATTAATCGTTTCAATATACATATATACTACATTAAAAACTTAATATATTATATTGTACACACATTTATTAATATACGTATATAACACTGCATAAACACAACATCATAACCTAGAGCTGATGGCCTATGCAGCCAAAGCTCATTAATATAAATTTTAGTTTGAGAATTCATTCTGTAGATTTAATAAATACATAATAATATTTTTCAACATAATCTCCTTTTAACTCAATACACTTAGTCCAACGTTTCTCCAGTATTTGTATCCCTTCCAAAAAAAATAGGATTTTTCGAGGTCCTTAAAATAGGCATTTTTGGTCAATGTAAATGTCTTTCCACCGAGCTATTTTTTAATTTTGGAAATAGGAAGTAGTCACTAGGGGCTAAATGCCGAGAATATGGCGGATGAGGTACCGATTCGTAGCCCAATTCATAGAGTTTTGCCATTGAGACTGCACACGTGTTTATGGTCATTAAAGAGCAAACGCGGCACCCATATTGCACAACAACTTTCTTAAACCCAGCTGATCACTTAAAATCGAAACCACACTGCCATATGAAATGTTTATGGTATTAACAATCTCACGCACTTTTACTCTTCGATCGGCACACAATATCGTGGATTTTTTCGAAATTTCCGGTGTACTAACTTCAATTGACCGTCCGGAACGTTCAGCGTCATTTGTACTTGTGCGACCACAACGAGTCAGTAAACCACTTTTTTACCATTGAAATCGATGATTCAGAGTTAACATATTATTTATCGAGCTTTTGCGTGATGGTCTTTTTTCGAAAAAAAAAATGTTTATTGAGCACTCAAAATTCCTTTTTTTCAACAGATGTCGAACGCAAAGTATATATATGACGACACTCGTTCAAAATTTGACAGTAGTATATTAAGAGGTGGTACTTGATCGGAACAGTGTTGCATTTCATATAACTACGAGGGAAGTTCGAAAAGTCACGGAGTTACTGATGCACCCTCGTATATTTAGAATTCCTTTCATAACATCTTGGATTTTTAACTAATTTTAATTTAGTTTTCCAATCAGAATCTCCAATGTTATACAAACAAAAAGAGCAACAAAAAATGTATGCCGATTTCAGACATTTTTACATTGAAGTTATTACCCAAATTAAAAAAAAATATTAAATTTTGATAATGACCTTTTTAGCTTTATAGATATGGTAGATCCAAAATTTGCACAATCAATTTAAATAAAATCGTTATAAAATTTTGAAACTAGATTTCCTTCCGTTGAAATAGATTACCAAAAATTAGACAATGAGTGGCGGGAACATGCACTTTTGGACCACATGGAGCTAAATCTTTCTTATGGCTTAGATGTCGCAATTTATTGGACAAACGTTTTTAAAATAAGGAATTGTACTGAAACTCTCCTTAAAAAAACTTACAAACTTTTATAAAATTTATTCTAATATTTTCTAATTCTTCCGTAGAAGAATTAGTAAGCTAAATAATATTAAAACGGATTCGAAAAAAAATTGTCAACTGACACAATTACATCTATAATTTTTACGAAAGAGGGTATTAAAAAAGGGGGGGTGCAAATTTTGGACCTCCAGAAAATAATTCTTCATTTTTTTAGAACAAAAATCTATTGATCTGTGACTACTGCATTGATATATACATATAAAAGGTGGCGCAAAAGTAATCCTCCTATCAGAAAATGCTATAAATTTTGCGATTGGCCCCTAATGTCAGTTCTGTTTTAACATTTGTGTAGTAAACACATGCGAAATACACGTTAATAAACAATGTTACGCTACACTGCTCCAGAACGCGGAATATTGGTGACTATTTATTTGACCAATAATCGGTCGGTGACTTTGGCACAACGTGAATTTCGTCGCAGATTTCCTGGCCGTCCAACGCCTACTGGTGAAACACTGCGACGTTTAGCCGATCGCCTCGAAGAGACTGGCACAACACGAGATGCTGCCAGACGTGGCAGACCCCGGAGTAGCCGTTCTGCAGAGAATATTGCTGCTGTAGCCAAGGATGTCATGGAAGCGCCGTCGACATCGACCAGACGACGTGCCACGCAAATGGGTATCAGTCGACGGTCTTTACAGCGAATTTTGGTACAAGATTTGAAGATGTTTCCGTACAAAGTCCAGACGGTGCATCAGCTGTTAGCTGCTGACCGCCAATCGCGTCTAACACACGCTCAAGCCATCCTTAATCACCACCAACAGGAAGATGATTTTTTCACCAAAAATAATCATGAGTGATGAGGCCCATTTCCATCTTAGCGGGTACGTAAATAAGCAAAATTTACGCTTCTGGGGCACTGAAAATCCGCGTGTAACCCACGAAGAGCCATTACACCCGCTCAAAGTCATTGTATGGTGTGCTGTTTTCGCTGGAGGAGTCATCGGACCTTTTTTCTTCGAAGACGTCGCGGGCCAAACGGTTACTGTGAATGGTGAGCGCTACAGAGCAATGATTAACGAGTTCTTTTTGCCGCAACTTGATGAATTGGGATTGGAAAACATGTGGTTCCAACAGGACGGTGCAACGGCACACACTGCACGTGCCACAACCGATATGCTGAAGGATGCATTTCCCGGGCGCCTAATCTCCCGAACTGGCGATTTGCACTGGCCAGCAAGATCGCCTGATTTGACCGCTGCAGACTTCTTTTTGTGGGGCTTTTTGAAGTCGCGGGTTTATGTCAACAAGCCTCAGACTCTTGCAGCTCTTAAAGACAATATCCGTCAAGAATGTGAGGACCTATCGCCGGAAGTTTTGGCCAAAGTGATGGAAAATGCCATAAAAAGGGCTCAAATGACAATCAACTGTGGCGGCGGCCATTTACATGACATCATATTCTCGACTTGATGTAAAAAATTAAAAGACAAAATAAAAATAATCCACAAGAAGAATCAAAGTTTTTCATTTTTTTCTAAATTACAGCCAAAAAACATCGGAAGGTTATTTTTGCGCCACCTTGTATATAAAATATGTAGATGGTATATATGTAAGGAAATAAATGGGAATGTATGTATAGATATATGTTCACATTTTAAAGTACAAATATAATGCTCTACTTACGATTTTTAAATAAAAACAATATGTAATTATTATTTTCTTTAAAAATATAAAATAGATTCATATCGAATATAATTTATTTGTTGGGATTTTTGAATAAGTTTCAAAGCATACTTATACTTTTATAATTTTAGAAATTCTAATTGTTTTTTAAAAGTTTTTAAGATAAGAGGTTTGAAGCTTTTCAAAAATATGGTTTAAGGTCTACTGATGACTTGGTATTAGCACCAATAAAATGCATGTACATATATCAAGGTTCAGAAAATACGCACATCATACATACATGTACTGTTCAAAAGCAACCAACACATATTTTTATTTACACAACATTTATGTGTGTGTCTAAATTTTGTACGGTGGCGAACACGCACATAAATGTGTTTTATTTTAATATTTGGCTGCGCACACGAACACGAGTCGCACACGTACTGTTCGATCCGAACACACTTGAACTGCACATGGTCGCGTGTTTTTTATTTTAAGTTCGTGTACGGCAAAAAAGGTACATATATGTACGGACACACGAAGTTCGTGTGCGTGTTCTCAAAAAAGTACATATATGTGCGAACACACGAAGTTCGTGTGCGTGTTCTCAAAAAAGTACATATATGTGCGATACACGGATATATATGGATGTGTGTTAATGCATATTTTATTATTGTACGAATGGAACTGCATCAATTGTGATCGAATCTATGCACCTTTCTTAATTAAATTTTTTATCTACATTTAAGTTTTAATGAATTGATATAATTTCGATACAATAAAACTAATAAAGGCGAAAACACTTTTTAAGCATTTGAACTTCATTGGAGGTACATATGTATGTTAAAATTTTTATCTACATATCGATGGCTTAATATAAAAAACGCATAACTCGATTTTTTGTTACTTTACAGGAGAAGGAAAAAACTTAATAAAATCCGCAAAATTTTAGATACAAACAAATTTTAATGCAATTTTCAATAAAAAGAGGCAACACATTTTATTTCTCATCAAAATTGTTATTTGAGATAAGGTGCACGACATTTGTTAACGACAATAAACAGAAAATGCTATTTCGAAAAAAATTGAGTTACGCCTTTTTGATATTAAGACATCGATATGTAGCTCTGACGTGATTTTTTTTATTGTAAAGTTAAATTAATAATTGATGTGAGCTCCTGGTCCTTTCTTGTTTAAAATTAATTTTTTTTATTCAAATAGCTATCGATATTTTGCCAACAATTTGTTGCCCTCGCCAGGTATATTATTGTCCTGTACGTCATTGCAACTGTCGGGAACAAGTATTAATTTTGTGATAAAAGGAAAGCACCATCAACTTTGCATGATTTCTTGTGCAGATTAGTCAAAAATGCTGTTAAATTAAATATATGTATGTATGTATTTATGTATGTGCACGAAAATAAAAAGAGATGAATTCTGATGATGACAACTTGCGATTTGTGTAGGTTGTTTGCGATTTTTTAAATTATAAATAGCTTAAGTTGGATGCTTAATTAAAAAAACGTCCACCATATTTGTTTAATGTGTGCAGCTAACTTTGATTTTTTATATGTACATATTTTAAAACTGACAACAAGGTTTAGGAATAATTATAACAGAAAATATATATTTTTGGTCAGTTAATGATGAAACAGCACAAATCTGCAACTTCAGGAACAAACGCTGATGGCTCATAATAAAATCGACGGCAGTAAATTCTATCTTATTATTGTGTGATTTTCTTTTGTTCGCATTTTTCGTATGAAAAATGTATGTGATTTCATGAAAACACGGTAACATTGTTGAGAGAATGAGTGTCTAAAATTGAGAAATAAGAAACAAGTAAGAGAGATACATTCGGCTGTGCCGAATCTTATATACCCTTCACCATAGTATGGAGTGATGAAAGAAGTCACAATCACGAAAATTCACGCCCACGAAATACGAAAAAAAAATAAAAAAAAATTTTAATAGTTAATATTTATACGTAATTGTTGAACTGTTTTAAGATATATATTGAAATGAGATTTTAATGGCTTAAGTTCAAATCTGGTTGGTTGAATACTAAGAAAGTCAACTACAAGACAAAAATAAATTAAACAAAAATGGAAAACTGCTTGATCTCAAAGCCAATGGCTTTGGAAAAAGCGAGAGAGTATGGAATATTTGGAATAATTAAAAATCAGAGATGGAATTTCGTACTAACTGAAATTGATTTAACTTGTAAGAAATGAATAAGTTGCACTTTTCGTATTCTAATTCGTTAAATAATACGGTTCAGAAAATACGCACATCATACATACATGTACTGTTCAAAAGCAACCAACACATATTTTTATTTACACAACATTTATGTGTGTGTCTAAATTTTGTACGGTGGCGAACACGCACATAAATGTGTTTTATTTTAATATTTGGCTGCGCACACGAACACGAGTCGCACACGTACTGTTCGATCCGAACACACTTGAACTGCACATGGTCGCGTGTTTTTTATTTTAAGTTCGTGTACGGCAAAAAAGGTACATATATGTACGGACACACGAAGTTCGTGTGCGTGTTCTCAAAAAAGTACATATATGTGCGAACACACGAAGTTCGTGTGCGTGTTCTCAAAAAAGTACATATATGTGCGATACACGGGATAGAGTGTTACATATTTATTGCTTATATATGGATGTGTGTTAATGCATATTTTATTATTGTACGAATGGAACTGCATCAATTGTGATCGAATCTATGCACCTTTCTTAATTAAATTTTTTATCTACATTTAAGTTTTAATGAATTCATATAATTTCGATACAATAAAACTAATAAAGGCGAAAACACTTTTTAAGCATTTGAACTTCATTGGAGGTACATATGTATGTTAAAATTTTTATCTAAATATCGATGGCTTAATATAAAAAACGCATAACTCGATTTTTTGTTACTTTAGAGGAGAAGGAAAAAACTTAATAAAATCCGCAAAATTTTAGATACAAACAAATTTTAATGCAATTTTCAATAAAAAGAGGCAACACATTTTATTTCTCATCAAAATTGTTATTTGAGATAAGGTGCACGACATTTGTTAACGACAATAAACAGAAAATGCTATTTCGAAAAAAATTGAGTTACGCCTTTTTGATATTAAGACATCGATATGTAGCTCTGACGTGATTTTTTTTATTGTAAAGTTTAATTAATAATTGATGTGAGCTCCTGGTCCTTTCTTGTTTAAAATTAATTTTTTTTATTCAAATAGCTATCGATATTTTGCCAACAATTTGTTGCCCTCGCCAGGTATATTATTGTCCTGTACGTCATTGCAACTGTCGGGAACAAGTATTTATTTTGTGATAAAAGGAAAGGGCACTCTGGCCTTCATTTATTTTATTCTTTAGCAAACAGTTTATTAGAACGACACGTAGATTTACATATATTTACCAATATGCGTACCTCTAACTTTTATTTGATATACTATCGAAGAAAAGGAAAGCAGACTTACTGGCAGGCCCACGATGTCAAACGTATTCGTTCTTTCGTACAACTTACATTTAAAACAAAAACTAATTCTAAAATCTTGTTTTTGTTTTAAATGTAATTGTGCGAAAGAACGAATACGTGTGACATCGTGGGCCTGGCAGTTAATAAAAAAATACTTAAGTACCTGTGGCCTGTACAAGAACTATTTAACCATTTGTTAAAAAAAACCCACTACAATAAATGTGTAAAAAAGTAACGGAAGTTGTTTGACTTGGGACTTTGTAAAAAAATGTTTAGCCCATTTAAATATTAACCTTGAAAGAATTTTTAAGGAACTGTAAACAATTTAAGACAGACAATTTTATTGTTGTTTCATCGTATAATGTCCGAAAAATAGCGATATCCCTATAAGAATTTCGTGGAATTGAGCCAATGAAAACAACATGAACTAAGTTATAACGATACAACCCGCCATAAGAAATTTCGCTTGTACATGATGCACCTTCTATACAATTTATATTCTTTGGTGTGACTGTACTTTAACTTCGAGTATGGGTAAAAATTAAAACATTAGCTATTGAAAAAATCTGATACATGTAAATGAAAACGACAACAATTGTTTCAACCAAATTTATTTAAAAATAAAATTAAAATAATTCATTAGCAGCTGTAGGGAATAAATAAAAACAAAAAAAATGCCTCTGTGTGCTCAAAATTGAACTGTTTTTATTCGCTGTTTTCTATTTTAAGGCCTGAGCAGTCGAGCAAGTCAAAGTTTAATTTTGTAATTAAATATTAATATTGTCCTGTGTTTTTTTAATAAGCAGCCAAAAATTTCAGAATTAGTTTTTGTTTTAAATGTAAGTTGTACGAAAGAACGAATACGTTTGACATCGTGGGCCTGCCAGTAAGTCTTCTTTCTTTTTCTTCAATAGTATAACAAATAAAAGTTAGAGGTACGCATATTGGTAAATATATGTAAATCTACGTGTCGTTCTAATAAACTGTTTGCAAAAGAATGAAATAAATGAAGGCCAAAGTGCCCTTTCCTTTTATCACAAAATTAATACTTGTTCCCGACAGTTGCAATGACGTACAAGACAATAATATACCTGGCGAGGCCAACAAATTGTTGGCAAAATATCGATAGCTATTTGAATAAAAAAAATTAATTTTAAACAAGAAAACCAGGAGCTCACATCAATTATTAATTAAACTTTACAATAAAAAAAATCACGTCAGAGCTACATATCGATGTCTTAATATCAAAAAGGCGTAACTCAATTTTTTTTCGAAATAGCATTTTCTGTTTATTGTCGTTAACAAATGTCGTGCACCTTATCTCAAATAACAATTTTGATGAGAAATAAAATGTGTTGCCTCTTTTTATTGAAAATTTGTTACGCGCAGGTAGTTTTATAAGCGATCTTAAAATAATTAAGAGACTTGAGTTTTTGAAAATTACGAATCGTTGGCATATTAGGTGAAAACGGCTAGCTCAAGCAATTGTGGTGTGGTTCTCGACCCGAATTTCATCGCCGCGTAGCATAGCAGAATAGATATATACTTGCCAGTAAACTAAATCCACAATATATACATATAATTAATAAAGGCAATAGAGTTGATAGCAACTTGATCAATTCCGTACACTGTAGTGACTAGATGGTGTCGTCACATTGGATAATACTCACTGTTCACGTCCACATACTACCACTGACAACCTTCCACTCTCAGAGGAACGACAAATTTAAAAATTCATGGTGAAAGTATTTTGTGCTTTATTAGACATGATTTCATCTGGGGTTAGTAGCTTTACAATTAATCAAGAAAAAAAAATAGTTGACATAAATGAATGCAATCGTTGGGAGCAGGATTAAATATAAGTTTTATACCACAAGAGGCAAATGCAAGGTAAATCCGATCAACGATGGCACTCCTTTAAGTTGCTTATACTATTGCAATATAATAAAAATAATATAATAATGGGTGTACAAAAAGCCTAGACTTAAAAGAATGTGATCATTGCAGGAAGAATTTCAAAATGGAACGAAAGAAACTAATACAAGGAAATAACGTCCTCTGGTCAATGATTACATTCTTTTAACTTACTGATGGCTACTCTTATGTTCTACTCTACTGCTTAAAATTACTTACTAAATAACAACACCTGTCGATGTTTTCCTCAGTCGGTGAATTCTCCCATTCCTACGATAGACGGTGTTGATAGTTTTGGTTGTTGTCTCGTTCAGTTGTAGTAGTTTTTTTTTGTTTGGTTATTTCATTTTTTGTTGGTTTTTTTTTTCTTTTTTTTTTGGTATAAATCTTTTAGCTAGGGATGGTTAATGTCTGTTGTTGCTATTTCTGGTAAATATGTATAATTTTGTTTGTTGTTTTTTTTTCTGTTGGCAAGATGATGTCTGTATAAGTTTGCATTTTAATGTTTGGTGTGCTGTTCACAATTTTAGTTTTCTGTTTTTTTTTATGGATTTCTTGTTCTCCTTTTTTTTTGCATGTGCTTTATATACGCTATTTTTTTGTTTTTTTCCGTCTTACTCATCGCTGTTATGAGCGTTGAACATTTCGTTTCTTTTTGTTTACAACAAAGTAAATACTCGTGTTCAATTTCATTTTTTGTTATTAATTGTATTATCTAATATTCTTTGTAAATTACGCGCAACACTTGTTAACACTTATCGAAGGCATCAAGTGCACTAATAAAACCTTGGGTTGTTTTGTTTTTATATATGAAATGTATGTGTTATTAATTTTACTGTACTTCATTAAAAGATTAAAGCAGCTTTTAATTTTTCAGTGTTTCTATTTTCGTCGTTTTTGTAATGGTAGTCGTAGTTAATAGTGTTAACGTTGGTGGTTTTAGTTTGCTTCTATAACTTGAATTCTTTCGTTTTACTGTCTACAACTTATATATTTTAAGCACAACTGATCATTAGGATATTAATTTAATATTACTTTATAATTTCATATTAATTAATTTGTTTAGAATTATATAAGGTTAATAGTTTTTCCATCAATTCATGTTTTTTTTCAGCAATGGAGCCAACCAACATTGATACTTTTAAAATTGGTTGGAAAAAATCAATAAAGGAAAATTATTTAGTTGATGCGTAAAAACCATGTAAAAAGTTGTTTTTTGTTTTTTTGGTTAACTATATTTGGCGGCATAATCTATTTAGCTACAAACTTTATTTTTAATTTCTAATACATATTAATGCAAGAATAAGAAAAGTTCATGGATATCCTTTTTTCGTTTTCTGCTTTTACACTCCACTTCATATTTGTTAAATTACTTTTCACCGTACACTTAATTTACAAGCCTTTTATTTTTGGTTGTTTTAAATTTGTTTGACTTGGTTTATTAACTAATAATTATATGTGACCGCACTCTTTCAAATATTAACACTGACTGACTGTTCATCATTTATTTTTCTGCACAAGAAGTTACCAAAATGCATGTGAAAGAATCTCTATGTATTCAAACTAACGGGATTCTAAAACGATTTTAAGGGGAAAAGCAGCAAAATTATGTATTAAACTTGGTAACGGATCGTTTGTGGTGTCGTGTGCAATAACACTACCATGAACTTTACATGGTGTGACGTGTGCAAAAGAATAAAAGAAGATGTGAGCATATTAATCATGTAGGGTTTTCAGACCGTGTTAGAAAGTTAGGGTAGGTTAGGAATATTTTTGTGTAAATCCCTAACAAATTGCATAAAAATTTTTTTGTATCTAAACTTTTGCGGTTTTTATTAGGTTTTTTCCTTCTCCTGTAAAGTAACAAAAAATCGAGTTATGCGTTTTTTTATATTAAGCCGTCGATATGTAGATAAAAATTTTAACATACATATGTACCTCCAATGAAGTTCAAATGCTTAAAAAGTGTTTTCGCCTTTATTAGTTTTATTGTATCGAAATTATATCAATTCATTAAAACTTAAATGTAGATAGAAAATTTAATTAAGAAAGGTGCATAGATTCGATCACAATTGATGCAGTTCCATTCGTACAATAATAAAATATGCATTAACACACATCCATATATAAGCAATAAATATGTAACACTCTATCCCGTGTATCGCACATATATGTACTTTTTTGAGAACACGCACACGAACTTCGTGTGTTCGCACATATATATACTTTTTTGAGAACACGCACACGAACTTCGTGTGTCCGTACATATATGTACCTTTTTTGCCATACACGAACTTAAAATAAAAAACACGCGACCATGTGCAGTTCAAGTGTGTTCGGATCGAACAGTACGTGTGCGACTCGTGTTCGTGTGCGCAGCCAAATATTAAAATAAAACACATTTATGTGCGTGTTCGCCACCGTACAAAATTTAGACACACACATAAATGTTGTGTAAATAAAAATATGTGTTTGTTGGTTTGAGATGTGCTTTTTACATTTATCTACGAGATTTTTATTCAGTGTGTGTATTTTTCTGAACTCTGATGTATATAGACTAGCTTAAAACCCTCAACAAACAATACTTCTTTTAAAAACAATATGTGGAAATTGTGGAAACTTTTTGTACTATTTCATTCGGTTTTATACTATTTTTGCCAAATTGCTGTACAATTTTAACCTTCGCTGGTGGTAACGCTGATTCAGAGCTATTATTGTATTTTCGTGATGCCATGCACCAAAATGCGCGCCAAAACTATAGTAACTAAAAAAAGTGGTAGCATCACACATTTTATTTGCAAATAGCTTTTTATGTCTGTGTTTACACACGTCTTGTCTTATTGACATGACTGGTACTTTATAGGCGAGAGAGACGTGGGGAGAAGAAACGAGTACACACATGCATGTACTGTCATTACGTTTTGTTTTCTCATTCATAATTTTAGGCCTAAGGGTATTTGCAAGTAAATCTCGTCAACATGATATGATTTGTGTAAACAATGAAAGTTCAAAGAAGAAAATATAAGAGTCATGTCAAAAAGACATGACGCGTCTAAACAGTCTATTTGCAAATAGTTTTCGTGACTTTCTAACTTACAATAAAAAAGTTATACGGCAACGCTTTTCGCTTTTATTTGCAAATAATGCTGGCTACACACATTGCAACGTGTTTATGCAACACGTTTTTCATTCATGTTTCATATTTTGATACACACACTGCAACCAAGAATGACACCGTGAACGCAACATCATTTCTGTATTTTGTTTTAGCATTGAACATCGCGCAAGAAAGAAACATAGTTAAAAAAATGAGCCGTTAGCTAAGTGAAGCAGCAGCAACAATTACTATTAATGATTAATTGTTTTATGAAGAGGAGGAAAATGAGGTACAACAAAAGAAAAAAAGGATATGGTCAAAACATTGGCACAGTAATTTTTACTTAGCAGCACCATCAACTTTGCATGATTTCTTGTGCAGATTAGTCAAAAATGCTGTTAAATTAAATATATGTACATATGTATGTATTTATGTATGTGCACGAAAACAAAAAGAGATGAATTCTGATGATGACAACTTGCGATTTGTGTAGGTTGTTTGCGATTTTTTAAATTATAAATAGCTTAAGTTGGATGCTTAATTAAAAAAACGTCCACCATATTTGTTTAATGTGTGCAGCTAACTTTGATTTTTTATATGTACATATTTTAAAACTGACAACAAGGTTTAGGAATAATTATAACAGAAAATATATATTTTTGGTCAGTTAATGATGAAACAGCACAAATCTGCAACTTCAGGAACAAACGCTGATGGCTCATAATAAAATCGACGGCAGTAAATTCTATCTTATTATTGTGTGATTTTCTTTTGTTCGCATTTTTCGTATGAAAAATGTATGTGATTTCATGAAAACACGGTAACATTGTTGAGAGAATGAGTGTCTAAAATTGAGAAATAAGAAACAAGTAAGAGAGATACATTCGGCTGTGCCGAATCTTATATACCCTTCACCATAGTATGGAGTGATGAAAGAAGTCACAATCACGAAAATTCACGGCCACGAAATACGAAAAAAAAATAAAAAAAAATTTTAATAGTTAATATTTATACGTAATTGTTGAACTGTTTTAAGATATATATTGAAATGAGATTTTAATGGCTTAAGTTCAAATCTGGTTGGTTGAATACTAAGAAAGTCAACTACAAGACAAAAATAAATTAAACAAAAATGGAAAACTGTTTGATCTCAAAGCCAATGGCTTTGGAAAAAGCGAGAGAGTATGGAATATTTGGAATAATTAAAAATCAGAGATGGAATTTCGTACTAACTGAAATTGATTTAACTTGTAAGAAATGAATAAGTTGCACTTTTCGTATTCTAATTCGTTAAATAATACGGTTAAATAATTGATATTCCTAGTCATTAGTATCCACCGTCAAAAGTGGTAAAATCGAAAAAAAGAACGCTGGGTGTAGCGACCACGAAATCAGTACTGATCCGTTCTGCTAGTCTGATGAATAAATTGTTTCAAATAAAAAGTACTCTCTTAACAAAATAATGAATTTATCCAAAAATAATTTCTTAAATTAAGAATATATGGGTAAACTCAGATTTTAAATCAAGCCATACAAATTTCATTATAATATATGAATTTTCTCCATTTTAGAGATTTTTTCAAGACCTTTGGCAATCGGCACAATTAGATGATTTTTTAAATAAATTTTGGGACTAATTTCCAATATTGCAGTTGCAATTTTCAGAATAATGACTACTTTTGCGGGGTTTTCAGGTTTTTAATTTCTTTGCTAATAAGCTTGATATCAAATTAAATTCTTACATCAAACTTTGTTTTAATTTTATAGAAAAAGGAATTAATTGAAGTGATTTAGAATATATTAGCTCACTGTTGTTATAGAATGAAAGAAACATTTCTTGTGGGAATTTATATTGAAAGCAACAGTAAAAGACCAAGTTGTGAATACAAAATCAAAAATTAGAAAAAAGCAAAGTAAATGTGTATACTGAAAGTTTCAATTAGAAAATATTTGGGATAGTTATCAAATTCTAGCTGGGAAGAGATTTTTCTGCTTTGTTATGTGTAACTAAGTATCCAAATGACATTTTAATTGTCAAGAGATTTTTTAACACATTGTACAATTACAATAATAATACCTTGTTCTGAAATATTGCAAGTACGCTCTGCACCTAAATATAGAAAATAATTAAAATTATTATTATGTGCACACAAGTATAAAACAGGATACAAGCCTTTCTTCTGAAATCACAAATAGTCATAAAAAAAAGAAATGTTAAGACATTTTTAAAACAAAACTAAAATTCAATTTCATAGATTTTGTATATGTATTTACAGTGTCTTGACGATCCACCGATTTGTGTTGGCAAACAAGGTCGAAATGAAAAATTGCACTAAAAATTTTCTGATGTTATTATGTTTGTTTGCGGTTGAAAAATTACTGCACAAATTTAAATTTTAGGGATATGTAATTTATTCACACACAATGTGTACATCTGCACATAAACGCATTTCAGT
Organism: Gymnocheta viridis; assembly: GCA_956483585.1. Lineage (NCBI taxonomy): Eukaryota > Metazoa > Arthropoda > Insecta > Diptera > Tachinidae > Gymnocheta > Gymnocheta viridis. The sequence goes on from OY101444.1 coordinate 46,638,217, forward strand.
ATTAATGTATGTGTTCCGACGTGAAATAAAAGGCGACAAATTCATTAAAGACAAACTTCATACAAAGTATTACTCTTTATTCTTAACACAAATTCAATATTCTTTGTACTATATAAGTTCATCAAACAGTAAATAACACAATAAAATATATGGCTCGTTTTCTTTGCTGTTGTTTCTGCGAGTGGTGTTTAATGACTGACGTTAATTTTCAAAAAGTGAAGCCTTCCTCTGAGTGCCACACTGTTGTATTCGAGCAGTAGTAGCGCACATATGCATTTTCACCAGTGATGCCAACATTCCCCCCACCGTGAATCCTTTCTATGAGGAGGATTCGTTTAACTTCATAACTGCCAACTTCACAGCGGGTCGGCGTAACAAACCATTTGGCGTTCTGACTTCAGCCGAACGCACTTGGCCATCCTTTCCGCAGAAAACTTGAGTTATCCTTCCCATCTTCCATTGGCTCCTAGGTTGATTCGCGTCCAGGACCAGGACCATGTCACCGAGTTTCAGTGGATCAACATTTTCTCTCCATTTTGGACGCTTCATTAGTTGTGGCAAATATTCGGCAACCCATCGTTTCCACAACCTGTCTTTCAAATTCTGCGCAATACGCCATTGCTTCCGCCAACATATCCTTTCATCGTCATGGCCGGGTGTTTGTGTGGAGCTCAAGGTACCCATTATAAAGTGGTTTGGGGTTAAAGGCTGTTCAGAGTTAGGGTCGATAGGCAGCTGGGTTAACGGGCGGCTATTGATAATACATTCAGCCTCTATTACAGCACTTCGAAAGGTTTCCAGGCGAGGAGCTTCCTCTTTGAAAATTCGGCATAAAAATTCACGCATCGCACCAAGCGTTCCCAACAGGGGGTTGGAAGGACAATTAAAAATCCACTCGATGTTGTCTTTGGATAACTGTCGTTGTATTTCATCATAATCAAAAAACCGGTTCTCTTTCGTCATCTCCTTTTGCGCCCCAACAAAGTTGGTTCCGTTGTCACTTCTGATTCGGATGGGAACACCCCTTCTATTGACAAAATTTCTCATACAGAGCAGAAATGCATCCGTAGACAGATCCAGGGAAATTTCCAGATGTAGTGCCCTTGTACCCAAACACGTAAATAAGGCAATCCACCTCTTCTCTCTTCTTCGTCCGATTGTAACATAGAAAGGTCCGCAGTAATCTAGTCCCACATAACTAAAAGGACGAACATAAGGTGTCACACGGTCGATAGGCAACTGCCCCATCAGCGGTGGTGCAGGTTTGGCATAATTACGAATACAAATTGGACAGCTGCTTTTTACTGACTTTAATGCAGAACGAATATATGGCACCCAGAATTTCTGCCTTACCTCATTTATAACAATGTGATCATTTTGATGGTGTCCTTTCTGGTGATAAGCTATGATCATTAACGTTACGGGATGTTTAGTCGGCATAATGATAGGGTTTCGAGCCGAATCAGGTAAGCAATAAGCGTTGTCAATCCTTCCATTGACTCTAAGCAGCATATCGTCATCAATGTACGGTGATAGTTGGTAAATGCTATACGACTTCGGTAAACCGTTGCCTTTTAGCAGGTACGACCTTTCCGCACTGAAGATTTCCATTTGCACCTGACGACAAATCAATCTTTCACCGGCCTCCATTTCTGCTGCAGTTATCTCATTTGATACCAGTTTCGAATTTCTTAGTCTAACATCAATAAAGCGCAACACCCAAGCAGCACAACGTTTCAGTCTCAAAAATTTCGAAAATCGTTCGAACTTTAGAATCGGCAGCTTGATAGCACCCACAACCAATACCGCATTGCTCCGCTCTTCCTCGAGGCAGTGACTACTTTCATAGACAGGCGGCTCGACTGGCCAACACTTTTCATCATGCTTCAAAAACTCTGGGCCTCTCAGCCACCTTGCATTAGAGTCAAAGGATACCGAAAATTTGGCTCTCGTGGCCTCATCAGCAACATTCACGTCCGTCGATAACCATCTCCATTGCCCTGGCTCCGTTGTTGATAAAATTTCGGCTATTCGACAAGCCACGAACTGTTTATACTCTCTTTCAGTTGATCGGATCCATGATATGACTGTTTTCGAATCTGACCACAATATAGTACTGCCAATTGCAGTCATGGCTATCCTCTATGGATTTTTGCAAACGGCAACCTAGCACAGCAGCTTGTAATTCGAGACGTGGGATAGTCATCCCTCTTGGTGGCGCACAGCGGGACTTGGCGGCGACAAACGAAATGTGAACCTCATCTTTGTATTGTACCCGCAAATATGCGACTGCGGCATAGGCACTAGAACTGGCATCAACAAATACGTGCAGTTGGATATCATCGGCAACTGCTAACAACGTTGAATAGCAACGAGGAATCGAAAATTGTTTCACCTTATCAAATTCCCTCCACCAAGCATTCCATTGTGTCAAGAGTTGTTGAGGAAGGTGATCATCCCATTGTAAACACAATTTCCAGGTTCTCTGTACGAGCAATTTGGAAATTATAGTAAAGTTGGCCAGAAATCCAAACGGATCAAAAATCGCCATAACTATTCCCAAGACTTCTCTCTTGGTGGGTGGACGCCTTCCTTCCAAAACTCCAGGGCAAATTTTATGAAACTTAACGTGGAACTCAAAAGCATCCGCATTTTTGTTCCAATATAAACCGAGGATTTTATCCGTCTGATTCTGTCGCTCCATCTTGAGTGTAGTTGACCTGTCCCCATTCCCACCGTTCAATATCGACTCTATTTCAGGGGCGTTAGATGAAAAATTCCTTAAAGTGAACCCAGCGGCTGCATTTATACGTATAGCCTCCTTTGTGACCACTAGCGCATCCTCCATGCTGTTGAAACTAATGACGAGATCGTCCACATAAGTATTGTTGATGTCGGCTCTAGCGCCCCTTGGCATGGTTACCTTAAACTGACTGGCATTGACATTTTTAATGTATTCGGCACAACACGGTGAACAAACGGCACCAAAAATCATAGATTGCATCATGTAAATTTGTATGCCGTGATCCGCCCCACCATTACGCCACAAAAAACGCTGTGCATTCTGATCATCGGGCACTATGGCTACCTGAGAAAACATTTCCTGTATATCGCCCGCGACAGCTATTTTCCCCTGGCGAAACTGAAATAAAATTGTCTGTAGCGGCCTGGCATGTTCAGGACCTTTCAATAAGGCAGAATTTAGAGAAACGCCTGAGGTCGTCGCAGCTGCATCGAAAACTATTCGCAACTTCTCCGGCTTGTGAGGATTTGTTACCCCAAAATGTGGTAAATACCACAATCTATTAAGATCATGAGCTTCTGACTCGGCTAGTGATAATAGTCTGGCATAGCCTTTGCTAACATATTTGTCAATCTCTTTTTTATAGTCGGCGGCATACACTGGATTTCGCTTCATCTTCTTTTCGACCAAAATCAAGCGTTGTTTGGCCATTTCAAAACTATCTGGCAGGACTGTGTCAGCGTCTTTCCAAAGAAGGCCCGTCTCGTACCGACCGTCTACTTTTCTTGTTGAATTTTCTAAAATATTTCTGGCCCGTTTATTATCGTCAGATTCCAACACCATATCCGATGCCTTTACACCGAAGCTCTCTACCGAAAAGTAGTCTTGCACCAATTCATGAATTTCTTTCCATGCACTGCTCTCATTTATATGACATATCCTTGCAATACTACTTTCCTTACTTAAAGTTGGACCATAAGCGACCCAGCCAAGTTTAGTGGAAGCTGCTACTGGCAAACGAGGGCCTGACTCAACGACTTGTTCGGCCAGCCCCAGCAAACAGTTGTCCAAGCCAATTAATATCGATGGTTTCTCATTTCTGTAATTCTCTATTGGGAGGTGTTTCAAGTAATCGAAGTCTGATTTGTTGAAGCTTTGTACAGGCAGGTTCAATTCTTTCACAGTACGCAAGTTTTTAATAGCATACCTTTTGTTGTATTTGTTTGCTGGAGAAATTTCAATATTTACTTTCGTCGAAGGTTCTGTCTTGCGCATGTCATCGTACCATTGAAGGGTAATATATGATTTCTGTCCCTTTAAGCCCATACACTTAGCGATATTTTCTTCAAGTAGTGAAACAGAAGAACCCTCATCTAGCAGCGCATATACTGTAACAGCCCCATTTGGACCATGCAGCGTTACAGGCAGAACCTTAAACAATTGAGATGTGCTCTCATTCTGATGACACTGCAAAACATGTTCAGGCTGTTCTATATGGCTTGCTGCAGCTATACCCGAGACATCCTGATGTAATATAGGGTGGTGATAGCGACTGCACCCAGTTTTAGAACATAATTTCTTTTTTCTGCACTGTGTTAAATTATGGCCCTTACGAAGACACGCAAAACATACTCGAAAGCGTTTCACTTGTTCCCATTTAGTATTTGTTGGCAATTCCTTAAAATCGTTGCATTCAGTAAGCTCGTGGGTGCCTCTACACTGATAGCACTCTTTACGACTAGACGCCTCTTCTTTACTGTGAAGTACTCTACGCGTTTTTACTGAGGACGGCGGCCGGTGATCATTTGCAAATTGCGGCATCAAACTACAAAATCGTGCTAAATCACCAATCCATTTGGAAAAGTGTTCCACCGTTGCAAATGGCAACACAGAGGCCGAAAACTTTGCCCATTCATATTGCTTAGACAAGGGCAGCTTCAAAACCAATTGTTCCAACAAAGTTGGATTCATCAAATGATTCTCGCATTTAGCAGATTTGAAAAAGGCGACAATGTTCTTCGTACAACTGGCCAAACCCAATATGCTATCGAGACGACCTTCGGATACCGCTGGGTACATCTTTATCTTTTCTAATTGTGCCCGTATTAACAGCTCGGGGCGACCAAAATTAAATTTCAATTCATCAATTATCTCTGAAACGTTCTCTGGGTAAATAAGCATTGAATTCACAGAGTCCTTGGCTCTGCCCTGTAGAGATTTTTGTAGTCGTATTAAATTTTGTCTATTAGTGTATCCAAACTCCATGTTTGTATCTTCATAGGTTGCCAAAAACAATGGCCAATCCTCAGGTCTTCCATCAAAAGTTGGCAAATGGTATAATTTTGATGAAAATTCGCTATATTGACTTGCAGTTGGCACCGTTGTGTAATGAATATTTGATGACGTTAACGGCGGCATTACATATTGTCTATCGTTTACTGCATTTGTTGACGGCGGCGTATGCACATGATTCAAAGGCGGCGAATATTGTATATAATCTGATGACGGCGGCAATTGTTGTGGTGGCGGCAACTGTTGTGGCGGTGGCAACGGCTGTTGCTGATTTGATGGCGGCAAATGTTGTGCGTGATTTAGTGGCGGCTGCAACTGCTGGTGAATGTGATATGACGGCTCATGTGCCCAATTCGATGACGGCGACTCTTGTGCACAATTTGACGGTGGCAAATGTTGCAAATTTGATGGCGGCAAATGTTGCATATGATTTGATGTCAATGGAGGCAAATTTCCATGTTTATGTGACGTTACATACCTGTTATTTTGCGCATCTCGTACTAGCGGCAGTATAGATGTTCCACCCCTCATTTGGGAGCGAAGACTCATGATCTCATTATTATTACGGCATGACTCTTGTCTCAGATCATCTACTGCGGTCTTCAAGGATGACATTGTATGCATCAATGTTGACAGAACTTCCGACGTTGGCAGGCTTGCCGACGATGTCGCATGAGTTGGTGGTGCTGGCGTGCCCATAGCAACGGCACCATCCTTCGCCACGCAACCCATATCGATTAGCGTGCCATTCAGGCTTTCACTGTCCGATGAACTGTCTTCTGCAGTGGCTTCTGCACTGGCTTGTGATCTTGTTTTTGGCCCATCAGGCATTATGATTTACAGCTTAAATTTTGCGGAATTCAATTCGAATTTTACAATAAATTTTGGCGTATCCAATTACCACTCGCAAAGTACAAAGAAAAACAATGTTCCGACGTGAAATAAAAGGCGACAAATTCATTAAAGACAAACTTCATACAAAGTATTACTCTTTATTCTTAACACAAATTCAATATTCTTTGTACTATATAAGTTCATCAAACAATAAATAACACAATAAAATATATGGCTCGTTTTCTTTGCTGTTGTTTCTGCGAGTGGTGTTTAATGACTGACGTTAATTTTCAAAAAGTGAAGCCTTCCTCTGAGTGCCACACTGTTGTATTCGAGCAGTAGTAGCGCACATATGCATTTTCACCAGTGATGCCAACAGTATGTGTGACAAAAAAGGGCGAAATTGCAACAACCACACCAATTTATATCAAGAAATTTAAGTTTTTGTATTTTATAATAAGATATATTATGTACTTAAACGCGCAAACTACCATTAAAAATACAACTGCTCTGTGGTGAATGAGAAGCGCTTGTGACTACCAGTAGGATGTAGGTATGAATCCCAACGCAACTTTTTCCAAAAAAAATTTAAAATTTTTAAAAGTAAAATTATTTCGAATACCATTTTTTTGTCCATATTTTAGCCTATAATGGCTATCATTTGCTTAATGCTGTCAAAATCTTTAAATATTTTTCAAAATTTGTTTTCAAATCGGAAAAATGACAAATAGTTTAAAAAAATCAAAATTAGAAATGTGCTCATCATTTAGGATAGTTTTTAAGCATGGAAAGTGGATCATTTTATCCACATTTAAATTATATATAAAAATATCTGTCTTTTTAAGAAAACCATCGCTTAAGTCAACCAAGTCAAAAATAGATTTGTTTTTGCTTGAAGGGAAATATCAAGGTAATTTAGGTGAGTTTGTTAAGTCCGTTAAAAATGCTAAGTCTATGTTAAACTCTTGAGATTTAATTTCGTCTAAAAGCTCAAAATGTTTTAATTCCAATTCCAATATAAACTCAACAAATTCTTTTCGCACTTCAAGAAAACGTTCAAGACATTTTCCTCTACTTATCCATCTCACCTCAGTAAACATAAGTAGATCAGCATACTGATTTTCGCATTCCTCAAGGAATTTCTTAAACTTACGATGAGTTAACTGTGTCCACCTCTAATTTTGTTCACTATTTTTACAACAGTCATTGTGTGAACACAATTCGTACATTTAGCACATTGGTGAATTACGCAGTGGAACGAAGGAACCATTATACCATTTTTAGTCAACTGCACAATAAAGCCATATTTTTGCCATGCATTGCGGAAGCACCATCTGTACATATGTCTGTTAATCTTGCTAGTTCGTTTGTTATTTCCAACCTGGCGTTTACCGCATCAAAAATGTCAATACTTCTCGTATTTCGATAATTCATCCAATGCAAGAGAAAAGTATGTACATTAGACCTCGCCTCAAATTTTTTTTCGAATTTTGCATTTGGTGATTGGATATATGTGTGATTTGATGTAAAAATTCATGTGGTAAAATTTGAAGTCGATCAGAGTATGCCAACCCGTGCCACAATGAGGTTAAAGTTCAAAATATATAAAAACCAATCGTTTTTTCATTGATATTATAAGTACATTGTGACATTCTGCCACCAATTTCGTTTAGCTTTTATATTCTGATTTTAGTATTTTTCCATTGCGAAATTGAGTGCGGTTGTGAAAAGTTGTTTATTAAAAGAATTAAAAATAGTACAATCAGTACAGAATTTTTATTATGCCGCTAAATAAATCTCTAAATCTTACGATCTGCTATATATACGTGCATTTGATAGGAAAATGCGAAAAAAATAGTTGGATGCAAATTACCTTCAAAACTACAAGTGTTACAATGCTTTTTTTATTATGTGCGGTGTAAAAAAAACAATTAAAGAGATTTCTGTATTAGCGTTAGAAGAAATATTGCCCTTCTGGGAAAGAGCTTGTATTCCAACGTTACACAAAAGAACATGTGTTGAAAAATTAAACAAATTATATGATGAGTGGAGAAAGGTGCAAAAAGTTTCTAAATCTAAATTTGCAAGTCATAGAAAAATGGAAGAAGATTTCAAAGAACATTTGAAAAATTTATTCGATATTGCACATGTTGATGCCTTGGAAATAATTTCTATTCAGGAGGATAGAGATCTCTTAATTAAACAAAGGGAACAAGGTCGTGTTGGCATAATGACTTCAATAGATCAAAACCTAACAAATAAAAAAAAGCGTAAGGCGGAAGAAAGCTCTGAAGTTTATATTAAAGTCAGCATGAGTAATTTTTTTCTTTCAACTTATGTTGTTCAATAATTTTTACTTTAGTCTTGCCTGTACAATTTGATGCAAGTAATGAAAGTGAATGTGAATCTAAAAAGTCTGCAGATTCGCCGACAATTGAACCAAAAAACATTAACCCGACAGAGAATCGCGTTAAGAAAAAATTCATAGATGACAGAATGTTGGCATGCATGGATGCTGGTAATATATCGACTCCACTCAGAATCCATTTTATTTCTGCGACAGCGAAAGCTTTAGGTCACAATATTGAAGATTTGGTTCTTAATTCTATAAGTTTGAGAAGACAACGCAAAGAATATCGTCAACGTCATGGCAAAGAAATTATTGAGAATTTCAAGGTAATAAAATTTATTTTAAAATTGTTATGAATATTTCACAGAATTAACATTTTTCAGATTCCTGACACATTCGTTCTACATTGGGATGGTAAACTACTTCCTGCAATCGCTGGAAAAGAAAAAGTTGACCGCCTAGCTATTGTTTTAACTGCAGAAAAATTGAAAAGTTAATGACCATTCCAATTATTGAAGTTGGATCTGGAGCAGCAATCGCACAATCAATATATGATTATTTAACGAAAATGAACATGATAAATTCATTAGAAATGGTGTGCTTTGACACAACTGCTGCCAACACTGGTCAACATAATGGGGCAGCAATGTTGCTGGAGAAAAAATTAGATCGGAGTTTGATGTGGTTACCGTGCAGGCATCATATTGCAGAAATCTTACTGCGAGCTGTTTTTGAGGTATATTTTGGAAAATCTAGTGGTCCAGAAGTTGGTATAATTGAACGTTTTTCACGGGAATGGAACACTTTTAAGTTGGAAGATTTCAAAGTTGGTATTATGGATGAAGAAGTACAACGTGCTGTAAGTGTCGAAGAATGTAACTTCAGCAAAGAGTTTTGTATTAAACATTTAGAAAAAGACCTTATTCGACATGATTATAAAGAGTTATTACAACTTACGTATATTTTTCTTGGTGGCAGCATCCCAAATTTCGCATTTCATGCACCTCGGGCAACATCCCATGCAAGATTCATGTCGAAAGCCATATATGTTTTAAAAATATATGCTTTACAAAAACAGTTTCAAATGTCTTTCAGCCAGTTCAATGGTTTGCGAAATATTTGTATATTTCTGGTACGCCTGTATGTTCCGTACTGGTTCAGAACCACTTATGCGGTCGAAGCACCAAATAATGATTTACAGCTGGTTATAAAGATTGCAAGTTATATTGACCCAAACATATCAATACCATTATTGGCAAAAATCCGAAACCACCTATGGTATTTATCGGAAGAGTTAGTTGCTCCTGCGTTTTTTGATTGAAACGTCCCCTTTGACGTAAAAAGAAAAATGGTTGCGGCACTTGCAACTGAGATCGAAACTGAGGAAGACAATGTAATTTCACTGCCTAAAAAATTTGCGCTAGTATTGAAGAATTAAAAGAATTTCAATCTAAAGATTTGAGTTGCTTTGTAACACATAAAACTAAAACTGTTTTTGCACGTTGGCAATAGACACCAATTTTTTTAACTTTGATCCCTCAAGTTGGCACGAAAGAGCAGAATACATTAAAGGCGTTCAAATTCTGAAAAATATTAATGTTGTTAATGATGCTGCTGAGAGAAAAGTAAAACTTATTACAGATTTTAACCGGTCCTTAACACATAGCGAGGAAGACAAGCAGTACTTGCTTCATGTTGTTGAGAACTACCGAAAGGAATTCCCATCATATACTAAATCGTCGCTCTTATAATAATTTAATAATATTAATTCTCTTCTTTTTTTTTAATGAAATGTTTGAATATAAAAAATTGCAAATTAAGATAACATATGAATTGCATGTTTTTTTTATAATAAATAACTTGTCATCAATAAAAAAAACGATTGTTTTCTATATATTTTGAACTTTGACCTCATTATGGCACGGGTTGGCACACTCTGATCGACTTCTAATTTTACCACATGAATTGATTGATTGATTGATTGTTTATTGAGTCTTGAAAAATTACATTACAATTTTGTTATTTTTAAACATTAATGGTATTGAAAACTTAAAATTATAAAGTAATATTTTAATTATTTTAAAAAGAAAAAAAGAAAAGAGTGCACGTGCTTAAGGCATTAGAAAAAGAAAAATTAAATAACTAAATAATTAAAAAATTACACAGAAACAACAATGTTTGCTCCCGACATTTGCATTAACTAATAGAGTAATTAATCTATTTATAATATACTTATAACTAAAACTTAAAATAAAAAAAATCTTAAAACTAAACCTTAAATCTAAAAAAAAATATAAAAATTATATATTACCCTTTATGAATGCCAGGAGTAATTCTATGATAAAAACTTTGTCCAGAAATACCACCAGAACGCTCCCGCAAAATACCTACTGCGGAAAGGTAATTTGTATTATACCAACTCATTTCATGTTCACTAAAAAGTATATCCTGCATTATATTGCCTTCAAAAAAATTGTAGTCTATCAATAAATCTCTTCATCAGATTTAAAGCATATTTGGAAATGGGACTTATTGAAGCCTTGTCATAAATAAAAACGTTTGAAAATCTTTTCAAGCGTGTTTTGTAATTTCTTTGTACACATTTTCTTAAAATATGTCTTTCAAATACTTCAATTTTTTCATAAAAGTCGGTGAAATACTGAACCAAATTGGAAAAGCGTATATTAATATCGGTCTTATACTGACCTTGTATAAAAGTATTTTAGTCTTCACCGGTAAAGATTTATTATTAAATAAGATCGAAAGAGCCCCTTTTACTCTATTAGCTTTTTCAATATTGTATGAAACATGTTTATTAAATTTAACAAGATTGTTGAAATTAATGCCAAGTTATTTTATATCATCTCTAAATGAAATTTCATTTCCATTCAATGACAACTTCAACCTTTTGCTTTCTGGAACAACTTTATAATTACATTTTCCAGATGCATTTCGTAAGCATATTGCATGACTTTTTAATACATTTATTTTTATGCCCCAAAACGAATAGAAATCATCACCGTGATTAAGATGTGATTGTGCATGTTGTAGCGCAACAAATCAAACATCAAATCACACATTTAACCAATCCCCAAATGCAAAATTCGAAAAAAAAATTCCATATAAGTGAGGCGAGGTCTAATGTACATAACATGAATTTCTTTTTTAAAAGTGATTCCACGTACTTATTAATTTCTTCGTTTCTTCGGATCACTGTATTTCGTGACACTTTCTCCAAAACAAGACATTTCCTTGCAAACTTTTTCAATAAAAATGCCATCAGAAAACGGTTTAAAGTTCTGAGCAATTCTTAAGATTGCAAATTCATTTTGTAAAGAATACAAAAAAAATCACAAAAACGTGAGTGATTAATGACCAAACAATAATTTTTCTGTGAATAATATATGTAAGTTTGAAATTTAAAACTAACACCAATTTTTTTAATGTTTTTGGAAACACGCTCATCCTTATTTCAGTAGACGTCTACGTCACGTCAACACAATACCAAAAAATTGGAGCTTGTCTAGTCTACTCGCTTTAGAGAACAATTTTGTTCAAATGAAAGTGTAGTTCTGTTCTATAAGGCCTAGAAAATAACATGAGCCTGTCAATAGTAGTCAGTTGTTTTGGACAACGGGTAGACAAGCCCAAATTTTTTTGGTATTGTTGACGTGACGTCGATGTCGCCAACTGGAATAATGGTGACTTTTATAAACGGTATCATACGTTAAACAAAACAAAATCTACATTGATGATGACTGCCGCCATGGTAGAATAATACAGGTAGTGTCGAAGCAACAACAACACTGCTTTTAGGTTCGAAGCTGTCAAAAAGCACAAAAGTAAAATGGCAAAAAATTTTATATTCACATGTGTGTTTGGTTGCATTTTCTGATCTATAAATAATTTTGTTTCTTTTCCATTTCTTATTTGCATTTGAAACAAATGTTCGAGTGCTTTTTTAGTACATAATCATATTTTGATTGCTGCGAACCCAAAAAAAGGCCGTTAACGCTTCGCTACTACCTGTATTATTCTACCATGGCTGTCGTAATTGTTTACCAGCAAAGCATACGAAAGTGTTGTTGCTTGTATACAATGAAGAACGACAATAAAAAACTAATAAGACAAATTTGTTTGTGTATTTCGTATTGCTAGGGCTGAGAGCAGCACGCGTGTATTAAAACACACAGACGATAACTGAGAACTTTTACAAAAACAAATGAACACTAAGAGCGTAGGCTTGGGCACCCTTGGTATAAAGGCTTAAACTGTATTGAGATCTAAAAAGTTAAATATTTTTTAATAAATTTTGAATATTCTAAAAGATCTATTCAAAAGATACCAATATTGGTCATATGCGTTTAGAAATGTAGTGGAAATTCATATATATATATATATATATATATATGAAAACTCCGGAGTCCCTTAACTCGAAAACTATGCGTTGCCCCCATTTTTTTATTTAATATTTTCTTCCTATTTTTCCATTTTCTACCCCCCTGTCCAATTTTTATTATTGTTATTTTTTTTAGCTGTCACTAAACAGGACTTGTTCCCAAATTTGCATTGTCAATTGTTTGCATAAACTTTTGAAGACGAAAATTGCAGCCGTGTTTTTTATCGAACAGAATACCCGCCATTGTCAATTTTTAGGTCGTATTTTAAAAAAGTGCTTATTTTAATAACAGCATCGTATATTATTAAAACTTTTGCTAAAATAAGAAGAAAATATGTATGGCATGCTTTTTGATAACGTTTAATGTTTTAACCGGTTAGTTGTAAACTTCACGATGAAGATGAGCACATTCTTATTTGTCTACGCTTGTATAATTCATTTTGTTTTTACGTATCTAATACAAAGTTTTGCGTTAAAATCTAATGGCAATTTTCCGCTCAATATGTGACACCATGAATACAACAGTCCCAGCTACAAAATCTATTTACGGCCTGTAAAACCAAAATAACAAAAAGAAAACATTTTCTAAGGATGCTGTTATTATTGTAAAATTGTGATCTCCTTACGATAAAAATTTCTTTTAAAAAGCACTGGCGAATTTTAAAAAAATTAATAGAGCTTTTGTTTCGTCTGTGTCACATTGGTTTCAACTCTGAAAATAAATTTTATATCAATGAAAACCTTACAAAATCTAATTTTAAAGTATTCCGTGCTGCAGTTAGACATAAAAAGAGAAATCGTATTCACAGCGCTTTTACTATGCGCGGATTCGTCTATATCAAAAAGACTGCCGATGACAGCATTCTGCAAGTCGATGACAAACAGTTGGAGCAGTTATTTCCTGTTTCGGAGCAGCCAGTTGATGATTTTGAAAGCCGTGGGTAAAGCCACTTTTTTTAATGCACTTTTGTTTAAAACACTTTTTAGTGTCAAGTTTTGTTTTAGAAACTTTTAGTGTCTAACTTCATATCATTTTTTGCATTTATATTTATCCTTAAAATTTTACTTATGATTTTAATACTAATAATTTTTATAAATATGGTTCCTGAAAATATTTTTGTATGCATTGCTTACTTTTTAAATAGACATGCTCAGGTTTAGAGGTTCAAATTCTAGAGACTGTGTATACAGCATGCTCAGGGTTCTTGGTAAACAACGGTCTGGCCTTAATATCGTGCACTTAAATGCACAGAGTTTAAACAACAAAATTGATGAATTTAAATATTTATTTGTATCATCAGGTATCAATATCATTTGCGTATCTGAAACATGGTTTCCTTTGGATGTTCGTGACTCAGTGTATAACTTACAAGTCTTTAGACTTTACAGATCTGACAGGAAAATTATCGTTAATAATGTTGAAACCAAAGCCAAAGTTGGTGGAGTCGCAATATATGTATGTACGCAACGGTATTCCTTGCGAAGTGAAGCTTATAACTAAAATTGGCAGTGAAATCGAATATTTATTTCTTGATATTTCAACAGTCGACAAGAAGAAGCTTTTATTAAGTAGTGTGTATAGGTAGTATGGATGTGTATCCTTTCATTTCTATTCTTGAAGAAATTTGCATTAAATATGATGATATTGTTATCATTGGTGACTTTAATAATAATATCTTAGTGGATAACCCGTTAATCGACCCTATGCAGTCTCTTAATCTTTATCCTCTAAATGTTTCTTTACCAACTCATTTTCATACTACATCGTCTAGTTTGATTGATCTAGTATCTGTTAATCATAAACCAAAACCACTTCTCTATGATCAAATTCCAGCATCTGTCTTTTCCAACCATGATATTATCTTTTTGAGTTATGACTTGTCCTTGATTGTTGAGGACAAATACATATATTACAAATCGTGATTATCATAAGATTAATTACACATTGTTAAATTAAAATATTGATATCTCTTGGGACCAAATCTATCAAATGGACAATGTAAATGATCAACTCTCTTTAATTGAAGAAAATATTCGATTACTGTATGATAGGTGTGTTCCAATTAAAACCAATCTTATCAAAGCTAATCAGCCACCTTGGTTTAGTCGTGAGATAAAACTTCTTATTGAAAAGCGTGATACTGCTTATAGTCGATGGAAGAGATACAAAACAGATGATCTGAAAGCTATTCACAAATCTGCTCGTAGAGAGGTTCAAAATCGAATAAAACATGCAAAGATTGTTTTATCATAAAGTTTTCTTCTGCTTTAAGCAGGGTACTCTGTTCATCATTTCGTGCGAACTGCTGTCAAAAGTCCATATAAAAAAATTCATGCGAAATAATTGCAAAATAATATGGCCGAAGTTGTACTCTGTTCAACTTATGAAAACATACGAAATGTTTCTGGCAGCATTATTTTTTCAACCACAACATGTTTCTAGCAACATATTTTCAACTGCGAAATAATGTAAGCACCACTTATTTCGTGCGGAATTGCAAACAACAGATGATCAGATTTTACTTAGCAGCGAATTCAGGCCTATTTTCATCCTTCCATTCTTATCCAAAGTTATGGAAAACCTTATTGCCAAACAAATCAATCACTACTTGGAGTTTAACAATTTTCTGTCTGATAGGCAATCTGGTTTTATGAAAGCCAGAAGCTGTACTACAGGTCTTGTGGGTGTGGTTCAAGATCTGAGATCGAATTTGGATGAAAATATGATATCTTTTTTAGTACTTCTGGACCACAGTAAAGCATTTGATGCGGTAGTTTATAACACTTTAATATTAAAGCTACAAAAACTTTTTTACTTTTCAAGTTTAGCCTGTAGTCTTATATGTTCCTATCTTATGGACAGGTCTCAACGTGTTCATCTAAATAACAAGATCTCAAATTCACTTAATGTTAATAAAGGATTTTCCCAAGGTTCTATACTGGGACCTCTTTTATTCTGTACATATAATTATTCTATACAATATTGATTTACCTGATTTTATAATTAACGGTAAAGTTCATATGTACGCTGATGACGTGCAGCTTTACATGAGTACACGTATCGAAAATTTGATGTCGACTGTAACCAATATCAATAGTGATTTGAACAAAATTGATAGCTGGGCTAATGCAAATGGGCTCTGTATTAATCCCTCAAAGTCTAAATGCATTTTGCTTTCAAAATATAATAGAGAGTTTGACGTACCTGAGCTAACTATCAAAGGAAACAAAATTGACAAAAACAAAATCTGCATCCAATCTTAGAGTTGTCTTTAATAATCGTTTAACGTGGTCAAATCATATTAGTGTCATTGTGGGTAGAGTCTACAGCATGCTTCGTAACTTGTGGGCAGTCATAGATTCAACCACATACATCATATGTACGTATGCAACTTGCAAAAACTTATTTAGTTCCCGTACTTCTATATGGCTGTGATATATTTGCCAACTGTGACAGCGATGATCTAAGAAAACTTAACGTTACCTATAAAAAGTATAGCAAGATAGGTATTCTTACAAGGGCGTCGGTACCATATTTTTCGACTTAAATTTGAAAATTTATTAAAATTTAAATGCCTCGTGTTTTTACATAAGATAATTACGTCTAAGCAGCCAATATATTTGTTTAGTAGGATAAAATTTGCAAGATCTAATCGAGGGAGGAAAATCATACAATATTGATTTAAGAGCCTGGTGTCACAACGACAGTTTTTTATATATACAAAAAACTGTCTATATACATATATAAAAAACTATATTATATATATAAAACTATATTCAAAATGAAGGCAATGCAAAGTTGTTTAAAAAGGAGTTATATAAAATCTTTGCATAATGCTATATATCAGCTTTAATGCATTTTTTTATATTTTCATTATTTGATTTTTTATGTTTATAATGTTCATATTATATGTTTAGTTGTACTCTTGGTTTTTAATTTGATTATTTCACTAGCACTGTCATTTATAAGATTAATATCTTGTTGTGTTAGGTTACAACTTTTGAAAATAAATACAGAAATAAATAAATATAAAAAAATAAATAAATAAAAATATCCAAGGTAAAAAATTTTCTCTTCTAAATTCAAGGTCCCATTTTTGAAACATTAGCGGAAAGTGCAATATTATTTAAATGATTTTTTTAGAAATGGCTTCAAGAAAACTTTTAGCTAATTCTGAGCTTACTGCGTTGATGGAAGATGATGAATTTTCGGCAAAACATAGAAAATGAGGATCATAATTACGTTAATGTTGCCATTATACCGCCAGGAAACAGGCAGCAGACGTTGGAGTATGTACTGTTTTCGACTCAATGCCGAGAAACAGATTCCGAGAAATAAAGCGTTATATTCATTTAAATGATAACAGAAAACTTGTAAAAACAGACTAATTTTACAAGGAAAACACCTAACTAAAATGTATTTGCAGGGTAAGCCTATCAAATTTGGTTATATAAGATTTGGTGTTTATGCAGCTCAAGTGGATACCTCTACAATTTTAAACTTTACGGAGTTAAATCAGATAACACATATGAAGGTCCCCTAGGCTCCAAAGTAGTAAAAATCCTGGTAGATGTTATTCCACCCGATACCAAGCAGGATCATGAAGTTTGGTAATTTCTTTACGAGCCACTGACTTTTAAAAGACTTAGGGTAAGTTAAACTAAAGGCAACAGGAACTATTCGTGACAATAGAACAAAGCAGAGTCCTCTAATGCCATGTAAGGAAATAGGGAAGAAAAAAGAAAGAGGATATCATGAAATGCGATTTGATAGAGAAAGAAATAGAGTTAGTTCGTTGGAAAGTCAAAAAAAGTAGTGAAAATGGCTTTAAAATGATATCAATATTGGCCAAATACGTTTATAAATGCAGTGGAAAATCACATAGTTATATATATATGGAAACTTCGGAGGCCCATAACTCGGGAACTATACGTTTCCCCCAATTTTTTATTTTACATTTTCTTCTTATTTCACCATTTTCTACACCGCTATATATATTTTTTTCTTTTTGGACCTGTGTCAATAAACTAGACTTGGGCCAAAAAAATCAAATGGAACAAATGACTTTACTTGGTCAATAAGACAACTGAATGGCAAAGTTTGTTTTTTAGCACATATGAATTACGGCGAGTAATGGGTTAAATATTAAAAAAAATCGGCTTTTAAGATGTACTCAATATCATACAATAACTACATACCATCTTATAGACTTGTTTTTGTAAATAATAGAAATTTTATTTCGTCTTATCAGCGAGCTCAACTCCTTTTGCTTTTGATCAATTCTCCACTTGGGTTGTTTGTTTCGATCATTATGACCAATCGCTCTAACATTATGGTTTCTTGCTGTAACAGCATCATTCATAAGTGCATCGTCGTAATCATTATCATCACTATATTCATCACTGCTAATACTGCTAATAAGGTGCTCCTTTTCTTCACCCATATCCATCTTGACAAAAACAAAAAGATTGGAACACGGACAGCGAAGCCGAAAGAATATCAGCGGCGGCTCAGCCGGCACATTCAGCGTTGCCGATATCACACCAAAGTATCATATTACCCTTTTACCATGCTTATCGCCACGGGGGAAAACTATATAAGATTATTTTCCAATTACGTCTATACGCACAGGCAACGTTAAAAAAATTAAAAAAATATTTTACATTCTTTGTGGTTTTATTTTCTGTATTACCGTATTTTGCACAAGCTGCTTGTGGTACTTTATTCTTCCCAACACGGAATGACTGATTTTTGCAAACCCCCAAACTAATAATCATACTGGAGCTAAAAACTTGCTATTTACAAAGCACACACAAACCACAATTTTTCCAAAATTATATTACGATTTTATTTTTTTTGTTTTTCTATTTTCCCTTCTTCGCAGCATTAAGTTTTTAAAGATGTCTCATTGTGCAACCACCGGCACTTTAGCTAATTTGGACCATTTGCAAATGTCATTTTTTACATGTCTGATAGTAGTTTGTGCTTATCATACATTTTGAGTTTCTTTATTTATCCCTAGGTATTATCTCTATGAATTATAGCAAAAATAGTATTTTTTGTGGAACGAAAAATATTTTTATTTTTAAAACTTTGTTCAACAAAAAACTTTTG
Organism: Gymnocheta viridis; assembly: GCA_956483585.1. Classification (NCBI taxonomy): domain Eukaryota; kingdom Metazoa; phylum Arthropoda; class Insecta; order Diptera; family Tachinidae; genus Gymnocheta; species Gymnocheta viridis. The sequence goes on from OY101444.1 coordinate 46,656,950, forward strand.
GGCTATATAAATTGTATACCAAATTGAAGGCATTAATGTCTCCTTTCACGTGCAAGTGGTACCATCCAGGAAGAATTCCTAGATTTTGAATTATACCAAAAATAGTATTCTTTGTGGAACGAAAAATATTTTTATTTTTAAAACTTTGTGCAAGAAAAAACTTTTGGGCTATATAAGTTGTATACCAAATTGAAGGCATTAATGTCTCCTTTCACGTGCAAGTGGTCCCATCCAGGAAGAATTCGTGGATTTTGAATTATACCAAAAATAGTATTTTTTGTGGAACGAAAAATATTTTTATTTTTAAAACTTTGTTCAACAAAAAACTTTTGGGCTATATAAGTATACCGAATTGAAGGCATCAATGTCTTCTTTAACATGCAAGTGGTCCCACCTAGGAAGAATTCCTGGATTTCGTTTAAGAATGAAATATATAATAAGGGTAATGTATCTAGATACGGAATGTAACGATATTTCCAGGTATTCGGTGTTACATAAATTAATTTACTTAAAACTTAATAGTCTGCTATAAGTATTTCATCATAATTCATTGTATTGTTTTAACAAATTTATGATCTATTCTTATTAATAAAGAATATTGAAATTGTTTGTTAAGTTAGTCCCAATAATTGACTACTCATTTAAGTGTCACTTATCTTTAAATGCCACTTATGTACCAATTACATATTTTCAGTACAAAATTATGTGACATTTAAATGAAACTTAAATGGCAATTCTTCTGCATTTAAAGTCCATTTAAGTTTTGCACACATACATACACAAACATATGTTTTTGCTTGCGTGTTGGTGTTTCGCGCAATAAAGTAAACAAATAATTTGCGGCCTTTAAAAAATCAACATCTTTCGGAGTAAAATTTGTACTTCTTTTATTAATATTATTCTTTTTCATGGTTTTTAAAATTGTTTTAAACTTTTAAAACATTGCAGCAACCTATCATTGTTGTTATTTTCAGCTTGAAAAAAATCCACATTAGAAATTTTTCTATAACTTTGTTCAACAACTGTTTCTCTTAGAAAATTTAGAGAATTTCGTGAGGCTGCCACATTTTTATCGTAATTAAATACAAACAATAATTTCACACTGAAAAACTCAAACTGTATTTAAATGCAACTTAAATTTAAGTGGCAATTAACTAAATGGCATTTAAATGCGAAGTCAATTATTGGCCCTTAGTTTGTTAACTTTAAAATCCTCTCTCATATAAGAAAGAAGAAGATCATATATTCAGAATAAAATAGCTGTTTTAGATGGATGCTGAAAGAAAATCCACTTATTAAACTTGGTAGCACTAAAATTTGGCTCCGCAAACTGCAAAGAGAGAACATATTTTTCGCTCTCTTCAAAATGAGCGAAACAGATTTAGTTTGTTAACTTAGTTTTTTATCTTCACGGAGATGTAGTTGCAACCATGGTGAAACAAACAGGTTTCATTACTACGCCATATGAACATTTTTTGCTCTAGCATTGTTTTTCCAATCTTTTGTAAGTTTTGTTTATATTAGAGGTGGGCACCGCTCACGTGATTAGTGTGAGTCATCGTAATTAATTTTTGGTTTCAATTATGTGAGCGTGCATGAGCGCGAGTACAAAGAAATTGAGCGTGCATAAGTAGATTTTTGACGTGATGCTTCGTGATTTTTTTCGCTATATTGTTATTTTTTCATATACTTTTGTTATTAACATTTCTACGTTATTACTTAAATTTTTTTTAAGTTTATGTTGAAAGGAATTGTTTGGCACAAGTTCAAATCTTACTTTACTCATTCCTTTATTAATTTTATGTGTTGTTTATAGAATCCAAGCAATCGAATTGAGTGAACAATTTGTATGGAAACCACTCGAATAACTGAGTGATTTTCATACAAATTGATCACTCAATTCGATTGCTTTCATTCTATAAGCAGCACATCCGAAATTTTTTTGATAAACTAAAATTCGCAGCAATTAAAAACCTAACCGGAGTCCATCACACTTGAAAGTAATTAAATTCTAGTTTCATTTGATGTAGTGTCATTATTTACCAACATCCCAACACATATCGCCATTAAAAATATCATGAGGAAATGGAATAAATTTCAAACTTTACGAAAATTCCCAAATCCAATTTTATTAAAATATTGTCTCAATGACAACAACTACTTCAAGTATGAAGGAAAAATATACAACCAAATTTTCGGAATGCCAATGGGAAATGGGAAATAAAAATATTTATTTAAAATATATAGTAAAGTACGTAGATGATATAAATGATATCTACAAGTATTGAATAAATACTACTAAAAAATACAATTTACTGTTGAGATGGAGAAAAATTATATATTACCAACTTGGACATTATGCTGCACAGAAAAGATAACAAAATTATATGTGATTGGTATTCAATAGCATCAGGAAGGCTGATGAATTTCAATTCAACACAACCAAAATCACAAATAATTAATACAGCAAAAAGTTTTATTTTTAGAGTACTAAGCATCAGTGATAAGCAATTTCACAGTAAAAATACAAATAAAATTACAAAAATAGTTAAAGAAAATAGCTTTCCAGTAAATCTTGTAAACAATCTAATACATGACACTAAAAACAAACATAAAAACTACAATTTACAAAATCATACAAATAATAACAATGAGGAACAAAAATTTTTTTACTGTGTATCATTTATACTAGGCTTAACAAACAACAAAAAGTTAAAAACAATAATAAAAAAAGAAAACTTTAAGTTAGCTTTCAAACCAAATTCAACACTCAATAAAATATTCACCAACATGAAAATCAACAAACAACAACAATGTAATGTTGTTTAAGAAGTCAAATGCAAAGGAAATGAACAAAGCTGTAATTTAGTATATATAGGAATAACAAAAAGATCATTGGCAACAAGAACGTGCGAACATACAAACGATATCAACAAACAGAAAGAGTCAACAGCACTATCACAGCACATACTTAACAGCAGATTTTGAAAATGTTAAAATACTTGACATAGAAAACAAAGGGAGGAAAAGATACACCATAGAAAGCTTGCGAATACAACAAAACATCGACAGAACTATGAATCTAATATCAACACCAGCTATAGTGTTGCAATAAGTAAATTTTAACTGTGATATTAAATTTATACAGCCGCTTTAACTAATTAATGTTATAATTAATTTTTCTAGTTTTGTTACTAATTTTCTGAAAAAAAAAATATATAATTAATTAAAGAGTTAAAAAACTTTTGTTTGTTGAGGGTTTTTAGCTAGTCTATATACACGCATTTCATTGGTGCTTAAGCCAAATCATCAGTAGACCTTAAACCTAATTTTTAAATGTTTCAAACCTCTTTACTTATACAAAAACCTTTGAAAACTCAATGAGAGTTATAAAAATTACAATAGTATAAGCATAGTATGTGTTGGCGGCACCGAGTCTACCTGTAGCAGGAAATCAACAGTCTGGCAGCACGAGAGTGAAAGAAAGAAGAAAAAAACAGATCTTAATACCGAGAGTTTTGTTTTCTACATCTGTAGCCTTTTAGCCTTCGTGAATATAAATTTATGAAAAATCGTTTTCTATGAAAATAAATATAATTAAATAGTTGCTAGATATAAATTTGGAGTGTTTTATTACACAGCAGCTATATTGGTGACCCCTGTTTATACGCAGAAGTGTTGTGCGTATTAGAAAGGGAAAAATCAAATTTTTTTTTGCAAAGGCGTCTGAAAATTTTTTCTTAGAAGCTGCGCAGCCACTGCATATTTAAAATGTTTTAACGTTTTTCTGCAAAATAGTCGTCAAGGTCAATTTTGCTTATGAATACACAACCTCACAATTTAAGGCAACAACAACCTGTAAATTATAAAGAAGCCTCATCAAGCAGTGACGATAGTGAATTTTTCGAGACAGACGACGCAAACATGGCAGAGCTGCAAAATGTTATTGCACAAATGGAGGCACTTCAACGTGAAGTAAATTCCCTTCGAGAAGCTCATGGAGGCGAAAATGATGGTGCACGAGCAAATTTTCAAAAAGTGCATATTCCAAAATTCAACAAATTAAATCCGCACTTGTGGTTTGCGCAAATTGAAAGATCGTTTGGGTTGTGTGGCGTCACAGCTGATGCTGACAAATTTGATTTGGTTTCTGTACGCCTTGAGGACGACATTCTTTTATCTATTGAAGATCTAATTACAAATCCTCCACAGAATGACAAATTTGCGATTTTAAAGGACAGACTAATTTCAAAATTTGCAGAATCTTCTGAGTCTAAACTACGCCGTTTATTACAAGGTGGTGAAACTGCCGGTATGAAGCCTTCAGAAGTTTTAGATCACATGAAACGTCTTGCACCTGGTAAAGGTAATGAAGCAATAATCCGCACAATTTTTCTGGGCCAAATGCCAGAATCTATTCGTCCATTTTTGACTATTTGGGAAGAGGAGGATTTGAACAAACTAGCCAAAATGGCCGACAAAATGTTGGATGCCAACAGCAACATGGTAAGTGCTATATCATCAGTGCCTACACGTACCGACACACAAATTTCAGTAGACGCAGTATCTACTCACATGTCCCTGGCAGATGTGTGTCAGGCGACTAAAGTTTTATCTGACAAAGTTGATAAAATGCAGTTAAAATCGGCAAATAATATCAACCGTCGTCAGCGATCTAGATCTCGAAGTCATTCACGAGCTAATGATAACACAAATGAAATCCAGCTGTGCTGGTACCACAAAAAGTTTGGTGATGCAGCACAACATTGTAAATCAGATTGTCCTCGTTACAATTCCAATTCGGAAAACTAATGGGGCTGTCGCCAATCAACGCAATTGGTAACCTAATGGAGGAGAATCGTTTACACGTTTTTGACAAATCTACTAAGTCTTGCTTTTTAATTGATTCCGGATCAGTGGTATCAGTAGTACCCCCATCTTTAATCAAAGTCAAACTCACACCGTCTTCAGTAAAGCTTCTTGCTGCTAATCACAGTGAAATACAAACGTATGGTTATTGTGTTTTCAAGCTAGACCTAGGTCTCCGTCGTGAATTTAAATGGTTATTTATTATTGCTGATGTTTCAACGCCCATATTGGGGGCCGACTTTTTAATATTTACAATTTGCTCATCGATCTCAAACAAAAGTGTATAATTGATAAAACTACAAGTTTATCAAGTCATGGTGAAATTCGTAAAACGAAAGATTTTGGTATTTCAACCATAACAACAACAACAAGAACACCCTTTTCAAAACTAATTGGAGAATTTATTGACATTACAACAACAACTTTAACCCGCAAACGTACATCTGATGCAATTGTGATTCACCACATTGAAACTACTGGTAAACCAGTTGCTTATCGTCCTCGGAGATTGTCTGGTGAAAAACTTGCTGTCGCAAAAGCTGAAATTGATTTTTTACTAGATCAGGGCATCTGCCGCCCTTCGAAAAGTCCTTGGGCCAGTCCAATTCATATGGTCGCTAAAAAAACTGGTGGATGGCGAGCGTGTGGGGATTATCGGAAGCTGAATTCTCAAACTGTTCCGGACCGGTACCCTATAGCCAACATTAATGACTTTTCAGAGAAATTGCATGGTAAGTCTATTTTTACTACTATTGACCTTGTCAGGGCCTACTACCAAATACCAATGGCCGAGGAAGACGTCCAAAAAACAGCTGTTTGTACACCTTTTGGTCTGGTAGAATTTTTATACATGCCTTTTGGATTACGGAATGCCACCCAGACGTTCCAAAGGTTTATGGATTCCGTTTTAAGAGGTTTAGATTTCGTTTATTGCTACATTGACGATATTATTATCATGTCTAAATCAAGCGAAGAACACGAATGTCACTTACGTCAAATTTTTGATCGTCTTCGTCTTTATGGCTTAACCATCAATGTTGATAAATGTCATTTCGGACAATCGGAGGTACAATTTCTTGGTTACGTCATCAATGGTAGTGGTTGTCGACCACCAACTGATCGTATCACTGCTATCGAAAATTACGGCAAACCTGAAACCATATGTGAACTACGCAGATTTCTTGGTGTTATCAATTACTATCGACGATGCATTCCTCATGCCGCTCAACTACAAGCACCACTTAACAATTTTCTTACTAACTCTAAAAAAAATGACAAAAGAAAAATTCCGTGGACAACTGAAGCTGATGATGCATTTTTAAATTGTAAACAAAGTTTAAGTGAAGCCACAATGCTAGCACACCCAGCCCCAAATTCATACCTAGCTCTTGTAACGGACGCTTCTGATACAGCTATTGGAGCTGTGCTTGAACAAAAATTTGAAGATTCGTGGAGACCACTCGGTTTCTTTTCGAAAAAATTATCAAGTGCCGAGAAAAATTATAGTACTTATGACAGAGAATTACTTGCGATTTATGATGCCGTAAAATATTTCCGTCATATGCTAGAAGCCCGTCATTTTGTAATAAAAACGGACCACTTGTTTATGCATTTTCGCAGAAACCTGAAAAGGCATCGCCTCGTCAACTGAGACACCTTGATTTTATATCACAATTCACAACAGAAATGATTTATTTGTCAGGTCCTGAAAATACAGTTGCAGACGCACTGTCCCGGCTCAACGCAATTTCAATGCCATCAACAATTTCCATTGAAGAACTTCAATCAGCACAAGAAGTAGATGATGAGTTGAAAACCTTATTGGAAAGCAACAATTCTTTAAAACTTCAGATCGTTCATTTTGATTCTTCAGCCGTTTACTGTGATGTTTCAACTGGTTACGTTCGTCCCTACGTTCCTGAAAAACTACGTCAACAAATTTTTAATTCTATACACAATCTTTCTCACCCAAGTGGTAAAGCCAGTCTTCAACAAATTCGCAACAGATACGTATGGCCTGGAATGAAAAAACAAATCATCAACTGGTCCCGAAATTGTTTGCTATGCCAAAGAGCGAAAATTACCAGACACAACCGTTTTACACCAAATAAAATTGATGTTCCGGACAACCGTTTTGATCATGTGCATTTGGACATCGTAGTGATGCCTCTTGTGCAGGGTTATAGATATTGCCTCACGATGATTGACCGATTTTCCCGTTGGCCCGAATCCGTGCCTCTAAAGGATATGTCAGCACAAACTGTCGCAACAGCATTTTGGTCCCATTGGATTTCTCGATTTGGTTGCCCTAAAACCATTACAACCGACCAAGGTACACAATTTGAATCCGGCCTTTTTAAAGCCCTTGTCAACTTTACTGGTTCGAAACGTTCCCGTACAACAGCCTACCATCCACAGTCGAACGGCATGATAAAGAGATGGCATAGAACGTTCAAAGCTGCTTTAATGTGTCATCCCAACGTATCTTGGGTAGATATACTTCCAACAGTATTACTCGGTTTGAGAACAGCTTTCAAAGAAGATCTTCAAGCTTCGGCATCCGATCTACTTTATGGTGGTCCAATCGTCTTCCAAATGAATTTTTCGCCGAATCCGACACACCTGTCGATTCCGTAGAATTTTTGAAAAAACTTCGACAATATTTTAATCTACTACGGCCTACACCTGCTGCCCATCACAACAAAAACAAAATGTTTGTATTTAAAAATCTTCATGATTGTGATTGTTTTCCTATGATGCCGTTCGAGAACCTCTTCAGACACCATACACTGGTCCTTATGAAGTGGTACAACGCATTTCCGACCGATTATACACAATTCGAATAAAAAATAAAGATGTCAACATATCTGCAGATAGATTGAAACCAGCTTTCATCACAAATGATACTCAACCTGTTGTAACTCGAACACCAAGTACAACATCAACTAGTCAAAATACTCAAACACCTCAAAGTACAACATCTTCACCTCAACTTCCAGCGGAAAATGTGTCAGAACCAAGTTCTCCTCCCAGAAGAATATCGTTCCAATCAGATCCTGACTTTGTCACTGGAGAGGGAGTGGATGTGGCGGCACCGAGTCTGCCTGTAGCAGGAAATCAACAGTCTGGCAGCACGAGAGTGAAAGAAAGAAGAAAAAAACAGATCTTAATACCGAGAGTTTTGTTTTCTACATCTGTAGCCTTTTAGCCTTCGTGAATATAAATTTATGAAAAATCGTTTTCTATGAAAATAAATATAATTAAATAGTTGCTAGATATAAATTTGGAGTGTTTTATTACACAGCAGCTATATATGCTTTGAAACTTATTCAAAAATCCCAACAAACAAATTATTATATTCGATATGAATCTATTTTATTTTCTTTACAACCTTTTTTACAATTAAAAGTTTTTGTATAAGTAAAGAGGTTTGAAACATCTAAAAATTAGGTTTAAGGTGTACTGATGATTTGGCTTAAGCACCAATGAAATGCATGTATATAGACTAGCTAAAAACCCTCAACAAACAAAAGTTTTTTAAATCTTTGAAAAAAGATATCGAGGCAATCTCGATTAATATAAATTTTATAATTAATTAATTTACTGTTAACTCTTACTATATAAGTATGTCATGAGTTTAGTGTGATTATATGTAATTTATAAACGTTTTTTAATTTAAAATAGACGAAACCCTTGATAAAGTCAACAAACAATTGACGAAACGTTGGGTAAAAATGTAATAAAAAAATCTTTTATTGACATCAACTACGTTAGGCCTTATTAGCTAAAGATTTAATAATCGATAAACACTAAAATTATTTTTATTTAGAAAGTATTATTGGAACAGTTTATTCATCAGACTAGCAGAATTGATCAGTGATAATAATATTTTTTTTAATATTTAAATTTTTTTTCGTGATTATTTAGTGTGAGTTTTCGTGATTGCGTCACTTTTTTTGCCAAAAATATAAGGACGTGCATGAGTAAAATTTTTTATCGTGAGCGCGGGTGAGAAATCACACACGATCGCATCTCTAGTTTATATTTACAAAATATCGAAGCTTTTGTTTGTTCAATTTGTGTTTATTTTTTTATTAAAATTTTCAATTTTCAAATACTTTCAAAGAAATCCATACTTCCTTCTCTTGCTCATTTGTAGCGTCCAAAAAATTCAATGGTTTCTGTTAACTTATATTATTTAATTTTTGCTTACAATAATTTTTGATTTTACACAAACAAAATTTCTTTTTTTTGTTGTAGTTGTGGCCCTAATACTGCCACCTGTTTATTTTATCATGGTTGCAGCCATGATCCAATAATAATAAGGTCTATGCAACTTTACAACAAACACAACAACAAAGAACCCACCATCATGAGTTAGTCAAAAACAGCACGCACAAAACTGATCACGTACCAAACAAATGCTAGTTTAAAAGGGTACTGTTGGCTGAAGTAGTTATCGTGTTGACTGCAAAGCAAATAATGTCTAAGAACGTGGGTTCGAGCCCAGCTTCAGACAAGTCATAGGTTAGGTTAAGTTGCACAGGCTGCCGATTTCAAGCAACCGGCCCACTTGGGTCCAGAAGAATAGGTCCCTTTGTGATGCCCGTTATGGACAGCGAGAAAAATAAAAATATTGGCTATCCTATATTGTTGTCAGTATTGAACCAACCGGTTTTCCGAATAAACTTGTTTATTCCCTTCAGATTGCATTCCGTAAGGTCTGCGAGTTCGGGTAAAGTTGAGTTACCTAGATACATGGCTCTGTAATGAGACAGAGCTGGACATTGACAGAGGAGGTGCTTTACGGTTTCTTCCTCCTCCTCATTATGACAACTTCTACAGAAGTCGTTGAAAGGGAGATTTAGTCTATTTGCGTGGGCACCTATAAAGTAGTGCCCTGTTAGGACAGCCACAAGTATACGTAGCTGATGTCGAGGGATCCCCAGTATAATGGCTGATTTTGCTCGATCATATTGGGGCCAGGTTAATCTGAAGACAGCACATGTGAGTTCATTGAACCATCTAGCTTGTGCTAACCCTATAAGTTTCTGCTGAATGAGGATTTTGTAGCTTTTTAGTGGGGCTCCCACTAGCCGGTCGGTGTCCAATTTTTGTAAACGAGATCCCTCCCTGGCTAGCTTGTGCGCAATTATATTGCCAGGCACATTCGCATGCCCTGGTACCCAGATTAGCTCGAGGTTGGAATGTGACGCCATCTCGTTTAGGGATGTCCGGCATTCCTTTACCAGTTCAGATGTTGTGTAAACACCCGATAGAGCGTTCAACGCAGCCTTACTATCGGTACATATACGAATATCCTGCCTATATACTCTATTGTACCTTAACCAGTTAGCTGCCCTTTTTATGGCCGATATTTCGGCTTGAGTTATGCTAAAAAATCTGTAAGCTTGAAACGTATCCTCTGCTGAAATTGAGGAATGTATATGCCCCCTCCCACCCCTGCACCTGATTTGGATCTGTCAGTGTAAACCTCAAGCACTTCCCCTCGGTAGTTAGGATCAATGAATGGAGGGAGAGTATCTGAGATTGACACTGCGAATCTTTTCTCAGGCATAAGGTAGGGAGAACGGTAGTCTATAAGTTCGGAGAGGTTTTCGAACTGTCCTATAATATTCGCATGTCCATCACCTAGTGATTTCCATGTTCCGGCGGCACTGAGCCTAACTGCCGAGTTCATAGCCAGTTGTTTGAGCATTAGATCGGCAGGAAGCCAGTGTAACATTGTGAACAAGGCTTTTGATGGGGTGGTGCGAGGTGCGCCTGTAATCATCAAGGCCGATGTTCTTAGAATTCTGTCAATGATTTTAGAATAGGTGGATTTGCCTAGGGCCAGTCACCAGACGATTGCACCATACATTAATATGGGCTTTACGACCATTTCAAAGAGCCAGTTGGCCGTTTTGGGGTTAATACCCCATATGTTGCCTATGGCGTTTTTGCAGGTATAGAGGACAATAGCGGATTTCGCTGCTCTTGCTTGTACGTTTAGGTTCCACGATAACTTAGAGTCTAGGACGATACCTAGATACTTAGCATTATCGGTTAACCTTAGCGTGACTCCGTTAAGAGTTGGTAAAGTGAAGTACGGTATTTTGTATTTTCTCGTGAAGAGTACGAGCTCCGTCTTTATTGGGTTAACGTTGAGTCCATTACTGATACACCATCTGGTAATGTGATCCAAGGCTGACTGTAGACGATGCAAGATTGTGTCTGGGTACTTACCCGACACTACTACTGCAACGTCATCTGCGTAGGCTACTGTTTTAAATCTGTTTGAGTCTAGCTCCACCAGTACCGTGTTTATGGCAAGGTTCCACAGGATTGGAGATAAAACCCCTCCTTGCGGCGTTCCTCGCTTTGCAACTTTATAAATTGTTGAGGATCCCATCGTAGATGTGATGACCCTATTAGTCAATAATTCTTTGATGAGATTGCTTATAGACTGGTTTACGTTCAGTCTTGCCAGAGCCATGATGATGGTTTCTGGGTTGATGTTGTTGAAGGCATGTCTAGAAAGGCCGCCAGAGCCAATTCGTTATGCTTTATGGATTTTTCAATGTAACCAACAAGCGAGTGTAGTGCCGTTTCAACCAATTTGCCCTTCGTATAGGCATGTTGAGCGGTGGATAGTAAGTTCGAGTTGATTACCGATCTAAGATGCAGATCAATCAATCGTTCTAGTGTTTTTAGTAGAAAGGATGACAGACTGATTGGTCTAAAATCCTTTGCGTTTGTGTGCGTAGTTTTTCCACATTTAGGTATGAAAACCACGGTGCATTTTGTCCATGCTTTCGGAATATATGACCATGCAAGGCATGCCGAGAAAATCCGAATAAGCCATGGGTCTGCATTCCGCTGGAGGTCAGCAGGTATAATGTCATCGGGACCCGCTGATTTATACGGATGAAAGCTGTTTATGGCCCATGTAATGTTTTCCCTGTTTATGGGAAATGGGGCTAACGTATGATTGTGTGTGGTTGTCGGAGTTCTCCTGTAAACGGAGCGCAACCGGGAAAGTGCGTGTCCATCAGAACCATAAGGGTCTCATGTCCACTAGTAGTCCAACTCCCATCAGATTTGTTGATGAAGCTGGGAGCTGAAGGAATCGTGGTTAAGATTTTACGCAGTCTGCTGGTCTCTGAAGTGCTTTCTATATTACTGCAGAAGGACCTCCAGGATTTGCGTTTTGCGTTTCTTACCAGGTTTTTGAAATTGTTTACGGAGGACTTATAATCGGACCAGTTTCCTAGTCTTTTGGCCTCATTGAAAAGTCTACGGCTCTCTTTGCGAGCATTTGTTATCTCGGAGTTCCACCATGGTGGTTTACTCCTACTCCGGCAGACACTAGGTCTGCAAGCTTCTGATGTTGCTAAGTTGAAAGCAATATTTAGATTTTCAACCGCAGTATCAATATCGTGCCTGTCGTTTATGACAGGTGGTTGTGGAATAAGTTCAGAGAGGAGCTGTTTTTGCTCCTCCCAATTTGTCTTTTTCCTGTTTATTATGGGCACTGGCCTGTTTAGTGGAATTTCTATCTTAAATTCAATATATCTGTAATCAGAAAAAGTACAGTCGTTACAGATCCTCCATTCCCTGATCATGTTCGAGTGCATAGCGCTTACTAATGTGATGTCTAGAACCTCCCTTCTATTTACAGTTATAAAAGTGGGTTCTGACCCGAGATTTGAAATATCAAGATTGTGGTAAAGAATGAAACCAAATGAAGACTCACCCCTTCCATTTATGTTCGAGCTTCCCCAAACGACGTGATGCGCGTTTGCGTCTGCTCCAATTATGACTGGCCATTTTTTTGTGTTTGCCATTCTGACTGCGCTGCGAATCTTTTCAGGTGGAGATTTGTGTTCATATGCCATGTAGCTGGAGATGACCATAATGGTGCCCTCGTCCGTCTCCAGCGCTGCAGTTAGTGTGTCTTCATCACTGTAATCAGATAAAATGAAGATGTTTAGATTGCCTTTGGCCAGAATGCACGCTCTAATGTTACCTTGACCATTGGCATAAAGTAGCCTGAAGCCTTTAGCATTAAGTCCGCAAACCCTACCTTGGTGAAGCCAGGGTTCTTGGACTAGGACGAGGTCCTCCCCTTTCTCTACTAGGCGGAGGAGCATGGCAGCAGATGCTGCTTTACAATGGTGTAGGTTCACCTGTGTAATTTTTTCTATAAAATAAAAACAAAGTTTGATGTAAGAATTTAATTTGATATCAAGCTCCAAAATGTAATTAGCCAAGAAACTAAAAAATTGAAAACCCCGCGAAAATAGCGCATATTCTAAAAATTGTAACTGCAATATTGGAAATTATATCCAAAATATATTTAAAAAAAAATCATATAATTGGCAATCGGCAGCCAAACCCCTTGAAAAAATCTCTAAAATGCCAAAAATTCTTAAAAATATGAGAACATCAGGAAAATTGTATGATTCAATATTGATTAAAAAACAGCAACATTATAGAGTAAAAAAACTTAAAAATATCATTTCCATTGTGAAAATTAAACTTTTATTAAAAACTATTTTGTATTTGGAATAAAAATTTCGAATGCATTTGTATTTTGAATAAAAGTATTGCAAATACCTACTTTCCACAAATTTATATTTAGCTTCTAGATTGTATTATCCAATTGAATAATTTAATGTGGCCTTAATTAAAATGTATTCTAAGAATAGTTCGCAATTCATCAGTTTCTATCATATAAATACATATGAACTTTGGATTTTTAGATCGGAATATTTTCTATATTTTCGTATTTTCCCCAATTCAACATATACAATATACATATACAAAATGATAAGTTAAGATCTTAGGAGGTAAAAAATTGATTTCTTCATATTCGTATAAAATAAACTGGTCTTATATTCATTAAAAACACCTAAAAAATCATATTTTTGCGGAATATCGCATGTCGATAGCACGCACTACGGAATTGGACGCGGATTAATGGTTAAATATTACGAAAATAAGCCGAATTATGGGTTAGATTTGAGAGCAAAATGCTTTCTGTTTGCGATTTTATCGTAATTTTTAATATTTAGATCTCCGTCTTACTTAGTAAACGCAGAAGATTTAAATAAAATTTGTTTTTAATTAAATGCATCTGTTTTCTTAGCAGGCTAAATATGAATTACCGAATTCTTATTTTTTAAATCAATTGTGGTTGAAATTCCATTGTGTTAAAAGTTAACAAAATTTTAAAAAGACAACTATCAGAACACCACTAGTTTACATACATACGTACATCATACGAGTTTCAAAGTAAAATTTATATTAAAATAATGAATTAAAATATGTTGTTATATTTTATAATTTAATATTTTTTCTTACACCGTCAAGTTCTTTTTATTTTTGTTATTAATATTATATTATATCAAATAAAAACGTCGACAACTTACTAAATTCATTATATAATTATTTTACCACTGTACAAAATCCTATCTGATTACATATTGGATATTTTTGAAAAATAAACCTTTTATCGTTAAAAAAATTGGAAAAAACGCAAAAAAAATTTTATAAATGAGATTGTGCCTGGTTTTTTAAATAAAATGTGGAACAAACTTTTTCAAATAAAAAGTAAAAGTAATAAAAACAACTAAAATGTATCGAAAATTCAAAAAAATAGCATTTTGTTGTGTTCAGGATTCGAAACCGTGCCACCGGGTAAGAAGGTACGGTTTCAAATCCTGACCAACCATTTATTAATTTATTTTTTTTTAATTTTTGATACATTTTAGTTATTTTTATTACTTTTACTTTTTATTTGAAAAATTTCGATCTTTTTATAAGAATTTTTGATAGCTTTAAATTATTTTCAATATGAAGATAATATTGGAACATTTTAATCATTAGACTAGCAGATTTATATAATAGGTGTCGATATTTTTTATCTATTTTGGGAGAATTTCTTCATTATTAAACCTGTTCTTACGTTTCAAATCATTTCTTTGTTTAGTCGAAGACCACTGGCTTATTGATAAAGACGTTGAAACACTTCTTGGATGTGTGAAAAAATATATAAGTGCTAATAAGGGGATGTTAGTATTTTTATAATGCACTCTAGGCAAGAAAGTGTAACAAATTTATTACGAAATTCATAATTTATAGCTGACTTCATAAACCCAGTTTGCAAAGCAACACGAGAATGTCTTGTGTTTATGAAATCAGCATATACTATTAAATAGAGATTAGAACCAATAATGCGTGATCGTGATTAATTTTTTGTTTCCATTAATTTTCACGTACCAAACCAAAGCTAGTTTAAAAGGGTGCTGTTGGCTGATGTAGTTATCGCGTTGACTGCAAAGCAAATAATGTCTAAGAACGTGGGTTCGAGCCCAGCTTCAGACAAGTCATAGGTTAGGTTAGGTTACACAGGCTGCCGATTTCAAGCAACCGGCCCACTTGGGTCCAGAAGAATAGGTCCCTTTGTGATGCCCGTAATGGACAGCGAGAAAAATAAAAATATTGGCTATCCTATATTGTGGTCAGTATTGAACCAACCGGTTTTCCGAATAAACTTGTTTATTCCCTTCAGATTGCATTCCGTAAGGTCTGCGAGTTCGGGTAAAGTTGAGTTACCTAGATACATGGTTCTGTAATGAGACAGAAGTCGTTGAAAGGGAGATTTAGTCTATTTGCGTGGGCACCTATAAAGCAGTGCCCTGTTAGGACAGCCACAAGTATACGTAGCTGATGTCGAGGGATCCCCAGTATGATGGCTGATTGTGCTCGATCATATTGGGGCCAGGTTAATCTGGAGACAGCACATGTGGGTTCATTCAACCATCTAGCTTGTGCTAACCCTATAAGTTTCTGCTGAATGAGGATTTTGCAGCTTTTTAGTGGGGCCCATTTTTGTAAACGAGATCCCTCCCTGGCTAACTTGTCCGCAATTATATTGCCAGGCACATTCGCATGACCTGGTACCCAGATTAGCTCGAGGACGCCATCTCGTTTAGGGATGTCCGGCATTCCTTTACCAGTTCAGATGTTGTGTAAACACCCGATAGAGCGTTCAATGCAGCATTACTATCGGTAAATATACGAAAATCCTGCATATATACCCTATTGTACCTTAACCAGTTAGCTGCCCTTTTTATGGCCGATA
Organism: Gymnocheta viridis; assembly: GCA_956483585.1. Classification (NCBI taxonomy): domain Eukaryota; kingdom Metazoa; phylum Arthropoda; class Insecta; order Diptera; family Tachinidae; genus Gymnocheta; species Gymnocheta viridis. Next base: position 46,672,968 of record OY101444.1, read on the forward strand.
TTTCGGCTTGAGTTATGCTACAAAGATCTGTAAGCTTAAAACGTATCCTCTGCTGAAATTGAGGAATGTATATGCCCCCTCCCACCCCTGCACCTGATTTGGATCTGTCAGTGTAAACCTCAAGCACTTCCCCTCGGTAATTAGGATCAATGAATGGAGGGAGAGTATCTGAGATTGACACTGCGAATCTTTTCTCAGGCATAAGGTAGGGAGAACGGTAGTCTATAAGTTCGGGAAGGTTTTCGAACTGTCCTATAATGTTCGCATGTCCATCACCTAGTGATTTCCATGTTCCGGCGGCACTGAGCCTAACTGCCGAGTTCATAGCCAGTTGTTTGAGCATTAGATCGGCAGGAAGCCAGTGTAACATTGTGAACAAGGCTTTTGATGGGGTGGTGCGAGGTGCGCCTGTAATCATCAAGGCCGATGTTCTTAGAATTCTGTCAATGATTTTAGAATAGGTGGATTTGCCTAGGGCAAGTCACCAGACGATTGCACCATACATTAATATGGGCTTTACGACCATTTCAAAGAGCCAGTTGGCCGTTTTGGGGTTAATACCCCATCTGTTGCCTATGGCCTTTTTGCAGGTATAGAGGGCAATAGCGGCTTTCGCTGCTCTTGCTTGTACGTTTAGGTTCCACGATAACTTAGAGTCTAGGACGATACCTAGATACTTAGCATTATCGGTTAACCTTAGCGTGATTCCGTTAAGAGTTGTTAAAGTGAAGTACGGTATTTTGTATTTTCTCGTGAAGAGTACGAGCTCCGTCTTTATTGGGTTAACGTTGAGTCCATTACTGATACACCATCTGGTAATGTGATCCAAGGCTGACTGTAGACGATGCGAGATTGTGTCTGGGTACTTACCCGACCCCACTACTGCAACGTCATCTGCGTAGGCTACTGTTTTAAATCTGTTTGAGTCTAGCTCCACCAGTACCGTGTTTATGGCAATGTTCCACAGGATTGGAGATAAAACCCCTCCTTGCGGCGTTCCTCGCTTTGCAACTTTATAAATTGTTGAGGATCCCATCGTAGATGGGATGACCCTATTAGTCAATAATTCTTTGATGAGATTGGTTATTGACTGGTTTACGTTCAGTCTTGCCAGAGCCATGATGATGGTTTCTGGGTTGATGTTGTTGAAGGCATGTCTTAAAAGGCCGCCAGAGCAAATTCGTTATGCTTAATGGATTTTTCAATGTAACCAACAAGCGAGTGTAGTGCCGTTTCAACCGATTTGCCCTTCGTATAGGCATGTTGAGCGGTGGATAGTAAGTTCGAGTTGATTACCGATCTAAGATGTAGGTCAATCAATCGTTCTAGTGTTTTTAGTAGAAAGGATGATAGAATGATTGGTCTAAAATCCTTTGCGTTTGTGTGCGTAGTTTTTCCACATTTAGGTATGAAAACCACGGTGCATTTGGTCCATGCTTTCGGAATATATGACCATGCAAGGCATGCCGAGAAAATCCGAATAAGCCATGGGACTATTAGGTCTGCATTCCGCTGAAGGTCAGCAGGTATAATGTCATCGGGACCCGCTGATTTATACGGATGAAAGCTGTTTATGGCCCATGTAATGTTTTCCCTGTTTATGGGAAATGGGGCTAACGTATGATTTTGTGTGGTTGTCGTGAGTTCTCCTGTAAACGGAGCGCAACCGGGAAAGTGCGTGTCCATCAGAACCATAAGGGTCTCATGTCCACTAGTAGTCCAACTCCCATCAGATTTTTTGATGAAGCTGGGAGCTGAAGGAATCGTGTTAAGATTTTACGCAGTCTGCTGGTCTCTGAAGTGCCTTCTATATTTCTACAGAAGGACCTCCAGGATTTGCGTTTTGCGTTTCTTACCAGGTTTTTGAAATTGTTTACGGAGGACTTAAAATCGGACCAGTTTCCTTGTCTTTTGGCCTCAATGAAAAGTCTACGGCTCTCTTTGCGAGCATTTGTTATCTCGGAGTTCCACCATGGTGGTTTACTCCTACCACGGCAGACACTAGGTCTGCAAGCTTCTGATGTTGCTGAGTTGAAAGCATTATTTAGATTTTCAACCGCAGTATCAATATCGTGCTTGTCGTTTATGACAGGTGGTTGTGGAATAAGTTCAGAGAGGAGCTGTTTTTGCTCCTCCCAATTTGTCTTTTTCCTGTTTATTATGGGCACTGGCCTGTTTAGTGGAGATTCGTGTTCATATGACCATAATCGTGCCCTCGTCCGTCTCCAGCGCTGCACTTAGTGTGTCTTCATCACTGTAATCAGATAAAATGAAGATGTTTAGATTGCCTTTGGCCAGAACCAGACGATTGCACCATACATTAATATGGGCTTTACGACCATTTCAAAGAGCCAGTTGGCCGTTTTGGGGTTAATACCCCATCTGTTGCCTATGGCCTTTTTGCAGGTATAGAGGGCAATAGCGGCTTTCGCTGCTCTTGCTTGTACGTTTAGGTTCCACGATAACTTAGAGTCTAGGACGATACCTAGATACTTAGCATTATCGGTTAACCTTAGCGTGACTCCGTTAAGAGTTGGTAAAGTGAAGTACGGTATTTTGTATTTTCTCGTGAAGAGTACGAGCTCCGTCTTTATTGGGTTAACGTTGAGTCCATTACTGATACACCATCTGGTAATGTGATCCAAGGCTGACTGTAGACGATGCGAGATTGTGTCTGGGTACTTACCCGATACTACTACTGCAACGTCATCTGCGTAGGCTACTGTTTTAAATCTGTTTGAGTCTAGCTCCACCAGTACCGTGTTTATGGCAATGTTCCACAGGATTGGAGATAAAACCCCTCCTTGCGGCGTTCCTCGCTTTGCAACTTTATAAATTGTTGAGGATCCCATCGTAGATGGGATGACCCTATTAGTCAATAATTCTTTGATGAGATTGGTTATTGACTGGTTTACGTTCAGTCTTGCCAGAGCCATGATGATGGTTTCTGGGTTGATGTTGTTGAAGGCATGTCTTAAAAGGCCGCCAGAGCAAATTCGTTATGCTTAATGGATTTTTCAATGTAACCAACAAGCGAGTGTAGTGCCGTTTCAACCGATTTGCCCTTCGTATAGGCATGTTGAGCGGTGGATAGTAAGTTCGAGTTGATTACCGATCTAAGATGTAGGTCAATCAATCGTTCTAGTGTTTTTAGTAGAAAGGATGATAGAATGATTGGTCTAAAATCCTTTGCGTTTGTGTGCGTAGTTTTTCCACATTTAGGTATGAAAACCACGGTGCATTTGGTCCATGCTTTCGGAATATATGACCATGCAAGGCATGCCGAGAAAATCCGAATAAGCCATGGGACTATTAGGTCTGCATTCCGCTGAAGGTCAGCAGGTATAATGTCATCGGGACCCGCTGATTTATACGGATGAAAGCTGTTTATGGCCCATGTAATGTTTTCCCTGTTTATGGGAAATGGGGCTAACGTATGATTTTGTGTGGTTGTCGTGAGTTCTCCTGTAAACGGAGCGCAACTGGGAAAGTGCGTGTCCATCAGAACCATAAGGGTCTCATGTCCACTAGTAGTCCAACTCACATCAGATTTTTTGATGAAGCTGGGAGCTGAAGGAATGGTGGTTAAGATTTTACGCAGTCTGCTGGTCTCTGAAGTGCCCTCTATATTTCTACAGAAGGGCCTCCAGGATTTGCGTTTTGCGTTTCTTACCAGGTTTTTGAAATTGTTTACGGAGGACTTATAATCGGACCAGTTTCCTTGTCTTTTGGCCTCAATGAAAAGTCTACGGCTCTCTTTGCGAGCATTTGTTATCTCGGAGTTCCACCATGGTGGTTTACTCCTACCCCGGCAGACACTAGGTCTGCAAGCTTCTGATGTTGCTGAGTTGAAAGCATTATTTAGATTTTCAACCGCAGTATCAATATCGTGCCTGTCGTTTATGACAGGTGGTTGTGGAATAAGTTCAGAGAGGAGCTGTTTTTGCTCCTCCCAATTTGTCTTTTTCCTGTTTATTATGGGCACTGGCCTGTTTAGTGGAGATTCGTGTTCATATGACCATAATCGTGCCCTCGTCCGTCTCCAGCGCTGCACTTAGTGTGTCTTCATCAATGTAATCAGATAAAATGAAGATGTTTAGATTGCCTTTGGCCAGAATGCACGCTCTAATGTTACCTTGACCATTGGCATAAAGTAGCCTGAAGCCTTTAGCATTAAGTCCGCAAACCCTACCTTGGTGAAGCCAGGGTACTTGGACTAGGACGAGGTCCTCCCCTTTCTCTACTAGGCTGAGGAGCATGGCAGCGGATGCTGCTTTACAATGGTGTAGATTCACCTGTGTAATTTTGGTCATTGTACGGCATAACTGTGACATTGGCGTCCTCCAGGTCAGAGTCCAGGAGAACGTCCTCGTCAACTACCTCATCTATCCCCTCAAAGAATTCCCCTACCCAGCCGGAGTTGGATACGGTATCCCCTTGAGAGGTCAAACTGGCAGTTTCGTCTACCGACATCGACATAGCGTCTGAGGCTAGATCATCGCCCTCCTGATCCTTAGCCTCCCTGTCATCGCCTTTATAGATACTTAGGAAGATGGATTCGAAGCCATAATACATCTTCCCTTGTCTCTCCTTCAGCGATGGCAAGGATTCATTTTTCAGGACTACGATGATCCTTCTGTAGGCTCCTACAGGTTCCGAAACCTTGGCGACCATCCAACCATTGGTTGGAACGTCACTGTTGCAGACCTGTAGGAGTTCCAGAATTTCCTCGGGTTTTGATGGCTCGTCTGGGACTCGAGCAGAGGCTCTAGGTCGCCGAGGCACCTCATTAATAGGTACCACGTCAAGCCTTGCACCCTCCCACAGCCCTTCCAGATTAACGACCGCCTTCTTATACAAAGAGATTGATCGCTCATCCGAAAAGGCTATAAGCTTTACCCTCCGGCGAAGCCATCCGGCATCATCACATTTGGGGGTTGGTCCTGGATTGCTTTTGAAGACTTTCCAGAACTCCCCCATCAGTTTCTTACGGACCATGTCCCACTGAGCGTAGGACATGCCACTGTCTTCGTCATTTCGATCGATGACAGCTTGCACAAGATAGCCTTTAGACATCTCGCTAACCGATTTGTTCATCGGCCTGTGACGTTTCATAGCGGGCTGTTGGCTCTGCGTCTGAGCCTCCTCCTCTGAACGTTGCCATTTAGGCGCGTCCGCTGACGCCGGAGGAGTCTTTTGCAGATTGGCCAAAAAGTTTTGAGCCCATTTAAGTTTTGCCCGTTCTTCCGGGGTGAGGGACTCAGCTGGCCGTTTGCCTAGCTGTGTCGAAAGTCTTTCGGCGGACCGCCGTTGCGTAAAGGCCCTTCTTGCAGGTGTTATGTGCCTGTGGGGTTTGCCTTGAGTGGCTTGATGCCGAGCGTCGGAACCCGACTTCGAGGTCGCAGCTTCCTTGCTGGCAGAGGGGTGTGAGTCCGAGTGACCCGACGTCGTGGTCGCAGTACCCTTTCTCACAAATGGTGTATGCTAGCGGACATCACAGTGCCCTCCTTCGTCGGTATTGTATCAAAATCGCCGGCGAAGTAAAATAATTAATAAAAATGGCTATAACAGCTTAAAACACATTTAATGCGGCTACTTGACATCAGAAGCGCTGCAACACTGATCTAAAAACTAACACAGGGCGCAATATCAGAGTTGTAAATATTAAGCTTTCTCTCTTTCACCATCTGTCCTCTCTCACTATCCCTTTTCCAAAGAAGGTAACACACCTACGGGTTGGTAGGCATACTAATTGCCTGAGTGTTACTTCTCTTTTAGAAAAAAAAATAAAAATAAAAGAAAACAATGGCGCCATAAAAATGTAAACAACTTCAATGATGAAAATGGTATGAAAGGTAAAACGTGGGCCAAGATGGCGTCGATTATGGTAATTCAAAAACCGGGAAAAAACTGGGGAAAATTATTGCGTATTTTACCCGTAATAGCAAAAGATTGCGTCGATTTTGCGAATTGAGACCAGGGAAAATATTACTGGCCAATAAAAATCGACGCTGATTTTTCCCAGGAGCAGTGTTGTTCTGCTTGTCCAAAAACCAATGAAATATGAAAGTAGACCCCTTAAGGCACAAATTGAGCCAACCGTGCAAAAAATCGACGGAGCCGTTTCCGAGAAAATCGGGTTTCTCCAAAATGGCAAAAAAACCGACGCTAATTTTTCCCAGGAGCAGTTTCGTTCTACTCGTCCAAAGGCCAATGGATTATGAAAGTAGACCCCTTAAGGCACAAAATGAGCCAACCGTGCAAAAAATCGTCGGAACCGTTTCCGAGAAAATCGGGTTCCTCCAAAATGGCCAAAAAAAAATCGACGCTGATTTTTCCTAGGTGCTGTGTCGTTCTGCTCGTCCAAAAACCAATAGAATATGTTAGTAGACCCCTTAAGGCACAAAATGAGCTAACCGTGCAAAAAATCATCGGAGCCGTTTCCGAGAAAATCGGGTTCCTCCAAAATGGCCAAAAAAATCTACGCTGATTTTTCCTAGGAGCAGTGTAGTTCTGCTCGTCCAAAAACCAATGAAATATGAAAGTAGACCCCTTAAGGCACAAAATGAGCCAACCGTGCAAAAAATCGTTGTAGCCGTTTCCGAGAAAATCGGGTTCCTCCAAAATGGCCACAAAATCGTCGGAGCCATGACCAAATGCATAGCATTGTTATCGTCATGAAGAAAACAAGATTTTTAACAAGATTTTTTTTTGTTTTGACAAGATTTTGCACGTGGCGATGGAAAAATGTAAACAAAAATTTGCTAATATAAATAGGTAATATAAAGGGTAAAAATTAAATGAATTTTAAATATGTAATTTTTTACATATTCTGAAGTGTTCTCTATTTCATTCGAAATTAAAATATTCTGAATAAAATTCAGAACAATCCTGATAAGAGTAAAAAATAAAGTTTTTATTTACTTGAATTAAATTTTTTTAATTAAAAAAAATAATTATAGTATCAATAAATTTAAAACTTTTATTTGTTAAATAAAAATGATGATATAACAATGTTGTTAAAACATGTACTCAAAACGACGTTAAAACACAAAAATGAGCAGTCTAAACATGACGTTAAAGTTAATGTTGTACGCCTGACAGACACATGGCTTACATACCATGGTAAACACACTACGGTTTTTAAGCTATTGCATTGCTTTTATAGCGGGCTTTCAGCGCGGCAACCGAATTAAGAAATCCTGCAACGAAAATAAAACCTTTTACTAAGTTTGTTTCTTAAGTCTTTTGTTTTTTTAAGTATTTGAATCGCCTGGCGTATGTTAGCCCTTAAAGTATGCTATTGATTTCATTATTATACACTATTTCCAGAACAGATTTTTACATCTAGGAAAACACAAACAGACAATTCGTAGGTTTTTGCTATTGCATAGCTTTTATCGCGGTCTAAAAGTGCTCAAAAAGTGCAACTTAAATTAATATCAAAGAAAAAAAATACTGCATAAATAAAAAATAAATAAATAATTATAATTGCATAAGTTGATAAAAAATGCTATGCAATAGCTTTGCCGCGGCAGTCCCCGAGTGCCACACGTCTTTTTTTAATACTATTTTAGTGTGACAGACTTGTAGTATGTGTACTATAATATTGTTTTTTGCAATTGATTATATCATGGAAGAATAATGCAGGTAGTGTCGAAGGTACAACAACACTGCGTTCAGGTTCGAAGCTGTCAAAAAGCACAAAAGAATTGCCATTTTTCTGTTCCATAAAGAATTTTTTTCTTTTTTGTATTTGAAGCAAATGTTAAAGTGTGCTTTTTTAGTAGTATTGGTGTATGTTAGTTATACATAATCAAACTTTTACAGACTCGAACCCATAAAAAGTTTAAATTTTCACCCGAAATGTTGACATAATCCATATTAAAAAAGTTTACATGAAATATTAATGAAAAAATGTTGCAAAAAGGTCTACTCTGTTCAACTCGTGAAAATTTTATATAATTTATCTGGCAACATTTCTTGTCATCTGTGATATAATGTGACTGGCATTTATTTAAGTGTGCCAAGATAGCGTCAACAAAAAGTCGTTTTGATTAAAAACCGTGAAAAAAGGAGGGGGGGGGGAATTATTGGCTATTTTACGCGTAATATCAAAAGATAGTGTCGATTATGGGTGTTAAAACTCGGGAAAATATTAGAGTGCAAAGAAAAGCCTCGCAGATTTTTCCCAGAAATAGCTTACATATTCCATCTTAGAGACATATATATTATGAAAGAAGACACTTTAAGGAAGAGAATGAGCCAATCGTGCTAGAAATCCATAATTTAGTTTCCGAGAAAATTGAGTTCGTCCAAAATGGCCAAAAATCGACGCTGATTTATGGCAGGAATACCTTACATATACCATCTTAGAGACCTATATATTATGATAGAAGGCACCTTAAGGAACAGAATGAGCCAATCGTGCTAAAAATCCATAATTTAGTTTCCGAGAAAATTGAGTTCCTCCAAAATGGCAAAAAAAATTGATGGTAAAAAATTGCGGATCTCAAAACGATTTCACTACACGGATTTTCTTTTGAAATATTTATATGGATAGGAACTAGTAATTGTTTTTAAAAGTACCCTGAAAGAAGCATGGGGTCAAATGTATCCATGTCAATATTTTTATCCACAGTTATGGTGTCTTTTTGGTGACACTGTCAACAAATTGTATTTTCTTGGGTTTTGTTTTTGGTAGGTAGAGAAAATGTTTGACAGTTTAAAACGAAACATAGTTCCTTTTATGTTATATAACAATAAGAAAAGTATACCACAAAGAAGACTGTAAAATATTTTGTATCTTATTTTACTTTTAAATATTATTTTAAATAAATAATTGTCCATGTTTGAACTAAATTAAAATAAAATAGTATTGGTGGCACCGTCAGTATAATTTTAATGTTGACATTTCCTGCAGGTGGTGACAGCGTCTATAGTGAATCAGTAGAGCTATAGTACGGACATTTGCCACAGTGTAGTGATATTGTCAATAGTAAGCAGTGTTCGAAAATAAACTGTACATTATGTAGTGTTATGTACACTCATCCAGAAACAATATCTATTTTTTTAGTGTTTTTGTATTTCTACACAACCCAAACATAATATATGGCAATTTTCGAAAGCATGTAACATACATTACGTAGCGTTCTGTTTTACGCAATAAAGCAGCACAATTGTAGTGGCTGTGTACTAAATACATTATTTTTTAGGCTCCTATAGTGTGTTTTTTATAATGTTCAAAATTTGTATTGGGATAAGGTCAATTTCCTTATGATATTTGCATGATATTTACGCCTTTTTGAAAATACCGATGATGTACATACATACATATATAGAAAGATGTTGCATTCTAAACATTTAAAAAATCAGAAATTATGAGCTGTTTTAAGGCATCGTGCGGTAAGCAACAAGAGGGAGGAATGTTCTGTGTATGCATACATACATATGTATGTATGTTTGTATGCATGTACTATGTAAAAATCATGAATCAAGAAAACAAGATTGCGCACTCAGTCATACAAAAAATTTTCTACTGCGCATTTATGTACGTCTTCATTCAATACAAATGAGTGTTTGTTGTAAAAAGTGTAAGAGATTTTTGGAGCAAAACTGGAATTAACTAAATAGCACCTAAACGGGTGCTTGAAGCTATTTGAAGAGGAGCTTCTTCAAGCTACCAAAGTTTAACATTTCGGCTTGCTTTCCATACACAAATGTACATTTGTTTGCAGCACATAGGTATTCTATGTATGTATGTATATACATACATATGTATGTACGTATGTATGTTAAGCGTGTATGAAATACCGTTATCATTTACATACATACATATATTTACGGATGTGTGTATGAATCAGAGAAAGGCAATTTCCACTTTTTTCCTGATTTAATCATACACTAAATTTTTTATTCACTTTTAGTCATGTAAAACAAATCCACGTTGAGTAAAATCAGCATCGTAGTGGTGAACGCTTCATTTAAGTAAAAATCAGTCGAGTGATCAAACATGTTTTACTAAAATCACTCCTCATACAATAAAATGTTTACTCACATTTAATCATGCAACAAAACTCAATGTTGAATAAAATCAGTATCATACTTACGAACGCATCATTTGGGTAGTTGTATGTTTAGAATCGAACATGTTTTATTCAAATTTATACACAAAGAAAGTGTTCAAGTTGAATGAAATCAAAGTAGAAGGGAGTCAAATTATTATTTTAATACACTAGCAAGTAAACACTTAAAAATGGAAAACGACCAGGATATTTGATATATTAAAAAGACAGAAAATTTCTATTTTCCTTCAAAAATTACTACAGCTGTTAAATGTTTCTAATAAACTTCTGCCTTCATGAAATTATAATATGTATGTATGTATAACAAAAAAATTAAACAAACAAATAAAACAACATTATATTGTAAAATAAAAATATTTAAAAATTCATCTAAAATGGATTGTGTTTTTTTGCTAAAATTAATACATACCTACATAGTAAAATAATATTGCTTAATACATTAGAACATAATATTGCCTTGTTCCTAATAAATCTTTTTGCTTTTGTTCATATGTTAGCTCTTTGTAATCCTCACTACATGCATACGCGTTCATTTTCGTCTGTTGTGTTTTTGTCTTTTGTATTTTATTCATCATCAAAATACACGTTACTGATCAGAACGTATGCATTTGTATTTTATTCTTCATCAAAATAATCATGGTTGAGTCAAACGATCAAACACCCAAATTGAGTGGTATGATGCGACACATGATTAAAATCACACAGCCAACAACAGTCGCATGGTTAGAATGATTAAACAGCAGCAGCGACTAAATGTATTTGAACAAGTTGGGAAGTTTGAACACAAAGGCATGTTCTTAGGATGTTGTAGTAAATACACAAACTGTACATAAAGAATAATATGTTTTTGTTTGTTCACGAAAAAACAAAACCCAATTAAATGTTTTAATCTTTTGTGCTGAATTTCTTCAGTACAGTATTCTCGTTGTGTAGAAAGATCACAAGCAGAATTACATTCTTTTCTTTTTGTGTATTTTCTACACAAACACTATTTGCGTATGTGTATTCAATATTCTACCGTGCAGTACACTAAAGTACATTATATTAAGTTTATTTTCGAAGACTGTATACATTGCAGGTAGTCATCTGGATGAGATACTTTTATACATCGTTACATTTTGCAGATGTCCCCAGTAAGCGCTCTTTAAATAAACGAAAACGTAAAATAGTACTAAAGAGCTTCGGCTGTATTGTGGGCCCCGTGCAAAGCGCATCATTCAACGAAAATCCTGATAACGTTTTGGCTGAACCAGCAAAAATTACCCGCAATTTTGTAGTTGTGCTTTCTTCCTTTTTCACACAGTAATGAGGTAGTGCTCTCAACAGGGGAGTATGAAAGTAAGGACATGTGTTGCAAATCAATGTATTCGTTAATGAAGGTATACGTACTGTTTCTTTTTATCCGAAGATTTATTTAGTTTTCTTTCTAGGTAATTAAAACGTTGCAAAGCTAACCCATATGAATCACCAGGAACAGTACTAGGTTTAATCTTTGGAAAATTTGCGGAGTACTTAGTGGAAATTAGTCGAGTGGTTGTTTGTTTAAAATAAGTTTCGTAAAAATTGCCATCAGCTGCATAAGTATTTGTATCATCGAAATTATTTTCTATTTCCCAATATTATTTAATAAGATCGCCAACGTCTTGTTCCCTTTGATTAGCTAGATATTTGCCAGTTGTGGCTAATAACGAAACGTTTGATGTTCTGAACCCACCTCCAGACACGTAATATTAACAAATTTAATAGAAACGAAAACGAAATATTAGATTTCTTTGTATGCAGTTGAAGTTGTTTTGCGAATCAAGTTGTTATGAAGTTTATTTGTGACGCCGAGTCCAAAATAGCACGACATCGTAAAAACGAGCCAGAAGAGAGTCAGGTCCGATCAGGTATTGTATCAGGTATGGTATCAGGTTCGATTAGGTATGGTATCAGGTTCGATCAGGTATTAGACCAGGTCTAATACAAAAACTCCAAAGCATCTAGTACTTAATAGTGCTAACATAATTATAATTTTTTTAAAAAGATAAAATGAATTTGCGATACGAATATAACGATCATGTTATTAGAGATGACATTTAAAGAATTAACAGATATATGTAGTCAATGCTGGAGAGATAAATAAGGGGTGATCTTGTTGTCAATAAGGATGACTTTATAAATAAATAAGTGGTGATATAAAAAAGTTTTGATGAATTCATACAACTGTAAGATAGATTTGTTCAGGAATAGATACAAATCAGATAAAAGCAGATCACAACCGGATAAAAGCAGATCACAACCGGATAAGAATCAGTTCACAACCAGTTAAAAGCAGTTCACAACCAGTTAAAAGCAGTTCATAACCAGTTAAAAGCAGATACAAAGCAGTTCACAGCCAGTTGAAAGCTGTTCGTAAGCAGTTAAAAGCAGATACAAAGCAGTTCACAACCAGTTAAAAGCTATTCGTAAGCAGTTAAAAGCAGTTCATAACCAGTTAAAAGCTGTTCGTAAGCAGTTAAAAGCTGTTCATAACCAGTTAAAAGCTGTTCGTAAGCAGTTAAAAGCTGTTCATGATCATTTAAAAGCTGTTCGTAAGCAGTTAAAAGCTGTTCGTAAGCAGTTAAAAAGCTGTTCAGAACCAGCTAAAAGCTGATTATAACTAAAATTTGATAATTAGCTTATACATATAATAAAAAATAAATAAAAATGAGAAGATGATAATACAATTGAATTTCTTAATAACATCTGTAAATAAAATCAAAAATCATATCTCTAAGAGATTTTCTGCTAAATGAACCTTTGGAAATCATACGATGTGAAAGAAAGCTAACATTGTATTGTATGTTACAAATTATGTTGGAATTGGAGAGCTATTTTGTTTTTTATCTGAAATATACAACTATATCACTGATGATATCATTATGGATCTCTCATTACATAAGAAAAATTTCAGTTGGATTTTATTATAAGATTATTTTTGAAAGCAAACAAATGAACATAATTGATTTATTTATTGATATTAAAAAAGTAATAAAAGAACAATACTTTTTGTAAATATTTTCACTTATAATAAGATAATGAATCAAAATAGAAATGTAGTCATAGATGTACAGGGTTTCTGTATTAATAATAATTTATTCGCAAAGGAAGTCTGCGTTGTAGGAGTTGATTCAGAAATTAAAACTTTTCTCATTCTACCCCCTTTTAAATATTCAGAATTAACGAATAAAGATAGGATTACAAATAAATGGTTGTACAATCATTTACATGGATTATGTTGGAATGATGGAAATTCAACGCTCAACGAATTTAGAGAATATATAATATCATATCTTAAAAAAGAACATTATCATATTATATATGTTAAAGGAATTGAAAAAGTAAAATGGTTAAGTCAACTGCTTGGAGAAATGGGAATATATATATTTAATTTAGATGACTTTAATTGTCCAAATATAAGAACGTTATATAAAAGTAATATTAACATCAATATCTGTAAATATCATAGAAATAGTTGTAAGGATATGTGTGCTAAAAAAAGTGCAATTTTATATAGAAATTTTATTAATTTATATGTAAACAAAGAGAATATTGAAAACATTTAAAACTTTTGTTTAGTTATTTAGGTATTCTGTTGCGAACTAGATCAACTGTATTAAAAAAAGGTCACATCAGCTGAATTAAAGGATCTATTTGATGGATACAGTTGTCATATCGATAAGGAACACAAGAAATTATTCCTGAGAATGATTGAGGAATTAAGAATGTATAGTAATGATTCTTATCCTTTCATATATTTTCATAATTGAATTCATAGATGTAATATTGAAAATATCAGTATACCAAATGTTAATATATGTGCATTTAATTTATATTATAACGAATATATGAATATTAACACAGAAACTTTTTAATTTATATATAAGACTTTTTAAACTATTAACCTATATCTGAAAAGTAAAAGAAATACATATAAACATTTTAATTGTTATGAAATCTGAAAAAGTAAGATAAAAAATCTTCATAATAAATAAAAACACATCATATATATTTCTGTATATCAATTAGTTTTATTTAAAATATTTATTTTAGTATGTATTTTTATTAGATTAGGCTGAATGAATGAAATAATGTTATTGATTGTTCTAAGCTTTGTTTAAAAAAATTTCTGAAAAACACTCGCATTTATACTAAATTATGCTAGCGCATGTCTTAAGAAAAAGCAATATTATAAAACGATGAAGAAAATATTTATTTTTCATAGTAAACAAATTTCTTTAAATTTACAACATTCGGTCATACAATTTTCACATCTGTATGCTGATAAACAGTTACATGTTGAATTCGTTTTTCTATTAGTTTCATTTTCTTTCAACAATCAAAACTACAAAAAAATCAAAACAAAAATCACAACGATTTACGTTATAAGAATTTTCTCGGTATCGCAAACATTTATTTTTTCGATAAATGAAAGCGACCAACAAGAAAGTTGGTAGAGGAGCAGACACTCATGAAAATGCCAACTCAAAATTTTTCAATAAAAAAAGATGAACTGCAATAAAAAAAGGTAGACAGAAAGAAAAACAGAAAGAACAAGTGTAATAAAAAAGAGATAGACCGGCACAGGTGTTTAACTTTGCTTAAGAATTTTCCATGTATCTCATACATTTATGTAATGCAAATGCATGTTGGTTTTGTAACCTCTTTTTAAATTTCTGATCCTTTTTCTTTGAAAAAAAAAATAAGAAATATGTATGTGTAATGAAATTGTGTATCCTTATACACATAAGTATATGCACTGGGGTGTGAAATAGGTATAGATAACAAGCTAGACGGTAGAGAAGGACAGACAGAAAATGATCCAATGCAAACAAACGCACACATGCGCAATATAATAAAATATTCTAACGAGCTCACTCAAACTGACCAATAGCGATATAAATGTCCACACATATGTACATACACGACATATGAATGCATTTAAAAATAGACAATATTTCACTTTCTCGCACCCTTATTTTTCATTAAAAATAGACAGACAATAGAGGACACAGTCAAACATTTATGGTTTACTTTAAACATAAGAAAAAACACAAGCCCTAAGTTAATGCATCTTATCAAGTGCAATAAAAAGAAAATGCTAATGAATAGACAGAAAGGATAAGGCTAATAAAAATAGACCGAAATGCCCTTTTTTATTAGTTTCATTTTCTTTCAGCAATCAAAACTGAAAAAAAATTAGTAGGGCCGTTCATATTTAACTCGGTAAAATATTGTGTACCTATGAAGAAAATTTCCAGCTTCCTAACAAACATTCAACAGAGTTGTTCAATATAGGTGCCCGGGTAGGGGTGTTCGTACAGAAGTTTCAGGGGGGGATATTCAATAGAGAAGCCCTGACTGACTCTCAAATCAGGCATGTGAAAACAAAAAAAATTTTTACATATAAATTTTTTTTGACCCCCTAATACACAATACAAATTTTATGAAACCTCCTAATACAAAAACCATCCAAGGATGGAAAACGCATTTCCATAATAAATACACTTAATTACCTAACAAAATATATTTTTAACGATCACGTTTCCCAGCCAGGCATAATGTGCACTTTTACATTGCTCCTTATGGGAAAAAAATATACCGAACCGGTGTAAATACACTACTTTAGGAAATTACTACTAAGTACAGGGATGGCACTACATCTCCCTTTTTATATAGAAAAATTATGAAATAATCATTACTGGAATATAATATATTACTACAGAGTTCGGCGCTATACCATCCTCTTTATAAAAAAATAAAAATTTTCGTCATACATTGTTGCACTACAATCGCGGGTGCTTTTAACAATAAATGGACCCTCATAAGTGCTTTTATACTTATCGTATGGTTGTTTCTATACTAAGATTTCGTCATTAATCTGAACTTTCAAAGGTTTTGAATATCAAAAAAGTTATTGTTTCTTAATTTGTGTTTTTCGATTAGTGCCTTTGCTAAGTTATGTGTCTTTTGTAGTCTGTATTTGACTTCTTGTTGTAGTTTTCTACATTATATATAGGGTATATTGTTCTACTTAAAATTTCTTTAGGCATCGTTGCAGTTTTCCCGAAAACTAATTCGTTGTCAAAGACTGTGTTTGGGGAGGTATTGTGGAAAAACGTGAAATAGCTCGAATAGGTATCCCATTCTGAAATATTGTCGTTTATGAAAGCCCTTATATACTCGTTGAATACTCTGTGGTTGCGTTCCACTGTGCCCAGTGTTTCATGGTGATAGGGGGTTGAAAAGCTTATATGGATTTTTAAAAGTATGCATAGTTCGGTTAGTACCTGATTTTTGAACTCAGTTCCCAAATGAGACTTAATTTTGTTCATTGAACCATATATCAAGATAAATCTTTTGAAAATCGCTCTAGCTACGGTATTTGCGCTTTTGTGTGGTATTGGTATTGACACGATATATGTATTTTGTCAAGTCGCACATGAGTGTTAATGCATATTTGTTTCTGAATTTGGATTCCGCTAATGGACCAATTGTGTCCAATACTACTATCTCGAAAGCTTTGTTTGGTGTTGGCGTTAAAATCAGTTTTTCCTTATTTCCTGGCTTTACTCTGTTTCGGTTGCATTTCTCACAATTCTTAACAAAAATAGCTACATCTTTAGACATATTTTTCCAAAAGTATTTTGACTTTAACTTCGCGTATAAGTTTTTCCGTCCACAATGCCCTTCTAAGAGTGGATCATTGTGATATATATTCATAAATTTTTTTTTTGTTCTATCAAGTATTTCTTCTATAGGATCTGTTAATATAATTTCTAAATTTTTCAATATTTTTATGCCATTGTCTTTTAACTCTTGTATACTGCATATTGTGAAAAGTATATCATTTCTTGGCCATCATTCTATCTTCCGGCTTCCCTTTGGAGCCTCAAAAGCATATCGTCTAAACTCAATGTTTCGTCATCAAGCAAAATTCTTAGGGATGATATAATTTTAAATTTTTTGTGGGTATTCACGATGAGTAGTTTTGCAAAGTTATTGTTGTCATACAAAATTTCAGATCTAATTTTGGTATTTTTTTGGAAAATTCATAGAAAATTTGTCATATATGGGTACTTTTCCTGTGCCAGCCTTAGGGTTTTGTGTTTCGTATTGCATTTTTCTAGACTTTCCGCGAGTTATCAGTAGTATGAATAAGGGGTTTCTAGATAGAAATGTGCAAAGGAAAAATGTGCATACCTTAACCCTTTAACGGTCGATGGGGTTAAATTCGACCCCATGATATTTTGTGTTATGAGGCGGCAGCGTGTTCGGTTTTGCTTAAAGTGAAGTCGTGGTGGGGGGTTCGGTTTTGCTTAAAGTGAAGTCGTGGTGGATGTTATTTTTGTTGAAGTGAAGTCGTAACATTTAATGTGTTCGTTAGAGGGTTAATACAATATGAATTAAACTACATTAGGGCGGTTTACGAAAGTCTGTGATTTTTTTGCTAGTATTTAATAAATAAAATTCATTTACTGCGGTATATATTAATATCCCTAATACTACTCGTATTTGTTATCAGTATAAAATGTTAACCACATTATTTAAAAACAAAACACTAGTATTTAATAAATAAAATTCATTTACTGCGGTATATATTAATCTCCCTAATACTATTTGTTATTAGTATAAAATGTTAACCACATTATTTAATTAAGTGTAGTGGTAATAAAATAAAATCAAATTAATAAAATATATTCATTGTTGTACTAAACTCTAAGGTGTGATTATACTTTTAGTTATTTATTCACAAAAAAAATTAATAAAATAAATCAAATTAAAATGGGTGGCAACTTTATTTGTGATATCTGTGGAAAAGTGTACAGCCGCAACTTTTCATTAAATAGACATATCAGGATGCATCATCATCAAGGTTATTCATTAAGGTGTACGACTTGCAACATTAATTTTTCAAGTAAGCAAGATTATTTTAAACATATCCACTTAATAGAGCATCAAAATAATCAAAAGAAAGAAATTATACACTGTAAGGAGTGTAAAGAAGATGTAGTAAGGAAACTGTGGATATATCATCAACGCACAAACAAACATAAAGATAATTGTTTCGTCAGTTATCGACATCAGCGAGACTACAATGCATTCAAAAGCAAAAATACTGTGTGAACTGTTTGAAGCCCGGTCACAATTCTAAAACCTGTATATCAAGGGGTTGCAAGGAATGCAGCAAAAAGCATAATACATTGCTGCACTTGGAGAGCTCAAATCAAGGCAATAACCCAGCAACATCATCAACACCAGCAACAAACATTTCAAACAACAAAGATCTGCAAGGCAATCATTTATCATCTGGAAATCGAGACGCCATATCACTTACAACGTACAACCAGTCCAAAAGTCCCAGCTACGTCCTTCTGAGCACAGCCATGATAAAAATACTAGCTAATGAGAAGGAGATACAATGCAGAGCACTTCTCGATTCAGGATCCCAACTGAACTTCGTCAGCGAACGTCTAGTAAAACGTCTCGGAATTTCAACTAAACCAACATTAATCTCCATTAGTGGCATCGCTTCTAGTGACACTAGGGTAACACGCCGAGTAAACGTAGCATTACATTCAAGAATCAATAATTATACCGCACGACTTGAAGCAGCGGTCCTTCCGCACATAATTTCACCTTAACCATCACAAGTTATCAATATAGATCATTGGCCAATTCCATAGAATATTATGCTAGCAGACATCCACAATTCAATCGTCCTCACAAAATAGATGTTCTACTTGGGGCAGAATTTCATCACCAACTACTGTCAGGTGGGCAGATTCAACTAGGTAACGATTTGCCCATTTTGAATAACACTTTACTTGGCTGGGTAATTTCTGGGAGAATTAGAGGACATGAATCATCAATTGCAGCATGCGGAATATGTTCTGAAGACGAAGTTAATTTGGAAGAAGCTATAGCTCGGCTCTGGGAACTGGAAACTATCAGCACATCTGACAGATGTCTTTCGATGGCTGAAAGACAATGTGAAAACCATTTTTCGCAAACTCACTCCATTGACAAAAATGGAAGATTCGTGGTAAAAATTCCATTCTGCACTAGCTCAAACACTCTTGGCGAATCCCATGGAGTAGCTTTCAACAGATTTCTATCATTAGAAAGGCGATTATCAAAGACTCCAGAAATCAAGGCTCAATATATAAATTTCATGAAAGAATATGAAGCATTAGGGCACATGGCCCAAATAGACATAAACTCTATGCAAACACCAAATTACTTCATTCCTCACCACTGTGTACTTAGACCTGAAAGTCTAACAACAAAATTACGTGTAGTTTTGATGCCTCCACTAAAACTACTAACGGAGCTTCATTGAACGACATAATGTATACAGGACCCATAGTACAGAGTGAATTATTTTCTATTCTACTACGCTTTCGGTGTCCACGATTTGTCTTCACAACCGACATAAAAAAATGTACCGCCAAATAGTAATGCACCCAGATGATAGAAACTTTCAAATAATCATTTGGAGAGAAAATCCCACTCAGCCAATAAGGTATTATAAACTAAATACAGTCACATATGGAACGAGATCTGCACCTTATTTAGCGACAAAATGCTTAGAACAAATTGCTAAGACAAACATGATACGATACCCACATGGAGCTCAATTTTTACTCGAAAACTTCTATGTAGATGACGGTATTGGCGGAGGGGATGACTTGCACACTGTTCTAGCAATTCAGTCAGAACTACAACACATATTGCACCAGCATGGTTTTGAATTACAAAAATGGGCAGAAAATCATTCAAAACTACTTCAAAACGTTGCCGAGGAACAACAAGAGGTTAATTTTGACTTTGATAGTGAGAATAACCATATTGTGAAAACTTTGGGCTTAACATGGATGCCACAACATGACAAATTGTGTGTGAAAGTATGCCTGAGGGAGATTAACCACATAACAAAACGCACAATTAGCTCGGATTTATCTAGTTTATTTGATCCTTTGGGACTACTATCGCCGATTGTAGTTACCGCCAAAATATTCATCCAAGAACTATGGCAGAAAAAGTTAGACTGGGATGAAGCACTGCCAGAAAATCTTCATTCAACTTGGGTTACATTCAGACAAGAGTTAGAACACATAAAAGATCTAAGAATCACGCGACATATCTTCGAAGGACATGTGACATCCAACATACAAATTCATGCCTTTGCAAACGCATCAGAAAAGGCATACGGCGCAGCAGTCTACATTAGATCAACAACAAAAAATAATCAGATTATTGTGAGATTATTATGCTCAAGGTCCCGAATCGCACCTCTAAAGCGTCAAACTCTACCTCGTCTCGAACTCTGTGCAGCACTATTAAGCGCTCAGCTCACTTGAAGAGTGAAGAAAGACTTAAAATACAAGGATGTTCCTACTTATTTATGGACAGATTCAAAGATCGTCTTGTCCTGGATCAATTCACAATCATCATCATATCAAACATTTGTGGCTAACAGAATAGGTGCAATACAAGAATTGTCAATAGCAGAACAGTGGCGACATGTCAGCTCAAAAGATAATCCTGCAGATATCTTGTCACGTGGCATCTCTCCAAGAAAACTCGCATCAAACAATTTGTGGTTCTACGGACCCATATTTCTACATGGAAAACAGGAGACATGGCCAAAAGAAGTATCCAAAGCAAATATCATCGATCAGAATTCTGATATAGAGCGAAAAAGGGTAGCAGCAGCAACCACAGCGAGTGATCCTACAGATAGTGTGATCTACAACATTATTCATTCAGAACTCTACAACGAGTAGTTGGCTACATTGTGAGATTCATCAACAATACAAGAAGGGGCAATCAACAATCCAAGCTATTGTTATCAGTTCCAGAACTGGAACAAGCTCTTACTTTGATTGTACGGGCAATGCAACACTCAGATTTTGACGAAGAACTAAAACACCTAATAAGGTACAAGCAAGTAAGCAAGAATAGCCCATATAATAACCTTGCCCCATTTTTGGACACCAACGGCATCATCAGAGTGGGAGGAAGATTAGAAGCATCAGAGCTTCCGTATGACACCAAACACCCAAGCTTATCCCTTAAAATGACCCGATATCAAAATTGCTGATGCAGATCGTGCATGAGGAAAACCGTCATTGTGGTCCTCAGGCACTCTTATCACACACAAGACAAAAATACTGGCCAATCAAGGGAAAGTCAATGGTCCGATCAATTGTCCAACATTGCATAAAATGCGCTAGAGCTAAACCAAAACTTCTTACTTAAATTATGGGAAATCTGCCATCTACAAGAATCAGTCCAGCTCGACCCTTCATTACCTCTGGAGTTGACTTTTGTGGTCCATTTTGGGTCCACTATAAGAGCAGAGGAAAGAGGCCTCAGAAGGCTTACATCGCGGTATTTTGCTGTTTTGCTACCAAAGCAGTGCACCTAGAAGTAGTTAGCAGTTTAACAACAGATGCATTCATAGGGGCATTAAAAAGATTCATAAGCAGACGGGGCCATTGCAAAATTTTATACTGTGATAATGCCACCAACTTTGTTGGTGCCAAAAATCAACTGGCAGAGTTGTCAGAAGCAGTTTACGGAGAGTCAGCTACCGAAAAAATAGATAAAGAATGTACAGCTCGAGGCATCATGTTTCATTTTATACCACCAAGAGCACCTCATTTCGGAGGCTTATGGGAGGCAGCAGTAAAATCGACCAAACATCTCCTTGTACGAAGTGTATCAACAGCATCATTAACATATGAGGAACTTGACACAGTGGTAATAGAGATTGAAGGAATTCTTAATTCCCGACCCATAAGTCCGATGTCAGATAATCCGAACGATTTGGCGGCATTAACCCCTGGCCATTTTCTTATAGGAGCACCACTCAACTCCCAAATTGACGTAGCAGCCACCGAAACCCGAAAAAATCTTCTCACCAGATGAAAGTTAGTTACACATTTAAAATCAGAATTTAGGAGGTGTTGGTCAAAAGAGTATCTGTCAGAACTCCAACACAGACACAAATGGAATAAACAACAGGATAACATTAAATCGGGAGACATGGTAATAATAAACGAGGACAACACAGCTCCTTTACAGTGGCCTCTAGAAAGAATTGTAAAAACACATAAGGGCGATGATGGCTTCATTCGAGTAGTTGATGTCAAAACATCAAAAGGAGTTTGCAGAAGACCAATTTCTAGGCTGGCACTATTACCAATTAATAATTCTGAAGATGACGAAATCCCTCAACAAGATGACTCGACTAGCACAAGCATTCATCGGAACGAAAGGCCTCAAGGTGATAAAAAGAAATCGATAAGCCAAAACATCTTCACTATTATGATGGCGATCATATTAATGCCGCTAGCATTAGGGGCACAAATACATAATAAAAGGTTCGAAAATCGTCTGGGCATACATTTTGAAGGAATTGGATCCGCCATAATTTCAACTACAGAATGGCAATTATTAGTATACTATGACTTAAAAGAATTTTGGACTGAAGCGGCAACTTTTTCGCAAGGAACACAAACCTTAAACGATTTATGCAAGCAAATGCAGGACAAAACTACATGCACAAGCCTGGTCAAGCATTTTGAACACACAGAAGCTGAATTAAAATTAGACAGCACTCTGTTGTCTGGGCGGATAAAAAAGAGAGCAGCAATCGATCTAGTTGGAAATATCGCCCATTTACTTTTTGGTGTATTAGACTCCGAATACGCCAAAGATATGGCTGGTACAATTTCTCAAGTTAAAGAAAACGAAGAACATCTTCTCGATCTCTTAAAAAATCAAACCTCAATCATTGACGCTACAATAAACATAATGAGATTAGATCAAGAGGCAGTAAAGAAAAAATTCGATCAAATTGATTTCCAAATTGAACAAATACGCAATATGGTAAGCGACGAATGGCAGCAAGAAAAGATTTACCGTATTTTTCTTTCGTTGTGCATCCAATTAACAATTACAGCAGCGAAGCTCCAACAGACACAATTATCAATACTATATTTTAACGATATATTTATATTTTAACAAACACTCACCATGGTATTATAAGCCCACTACTCTTGACTCCTCATCAATTACAGCAAGAAGTAAGGAAAATTAAAATGCATCTCAGCGAATCACTAGAACTGCCGGTAAGCCAAGAAAATACGTTACAACTATACAAGCTCATGAAGGTCAAAGGAGGGCTCACTGACAATATAGTAGTTTTCAGTATAACATTACCACTAGTTCAACGTGAACGATATGAAATATTTAATATTATCCCAGTGCCAACGTGGATCAATGACACATTAGTAGCAATACAACCATGTGCACCTTTTTTGATCATCAACACTGCTCTCAACCAATTCTTTAGCATTAGCAAATCTGAACTCAGCTTATGTTCATTCATCACAGCAGATATGTATCTGTGCCCTAAAGGCCAAATAAGGCATCAAAATGGCTCATCAACATGTGCCTGCGAGCTGAATTTATTTCACAACAACACCCAATCAGACTGCTCAGTACAGCAAATGAAAGATAAAGAAGTCTGGATTCCCCTTCATCAACAAAACAAATGGATTTATTCAGTTTCAAGTCCGTCTCAGGCAACAGCACTATGCAAAACGGAAATCACACAGTTCACACTTGAAGGATCTGGCTTGCTTGCATTGGTACAAGAGTGCACTTTTAAATACAAATTCACGACGTTGCGTGCACAAAACCAGATATCCAACAAGATTGAAAATTCATATACTAGCTTCTGGGAACTCACGCAACAACGACACGAAGAACGCATTAAACCATTGTTACCACAAGAAGATGTGAAGCAATACATTTTCCAAGTAAAAAATTTAACAGCTCTACAACAATCATTAGCAACACAAGAGATATTAAGACTCCCAAACAAACTTGAAGCTCACAACTATCATCACATGACGGTTGGGTATACATCATTAGTGATTGCTTTTAGCATTGTCATATATCTACTAGTAAAACAAAAGTGCAAACAACGGTCAACTCCAATTCTAGCATCTCGCATTCAACAACTATACTCAGACTTCACTGTTCACATATAATAACCAACACAACAATCAACAATAGCCCTACAGCAAGAAATATTTTGAGCTGCACTCAACGGGGGGAGAATGTTAATGCACGAGCATTATTTATTTTAAGTTCAATAAATCTTAACACACTAGGCCAATACATTTATTTACTTTACTTTATTCTTGCCTACAATTGTAATTTAATATGGCACACTTTTCCTAAATTAATACATAATAATACACAACAATCATTTATTATTGTATTTAAGTTCAATAAACTTTTGCACACTTGGCCTAAATTAATACATTTTTATTACAATTTATTTTTATTTTTACTCTTTCCTACACTGTAATTTAATACCGCACAATTTAATACAAGTTATTATTGCAATTTAATTTGTTTTTTATTGCTGCAAAAAATTTTTTTTTTTTTTTTTTTTTTTTTTTAACTTGGACCAGCACTCAGGGGATGACCCCTACATATGCAATGCATTGTGCCGGAACTAGGAAAATTGGTTATAGGAAGGAGGATAAAGGGAGTAGTGTTTGTGGACGTTCGATTTGAACTTTCCCACACTGAAAGTAACAGGAAAGACCTCTGCAGGAAGTTTATTCCACATGCGAACTGTTCGGCTAAAGAACGAATTTTCTCTGTAATGCGTAGTGCGATCCACTGGCATATCAACCACAAATGGATGCGCTCTTAACGAAGAACGTGTTGTTCGTACAAATGAGCGGGTTTCGGGAATAAGTTCCCTGATTTCATTAGAGCACATTCCATTGTAGTAGCGATAAAACAGTGAAATACATCCCACATTGCGTCGATGCTCCAGTGAGTCAATAGAGTTGGCTACCCTACTGTCACCCATGAGCTTCTTCGCCCTCTCCTGTACCCGGTCGAGTAACTTCAAAATAGACTTTGAAGCACCGGCCCATACATGAGAGTTGTATTCCATTTTCGGTCGGATATAGGTGGTGTAAACATTAAGGAGATCAGATGGAGTGAAGTATCTCTTACACCGTCTTAGAAAGCCGAGGCACTTGAATGCTTCTTTTGAAACCTGAAAAATATGATCAGTCCATCGAACATCACATTTAATTTTCATGCCAAGAACATCAAGAGTTTCTGATTCCTCAATATCTACACCACCCATTATTACAGATGAAGCAGCATGATTGTACGTACATTTGTGTGTAAGCATACAACACTGGGTCTTGCGAGCATTAAATTCGACCCTATTCGCACGTCCCCATTCATGGATTGCTAAAAGATCGTTATTTATCGAATCATTCATATTTTGCCTCATTGCCGCGATCTCCGGCAGGCTTGGTCTGTTATTGAATGAATATGAATGGCACATGCTGCTGTCATCTGCAAAAGAGTAGATAGGATTGGAAGTTTGAAGTAGAAGGTCGTTTAAGAAAATAAGAAAAAGTGTGGGAGAAAGAACGGATCCTTGCGGTACCCCTGAATTAATCTTGAACTCGTTTGATGAGATCCCTTCTATAACAACTCGTATAGTGCGATCTCTGAGAAAGCTTGATATAAATCGAGAGAAGACATCACCGACACCAAAAGCAATAAGTTTTGACAGAAGTGCACCATGCCAAACTCTATCAAACGCCTTGGAAATATCTAGAGCCACCACCTTACTCTCGCCAAAATGGTGAATAGAATGACACCATCTTTCCGATAGAAAAGCCAGTAGGTCTCCCGTAGAGCGACCCCTACGAAATCCATACTGGCGGTCGCTAAGTAAGCTGTTGGACTCTAAATATCTCACAAGATGGAAGTTTACCATACTTTCCATAACTTTGGAAAGTGCTGAGCAAATTGCAATTGGGCGGTAATTTTCAGGGTTGTTAGCCTCTCCTTTTTTGGGGATTGGCGTTACATTAGCAACCTTCCAACACATTGGAAATTCACCAGCATGGTACAATGTACTGAAAAGGTTAGCTAACGGACGCGCTAGCGTCGAAGAGCACTGCTTCAAGACCAGTGCTGGAATACCATCCGGCCCAGGAGATTTATTTATGTTGAGATCTGCTAGAACCTTTTTAACTGCACGGGCTCGAAAGAATATTCTTGGCATAGTTACAGATACTCTTTCAAGCACGGGTAGTGGTTGAGTGCTTTCCGGCAAGTGGGAGTTACTTGCAAATAATTCAGCCAGAAGGTTAGCTTTATCAACCGGGTTAGTGAATACTTGATCATCCTTTAAAAGAGCTGGAATTGAGGAACTAGCATTATCCTTTACTCTTTTAACGAATGACCAAAAGCTCTTACTACCCCGAGGGGCATTAAGAACTTTAGCACGAAGGCACTGCTCGTACAGAGCTTTTTCGCGCCTTAATACTTTGGCACATGAAGATCTCGCCCTTTTGCGTAGCGAATCAGTATCGGCATTTTTGTTATTACGCCATATACTGAATGCTTCCTCTCTGGATTTGACTGCATTTTTGCACGTCAGATTAAACCACGATTTCGCTCTAGGTTTAATGGATATTTGCTTAGATGGAATGAAAGCTTTCATTCCCTGCAAAATTACGCCTTCAACAATTTCCGCCATGGCATTGACATTATTGTCTAAGAAACAAAGCTTCCAGTTAAAATGCCTAAAGAATGCGTTGAGCTCAGCCCAACGAGCCTTTTCGTATATGTATTTTGTACGTTTCGTAGCTGTTTGAGAAACGTTGTGAAGTTCTGAAGTCAAAAAGGAGGCGGAAATGGTGCAATGGTCCGAGTTACCGAGAGGTGCATTTACGCTCACTTCATACTTTTGAGGGTGTGAAGTTAGAAACAGGTCAAGAGTATTGTGTTGGTGCCCTTCAACGCACGAAATATGTGTTGGCTCATTCACTAGTTGCGCTAGGTGGTTGTGCGCTGCAAATAACTCAACATATTGGCCTTCTGGGGTTGTGTGGCTCGAATGGTGGAGCCAAGATAAGTTGTGAACATTGAAATCACCAGCAACAACAATTTCACTGTCCGGACAACTTTCCAGGATCTTCGATATGGAGTCGGAAAGGGCATCGAAGCCAGAAAAAGTTTTATCCCTTTCCGCATTTGGGCTTCTATATAGAAACCCGAAATGTAATGAGTGTGACCTGATTTTGAATTTAACCCAGAGGCAGCTAAATTCCGGATCACTCGTGCCTAAAGATTGCTGGCACTGGTACACTACTTCATTTCGTATATAAAGTGCAAGGCCTCTGTGAAGGTTAAAAAGTGATAGGAGGTGATACCCTGGTATATGAAAATCCTGTGGATCAGCATCCTCAGATACCTGGGTCTCACATAAGGCGAAGACGTCCGGCCGATGGACACAAACGTGAGCATAGGCAGAGAAGAAATTCGCCCTCAGCCCACGTATGTTGCAGAAGTCAATTTTGAATCGCCCTGTCATAACAATGGTAGGAAAATTAAAATCGAGCGTTTTTTTGTATTATTTTACTGATAACAGTGTTGTTAATTGTTGCTATTATAACTGCTCAGTGACCAGTGTTATACCTTCGTCACTGAACAGTCTAACAACAATTAACACAATGCATCAGTAAAATAACCTAATTTGGAATTTTGTCACATGGGAAGCACAATAACAATGCTAAAAAAAAAGAGCCATAAAAGCCCTGATCTGGTCATTGTATCAAAAAACGACCCGTTGTGCCAACACTGGTTTTGCTGTGCCAACACTGTTCTCTCAGAGAGCTCTTTTATTTTTACTGTTGCTGCAAAAAATTATGTAAATTAATCATATTTCTTTGATAAAAACTAGTATATAAGACTAAGAAAATTCTGAATAAAACAATTCCTAATTTGAAACTGAAAGAAACGGTCTTTTTAATTAAGACCGGTTCAAGTGCTGTTGTTGCGCCAACTAAATCAATTTACCTCCAAGTTAAAGTGCTTGAGATGTCATACAATAAACCAAAACTCTTCAGGTTTATGCGCCTGTAAGAAAATCTTTATTTTCAAAACATTGAAGTAATCTTCCCATTTCTTTGAGCTACAAGTGCTTGGAAGAAAGCCCAAGGCGAAGATTCTCAACAATAATGATTTTGAAGATTTTTGTTAGGTCATAAAGTTCAAATAAGATTCAACTCCAGCAATTGGTCTCCCTAATGGAGAAAAATGCAGAAATTGCTAGTGGGGTTTTTAAGGGAGATAAGCAGGATCTTGGACTGTTCTGGCGAAGTGCTGATTTACAATTGTTTTTTACAATGAGTTTATTTTATTATCATTTGATAAAAATGTGTTTCAAATGTCTCATAGAAGTAGGGTTGCCAGAAGGGCCTGATTTGGCCTGATTGTCAAGTTTTTTAATGCGCGTCAAGTGTCAAGTGAAAAAGTGATTTGTCAAGCTTTTTTGTAAGTTAATTTTTTTCTCAAATTTATTCTAGCTATGTAATAATACTTAAAAAAAGTATGTGTATACTTTTAAAAAACAAATCTAAAGCCCATATTTTTACTATCAATAGAACTAAAGACTAATATGATACATATTTTTTTTTGTGCAATTATAGTTTAAAAAATAACTATAACTTTCTGTACAATTATTTTAAAAGTGCCAACACTGATATTTACCCCATTACTCAACACTAGTAAATTGACAACATTGAACCAGAGAAGCAAGTCGTGGACTTTTCGTCGGCGGCGATTCGGCTTGAGCCGGGGTTTTACCGGAGCGCCAACCTTCTATCAGCTTAACCGACTTGATATACCCGTGGTGGAATAATACAGGCGGTTTTTCACTGTTTTTTTTTTTTTAATAAAACTTATGTGTTTGAAGAATTGTCAAGATATTTATGAAAATTATTATTTATTTATTATAGACTAGCTAAAAACTCTCAGCAAAATTGTTTTTACGAGTAAAAGTTAAAATTCAATTCGTATTTTCCCAATAATAATTATCCAGAATTTCTTCTTTAAAAACTAAAAATCTCTTTTATATATTTAGTATGAGTGTTTTTATTTGTCAAGTTTTTCTTTTAAAATCAAGTTTTTTTTTGGTCAATGTCAAGCTTTTTGACAAATTAGATCTGGCAAGCCTACATAGAAGACACATTAACTGTTTACTTTTTCTTATTTCATTTAATATCACAAATGCGTTTATAATTTTTATTCTAGAATTTGATGATTTAAAGTCAGTTTGGACCTGTATCATTTGATTATGTATTCGGGTAAACATAACATTTTTTTTATTATTAGTTTATTTCAAAAATAGTTTTTTAATATGAATTTATAGTTTATTATTATTTTATTATCATTTGATAAATTTGTGTTTCAAATGTCTTATATATATATAGGGTCCGCCATTTACCGTTTTTTTTCAACTAGTGCTTATTTCGTGAATGGTAACACTTAGCTCATGTCTGATTTGACAGATAATTAGTTTGATCTTTCCGCTGAACGAATATGGTTGTGTATACGCTTGAACAACGCTGGGAAATATTTTCTTTTTTTCTTCGAAAATGAGCAAGGAGTGGCCGTTACAGTTATCGGGCCATGTTGAACGAATTCTTATTCACAAAAATTTAAGAGGAGGATATTGGCAACATTTGGTTTCAACAGGACGGCGCTACGTGCCACACAGCCGAAGCTACACTCGATGTTTTGCGCCCTGTTTTCCAAAAAAAGTTAACTGGCGGACCCTATATAATAGAAGACACATTAACTGTTTACTTTTTTATTATTATTTCATTTAAGATCACAAATGCGTTTATCATTCAATTCTTGAATTTAATGATTTAAAGTGATTTTAGACCTGTTTAAATCATTTGATAATGGATTCGGGTAAAACTAAAATTTATTAATAGTTTATTTCTTTTGATAATTTAGTTAGTAGAACTAATTACAATTGTTTTTTACTATGAGTTTATTTTATTATCATTTGATAAAAATGTGTTTCAAATGTCTCATAGAAGACACATACGTGAACCAAAAAAAAACTTGTACAGCAAACGCTCCTCCCTTCAACTCAAAATATCTTTGTAGTAATTTAAGGTTTTGAGCTTAAACCAAAAACCAATTTAAAGGCAAATTAGTCAGCTTTCTATAAAATACGTTGATTAAATTAAAAAAATTCATTTCAATAGTAAAAATAAATAAAACACAAAATAACTCATTTTTTCATAGCAAAAAAAAAGTTGTACACTAAGTTTTCTTTTAGAAGGGATGCTGGAACAAAAATTAGTACTCTGTATACTCTTGCATCCAACACAGCTTTGAGTCTTCTTCTCATAGAATTTACTAGATTTTTCTTAATATTGGGAGGTATGTTATTCCATATATCCTGGAGCGCACTTTTGAGTTCTTTTTCGCTCCTATACTGGCGCTCGCGTAATTTGGTCTCCATATACGCCCACAGGTGCTCTATAGGTTTAAGGTCAGGCTCTTAGGAGGATGGGGCAGCACTTTTTTAACATTATATAGAAGCCATTCTCTTACTATTAGGGAAGAATGCTTCGGGTCATTGTCTTGAACCAGGCAATAATTACAATATATAACTTTGCAGGTGATTGCGCTAAATTATCTTTTAATATTTTCAAATAATCCATTTTATTCATTATGCCTTCTATAAAAACAAGATTTCCGACACCATTGATCCCCGCACCATGACATTACCGCCGCCATGCTTGACCGTTTTATTTAAATTTTTATTATTTAAGGCTGCACCTTCTTTTCGCCACACAAAGCGACGACCATCAGATCCAAATAAATTAAATTTGGATTCATCAGTGAAAATAACTGTCCCAATAGTCAGCAGAGTGATTAATATACTCTTTCGCATATCTTAATCGCTTTGCAATCTTTTTATTTGATAAGTATGGCTTATTTCGAGGTGTGTATGCTCTGAAGTTGATTGAATGTATGAAGTTCCGCAAACTCTGGCGATGGACGTCTACGATTTCAGCTTCTCTAAGCTGATTGGAGATGGATACTGCTGATATCTTAGCATCATCTTTGATAACACGAGCTATTCTCCTCTCTGCTTGGGATGTACTTATTTTTCTTGGTCTACCGCTTCCGCTTGGTCTATCTAAATTTTCATTTTTTGTATTTTTAGATTATGTACTGGCCAGTAGTGTGTGGTTTTTTAACAATTTCGCCAATTTCGCATGTACTTTTACCGTTTTTCCAATAGTCAATGATTAAACTTTGCAAATCTTTCGATGTTTGCTTATTTGCCATTTTTTTAAAAAGAAACCACCAAACGTATAAAACGCACTTAACACGTTGAGTGCCACGTTCACCGCCGGCGGTGCACACTTTTCTTTTATTAGAGTGCCACGTGTACCGCCGGCAGTGCACAGGTACTTTAGAATTCAATTCAATATATTTTCTGCGGCACCACAGTAAAGTAAATAAATATTATGTTATGGCACCGAGAAAAAGACATTTTTTTTTGACTTTGGGAATTTTCACCGTATCTTTTATTTTAAATGAATTGGAAAGGAACAAAAAATTATAATGTTATTCCAACTTCAGTACTTTAATTCATTAAATAAAATAAGAAAATAAAATATAACTTCACTTTTAGCTTATAAATAATAAAAAAAAGGAACTTCAAGTTTCATAAATAAAAAGGAACTAATGATTTTCATTGAAACAATCCAGGCAAAGAGCTGGATTATCCTTACAGCCATTGCAAAATGTTGTAACCCTTTTGGTTTTTTTTATTGCTTCTTTTCGGCCGTCTGTCTGTTTTATTTTACCATAACATTTGGTGCACCGTTTTCTGATAATCCTATTTCTGCTATCTCTGACATCATAAATTTGTAAAGTATGAGTTTTAGAGCGGGAGGATCCTGATGCTTGATCTGTTGCTTCACATAGAAACTCGCAAATACTTTTTCTAAAATCAGCTATTTTTGTATTGGGCTTGTATTGTTTATATATTACCAAACTGTTTACAACGGCAGTGCTCAAAAGGAACTCGAAAGCTATCTTGTGGTACCATCGAATAGTTTTACGTAAAGGAGAGAAATAACTAGCCATTTGGTCTGATAAATCGATTCCTTGTTTTGCTGAATTGTAATCAATAATCATTTGAAGCTTCTTGATCTCCTCATTGTTCCTATTCTTTTTCCCAGTGGAAACTACAGTCAAATCATGTCTGGTACTTAGCATGAGTACTTCTCTCTTATCTCTCCATTTCATTACCACAATCCCTGAACACTCACGTCCGATAACATCACCCTTTTTTAGTTTTGCTCCAGTAACATCTTTAGGGTTTCCAACTCTGTTCTTTCTTAGGGTTCCAAGTAAATGCGTTTTGCGAGCCAACAATGCATTCGCTAAAGAAATAGAAGTATAAAAGTTATCCGTGACCATTGATCGTCCCTTATCAAGATAAGGCTCAGCAAGATCCAAGACGATTTGCGTACTATGAGAAACACCAGGCGTTGGTTTTCCTCTTCTGGCAAAATCATCTGTTTTACCACAATATACGGAACTGGTATAAGTATAACCAAGTGGGTCACAAAGTTTGTATAATTTGACTCCATACTTATGTGATTTTCTCGGATTATATTGCCGGAATTGAAGTCTACCGCGCCACGGAATCATACTTTCATCCACCACCAACATTTCAGCAGGTTTTCTGGCTGCAGTAAAGTTTCGTTCCAGTATTTCTAGTAATTGATTAACTTTATGCAAGCGATTATTTCCCCCGGTTTCCGCAGAAAAATGAATGAATTTTAGCAATAACTGAAATCTGTTCCTTTACATAATTTTTGGGACAAAGCAATTTTTGTAAAAATTATCCTTGTACCAATACAAGTGGATTGAAGGAAGCTTTACAATTCCCATATACAATACAAGTCCCAGAAATTGTTTTATTTCGGAAACATTCGTGGCTTCCCATTTCTTCATGCGAGACGTGCGAGTCACACGAGAAGCTTCAATTTTTTTAGTGGCATTCAAGTTTGTTTGCTCCACTATTAGCTCGTAAACTTCTTCCGTAACCATAAGTTTGAAAATATCTGCTGGCTTTATTGAACTGAAGTCCATATCGCTTATTCCTGGTGAAGCAGCGGCGTCAGTAAATAGAACTGTTTTTAGCGAACTTCCACTAACCGTTCTCCAGACATTTCTTGGGACAATATCTCCCTCCTCTTCACTAGAAGATGCAGTATTTTCTGAAAGAGCATTAGGATCGTCTGCATCTTCATCTTCGGCAGCATCGCTCGATGTGAAATCACTACCAGGAATATATTCGTCTGAATCTGACGGCTCAAAATCAGCTTCATCACTTTCACTGTCATCAGTCCGTAGACGCTTCCCATAAAAAGAATTAACATCCATTTTATACTAGTACGAACTACAAAATAAATCAAAAATTCAAAGAAATGTAAAATATTGACGAAATAATAAAAATAATAATGTGTGACTCCCGGCGGTACACATGGCACCTGAATAAAATTATATTAACTGTGTGCCACGTGTACCGCCGGCTGTCACACATAATAACGGTAAAAATAACACACTTATACCAAAAAGGCTTTTCACAAACTAATTTTTATCACAAAAATATCAATTTAAACCTGTTATTACATATTGCGGTTTTTCTAATATATTTTTTTCCTATATGGTGGCACTCAACGTGTTAATAGTTATGGAAAACAACATGGTTACATAATTGAGTGGGTTTCAAGTGGTGCCACAGAAAGTGTACAAGTTTTTTTTTTGGTGATGAAAAATGGAGTTATTTTCTTTTGTGTATTTTTTTTAGTATTAAAATAAGTTTGTTTAATTTAATCAACGTATTTTATAGAAAGCTGACTAATTTGCCTTTAAATTGGTTTTTGGTTTAAGTTCAAAACTTTAAATTACTACAAAGATATTTGGAGTAGAAGGGAGGAGCGTGTGTTGACAAGTTTTTTTGGTTCACTGTACTAACTGTTTAGTTTTTACACATGGATACACATTGTGTGTATACATGTGTATATTTAAACAATCAAAAGCAATGATTTGTTGTTTTGTTTTTGTTTGTTTCTTTAAACTTGTTTTTGTACGTTTATTAGTATAATATTATGCATGCATATTACAGTATTTTTTATTGCCTACATTTTCTTTTCGTATATAAATAATCATAATTATTTTTAATATTAAAGAAATGTAATGGATCGTCAAGACACTATGTACGAGTAAATATACAAAATCAATGAAATTTAATTTTAGTTTTGTTTTGAAAATGTATTAATATTTCATTTTTTATGACTATTTGTGATTTCATAAGATAT
This sequence comes from Gymnocheta viridis, assembly GCA_956483585.1. Classification (NCBI taxonomy): domain Eukaryota; kingdom Metazoa; phylum Arthropoda; class Insecta; order Diptera; family Tachinidae; genus Gymnocheta; species Gymnocheta viridis. The sequence continues at coordinate 46,707,358 of OY101444.1, forward strand.
GTATGTAGGCAAAATTGATGCTTATATCCTGTTTTATACTTGAGTAATTTTAATTATTTTCTATATTCAGGTGCAGAGCGTACCTGCAGTATATCAGAACCATGTATTATTATTGTATTTGTACAATGTGATAAAAAATCTTTTGACAATTAAAATGTTGTTTGGATACTTAGTAACATACAACAAAGCAGAAAAATCTCTTCCCGGCTAAAATTTAATAAGAAATGTTTCTTTCAAAAGCACTTCAATTAATTGCAATTTTTCTATAAAATAAAAACAAAGTTTGATGTAAGAATTTAATTTGATATCAAGCTCCAAAATGTAATTAGCCAAGAAACTAAAAAATTTAAAACCCCGCGAAAATAGCGCATATTCTAAAAATTGTAACTGCAATTAGAAATTATTTCCAAAATATATTTAAAAAAAATCATATAATTGGCAATCGGCAGCCAAACCCCTTGAAAAAATCTCTAAAATGCCAAAAATTCTTAAAAATATGAGAGCATCAGGAAAATTGTGTGATTCAGTATTGATTAAAAAACAGCAACATTATAGAGTAAAAAAACTTAAAAATATCATTTCCATTGTGAAAATTAAACTTTTATTAAAAACTATTTTGTATTTGGAATAAAAATTTCAAATGCATTTGTATTTTGAATAAAAGTATTGCAAATACCTACTTTCCACAAATTTATATTTAGCTTCTAGATTGCATTATCCAATTGAATAATTTAATGTGGCCTTAATTAAAATGTATTCTAAGAATAGTTCGCAATTCATCAGTTTCTATCATATAAATACATATGAACTTTGGATTTTTAGATCGGAATATTTTCTATATTTTCGTATTTTCCCCAATTCAACATATACAAAATGATAAGTTAAGATCTTAGGAGGTAAAAAATTGATTTCTTCATATTCGTATAAAATAAACTGGTCTTATATTCATTAAAAACACCTAAAAAATCATATTTTTGCGGAATATCGCATGTCGATAGCACGCACTACGGAATTGGACGCGGATTAATGGTTAAATATTACGAAAATAAGCCGAATTATGGGTTAGATTTGAGAGCAAAATGCTTTCTGTTTGCGATTTTATCGTAATTTTTAATATTTAGATCTCCGTCTTACTTAGTAAACGCAGAAGATTTAAATAAAATTTGTTTTTAATTAAATGCATCTGTTTTCTTAGCAGGCTAAATATGAATTACCGAATTCTTATTTTTTAAATCAATTGTGGTTGAAATTCCATTGTGTTAAAAGTTAACAAAATTTTAAAAAGACAACTATCAGAACACCACTAGTTTACATACATACGTACATCATACGAGTTTCAAAGTAAAAATTATATTAAAATAATGAATTAAAATATGTTGTTATATTTTATAATTTAATATTTTTTCTTACACCGTCAAGTTCTTTTTATTTTTGTTATTAATATTATATTATATCAAATAAAAACGTCGACAACTTACTAAATTCATTATATAATTATTTTACCACTGTACAAAATCCTATCTGATTACATATTGGATATTTTTGAAAAATAAACCTTTTATCGTTAAAAAAATTGGAAAAAACGCAAAAAAAATTTTATAAATGAGATTGTGCCTGGTTTTTTAAATAAAATGTGGAACAAACTTTTCCAAATAAAAAGTAAAAGTAATAAAAACAATTAAAATGTATCGAAAATTCAAAAAATAGCATTTTGTTGTGTTCAGGATTCGAAACCGTGCCACCGGGTAAGAAGGTACGGTTTCAAATCCTGACCAACCATTTATTAATTTATTTTTTTTTTAATTTTTGATACATTTTAGTTATTTTTATTACTTTTACTTTTTATTTGAAAAATTTCGATCTTTTTATAAGAATTTTTGATAGCTTTAAATTATTTTCAATATGAAGATAATATTGGAACATTTTAATCATTAGACTAGCAGATTTATATAATAGGTGTCGATATTTTTGATCTATTTTGGGAGAATTTCTTCATTATTAAACCTGTTCTTACGTTTCAAATCATTTCTTTGTTTAGTCGAAGACCACTGGCTTATTGATAAAGACGTTGAAATACTTCTTGGATGTGTGAAAAAATATATAAGTGCTAATAAGGGGATGTTAGTATTTTTATAATGCACTCTAGGCAAGAAAGTGTGACAAATTTATTACGAAATTCATAATTTATAGCTGACTTCATAAACGCAGTTTGCAAAGCAACACGAGAATGCCTTGTAAACTCATGCTTCCAGTGTTGCTTTAGAAGCTGTGTTTATGAAATCAGCACATACTATTAAATAGAGATTAGAACCAATAATGCGTGATCGTGATTAATTTTTTGTTTCCATTAATTTTCACGTACCAAACCAAAGCTAGTTTAAAAGGGTGCTGTTGGCTGATGTAGTTATCGCGTTGACTGCAAAGCAAATAATGTCTAAGAACGTGGGTTCGAGCCCAGCTTCAGACAAGTCATAGGTTAGGTTAGGTTACACAGGCTGCCGATTTCAAGCAACCGGCCCACTTGGGTCCAGAAGAATAGGTCCCTTTGTGATGCCCGTAATGGACAGCGAGAAAAATAAAAATATTGGCTATCCTATATTGTGGTCAGTATTGAACCAACCGGTTTTCCGAATAAACTTGTTTATTCCCTTCAGATTGCATTCCGTAAGGTCTGCGAGTTCGGGTAAATTTGAGTTACCTAGATACATGGTTCTGTAATGAGACAGAGCTGGACATTGACAGAGGAGGTGCTTTACGGTTTCTTCCTCCTCCTCATTATGACAACTTCTACAGAAGTCGTTGAAAGGGAGATTTAGTCTATTTGCGTGGGCACCTATAAAGTAGTGCCCTGTTAGGACAGCCACAAGTATACGTAGCTGATGTTGAGGGATCCCCAGTATGATGGCTGATTGTGCTCGATCATATTGGGGCCAGGTTAATCTGGAGACAGCACATGTGGGTTCATTGAACCATCTAGCTTGTGCTAACCCTATAAGTTTCTGCTGAATGAGGATTTTGCAGCTTTTTAGTGGGGCCCATTTTTGTAAACGAGATCCCGCCCTGGCTAGCTTGTCCGCAATTATATTGCCAGGCACATTCGCATGCCCTGGTACCCAGATTAGCTCGAGGACGCCATCTCGTTTAGGGATGTCCGGCATTCCTTTACCAGTTCAGATGTTGTGTAAACACCCGATAGAGCGTTCAATGCAGCATTACTATCGGTAAATATACGAAAATCCTGCATATATACCCTATTGTACCTTAACCAGTTAGCTGCCCTTTTTATGGCCGATATTTCGGCTTGAGTTATGCTACAAAGATCTGTAAGCTTGAAACATATCCTCTGCTGAAATTGAGGAATGTATATGCCCCTTCCACCCCTGCACCTGATTTGGATCTGTCAGTGTAAACCTCAAGCACTTCCCCTCGGTAATTAGGATCAATGAATGGAGGGAGAGTATCTGAGATTGACACTGCGAATCTTTTCTCAGGCATAAGGTAGGGAGAACGGTAGTCTATAAGTTCGGGAAGGTTTTCGAACTGTCCTATAATGTTCGCATGTCCATCACCTAGTGATTTCCATGTTCCGGCGGCACTGAGCCTAACTGCCGAGTTCATAGCCAGTTGTTTGAGCATTAGATCGGCAGGAAGCCAGTGTAACATTGTGAACAAGGCTATTGATGGGGTGGTGCGAGGTGCGCCTGTAATCATCAAGGCCGATGTTCTTAGAATTCTGTCAAGGATTTTAGAATAGGTGGATTTGCCTAGGGCCGGTTACCAGACGATTGCACCATGCATTAATATGGGCTTGACGACCATTTCAAAGAGCCAGTTGGCCGTTTTGGGGTTAATACCCCATCTGTTGCCTATGGCCTTTTTGCAGGTATAGAGGGCAATAGCGGCTTTCGCTGCTCTTGCTTGTACGTTTAGGTTCCACGATAACTTAGAGTCTAGGACGATACCTAGATACTTTGCATTATCGGTTAACCTTAGCGTGAATCCGTTAAGAGTTGGTAAAGTGAAGTACGGTATTTTGTATTTTCTCGTGAAGAGTACGAGCTCCGTCTTTATTGGGTTAACGTTGAGTCCATTACTGATACACCATCTGGTAATGTGATCCAAGGCTGACTGTAGACGATGCAAGATTGTGTCTGGGTACTTACCCGACACTACTACTGCAACGTCATCTGCGTAGGCTACTGTTTTAAATCTGTTTGAGTCTAGCTCCACCAGTACCGTGTTTATGGCAAGGTTCCACAGGATTGGAGATAAAACCCCTCCTTGCGGCGTTCCTCGCTTTGCAACTTTATAAATTGTTGAGGATCCCATCGTAGATGTGATGACCCTATTAGTCAATAATTCTTTGATGAGATTGCTTATAGACTGGTTTACGTTCAGTCTTGCCAGAGCCATGATGATGGTTTCTGGGTTGATGTTGTTGAAGGCATGTCTAGAAAGGCCGCCAGAGCCAATTCGTTATGCTTTATGGATTTTTCAATGTAACCAACAAGCGAGTGTAGTGCCGTTTCAACCGATTTGCCCTTCGTATAGGCATGTTGAGCGGTGGATAGTAAGTTCGAGTTGATTACCGATCTAAGATGTAGATCAATCAATCGTTCTAGTGTTTTTAGTAGAAAGGATGACAGACTGATTGGTCTAAAATCGTTTGCGTTTGTGTGCGTAGTTTTTCCACATTTAGGTATGAAAACCACGGTGCATTTTGTCCATGCTTTCGGAATATATGACCATGCAAGGCATGCCGAGAAAATCCGAATAAGCCATGGGTCTGCATTCCGCTGGAGGTCAGCAGGTATAATGTCATCGGGACCCGCTGATTTATACGGATGAAAGCTGTTTATGGCCCATGTAATGTTTTCCCTGTTTATGGGAAATGGGGCTAACGTATGATTGTGTGTGGTTGTCGGAGTTCTCCTGTAAACGGAGCGCAACCGGGAAAGTGCGTGTCCATCAGAACCATAAGGGTCTCATGTCCACTAGTAGTCCAACTCCCATCAGATTTGTTGATGAAGCTGGGAGCTGAAGGAATCGTGGTTAAGATTTTACGCAGTCTGCTGGTCTCTGAAGTGCTTTCTATATTACTACAGAAGGACCTCCAGGATTTGCGTTTTGCGTTTCTTACCAGGTTTTTGAAATTGTTTACGGAGGACTTATAATCGGACCAGTTTCCTAGTCTTTTGGCCTCATTGAAAAGTCTACGGCTCTCTTTGCGAGCATTTGTTATCTCGGAGTTCCACCATGGTGGTTTACTCCTACTCCGGCAGACACTAGGTCTGCAAGCTTCTGATGTTGCTAAGTTGAAAGCAATATTTAGATTTTCAACCGCAGTATCAATATCGTGCCTGTCGTTTATGACAGGTGGTTGTGGAATAAGTTCAGAGAGGAGCTGTTTTTGCTCCTCCCAATTTGTCTTTTTCCTGTTTATTATGGGCACTGGCCTGTTTAGTGGAATTTCTATCTTAAATTCAATATATCTGTAATCAGAAAAAGTACAGTCGTTACAGACCCTCCATTCCCTGATCATGTTCGAGTGCATAGCGCTTACTAATGTGATGTCTAGAACCTCCCTTCTATTTACAGTTATAAAAGTGGGTTCTGACCCGAGATTTGAAATATCAAGATTGTGGTAAAGAATGAAACCAAATGAAGACTCACCCCTTCCATTTATGTTCGAGCTTCCCCAAACGACGTGATGCGCGTTTGCGTCTGCTCCAATTATGACTGGCCATTTTTTTGTGTTTGCCATTCTGACTGCGCTGCGAATCTTTTCAGGTGGAGATTTGTGTTCATATGCCATGTAGCTGGAGATGACCATAATGGTGCCCTCGTCCGTCTCCAGCGCTGCAGTTAGTGTGTCTTCATCACTGTAATCAGATAAAATGAAGATGTTTAGATTGCCTTTGGCCAGAATGCACGCTCTAATGTTACCTTGACCATTGGCATAAAGTAGCCTGAAGCCTTTAGCATTAAGTCCGCAAACCCTACCTTGGTGAAGCCAGGGTTCTTGGACTAGGACGAGGTCCTCCCCTTTCTCTACTAGGCGGAGGAGCATGGCAGCAGATGCTGCTTTACAATGGTGTAGGTTCACCTGTGTAATTTTTTCTATAAAATAAAAACAAAGTTTGATGTAAGAATTTAATTTGATATCAAGCTCCAAAATGTAATTAGCCAAGAAACTAAAAAATTGAAAACCCCGCGAAAATAGCGCATATTCTAAAAATTGTAACTGCAATATTGGAAATTATTTCCAAAATATATTTAAAAAAAATCATATAATTGGCAATCGGCAGCCAAACCCCTTGAAAAAATCTCTAAAATGCCAAAAATTCTTAAAAATATGAGAACATCAGGAAAATTGTATGATTCAATATTGATTAAAAAACAGCAACATTATAGAGTAAAAAAACTTAAAAATATCATTTCCATTGTGAAAATTAAACTTTTATTAAAAACTATTTTGTATTTGGAATAAAAATTTCGAATGCATTTGTATTTTGAATAAAAGTATTGCAAATACCTACTTTCCACAAATTTATATTTAGCTTCTAGATTGCATTATCCAATTGAATAATTTAATGTGACCTTAATTAAAATGTATTCTAAGAATAGTTCGCAATTCATCAGTTTCTATCATATAAATACATATGAACTTTGGATTTTTAGATCGGAATATTTTCTATATTTTCGTATTTTCCCCAATTGAACATATACAAAATGATAAGTTAAGATCTTAGGAGGTAAAAAATTGATTTCTTCATATTCGTATAAAATAAACTGGTCTTATATTCATTAAAAACACCTAAAAAAACATATTTTTGCGGAATATCGCATGTCGACAGCACGCACTACGGAATTGGACGCGGATTAATGGTTAAATATTACGAAAATAAGCCGAATTATGGGTTAGATTTGAGAGCAAAATGCTTTCTGTTTGCGTTTTTATCGTAATTTTTAATATTTAGATCTCCGTCTTACTTAGTAAACGCAGAAGATTTAAATAAAATTTGTTTTTAATTAAATGCATCTGTTTTCTTAGCAGGCTAAATATGAATTACCGAATTCTTATTTTTTAAATCAATTGTGGTTGAAATTCCATTGTGTTAAAAGTTAACAAAATTTTAAAAAGACAACTATCAGAACACCACTAGTTTACATACATACGTACATCATACGAGTTTCAAAGTAAAATTTATATTAAAATAATGAATTAAAATATGTTGTTATATTTTATAATTTAATATTTTTTCTTACACCGTCAAGTTCTTTTTATTTTTGTTATTAATATTATATTATATCAAATAAAAACGTCGACAACTTACTAAATTCATTATATAATTATTTTACCACTGTACAAAATCCTATCTGATTACATATTGGATATTTTTGAAAAATAAACCTTTTATCGTTAAAAAAATTGGAAAAAACGCAAAAAAAAAATTTATAAATGAGATTGTGCCTGGTTTTTTAAATAAAATGTGGAACAAACTTTTTCAAATAAAAAGTAAAAGTAATAAAAACAACTAAAATGTATCGAAAATTCAAAAAAAATAGCATTTTGTTGTGTTCAGGATTCGAAACCGTGCCACCGGGTAAGAAGGTACGGTTTCAAATCCTGACCAACCATTTATTAATTTATTTTTTTTTAATTTTTGATACATTTTAGTTATTTTTATTACTTTTACTTTTTATTTGAAAAATTTCGATCTTTTTATAAGAATTTTTGATAGCTTTAAATTATTTTCAATATGAAGATAATATTGGAACATTTTAATCATTAGACTAGCAGATTTATATAATAGGTGTCGATATTTTTTATCTATTTTGGGAGAATTTCTTCATTATTAAACCTGTTCTTACGTTTCAAATCATTTCTTTGTTTAGTCGAAGACCACTGGCTTATTGATAAAGACGTTGAAACACTTCTTGGATGTGTGAAAAAATATATAAGTGCTAATAAGGGGATGTTAGTATTTTTATAATGCACTCTAGGCAAGAAAGTGTAACAAATTTATTACGAAATTCATAATTTATAGCTGACTTTATAAACCCAGTTTGCAAAGCAACACGAGAATGCCTTGTGTTTATGAAATCAGCATATACTATTAAATAGAGATTAGAACCAATAATGCGTGATCGTGATTAATTTTTTGTTTCCATTAATTTTCACGTACCAAACCAAAGCTAGTTTAAAAGGGTGCTGTTGGCTGATGTAGTTATCGCGTTGACTGCAAAGCAAATAATGTCTAAGAACGTGGGTTCGAGCCCAGCTTCAGACAAGTCATAGGTTAGGTTAGGTTACACAGGCTGCCGATTTCAAGCAACCGGCCCACTTGGGTCCAGAAGAATAGGTCCCTTTGTGATGCCCGTAATGGACAGCGAGAAAAATAAAAATATTGGCTATCCTATATTGTGGTCAGTATTGAACCAACCGGTTTTCCGAATAAACTTGTTTATTCCCTTCAGATTGCATTCCGTAAGGTCTGCGAGTTCGGGTAAAGTTGAGTTACCTAGATACATGGTTCTGTAATGAGACAGAAGTCGTTGAAAGGGAGATTTAGTCTATTTGCGTGGGCACCTGTTAGGACAGCCACAAGTATACGTAGCTGATGTCGAGGGATCCCCAGTATGATGGCTGATTGTGCTCGATCATATTGGGGCCAGGTTAATCTGGAGACAGCACATGTGGGTTCATTGAACCATCTAGCTTGTGCTAACCCTATAAGTTTCTGCTGAATGAGGATTTTGCAGCTTTTTAGTGGGGCCCATTTTTGTAAACGAGATCCCTCCCTGGCTAACTTGTCCGCAATTATATTGCCAGGCACATTCGCATGCCCTGGTACCCAGATTAGCTCGAGGACGCCATCTCGTTTAGGGATGTCCGGCATTCCTTTACCAGTTCAGATGTTGTGTAATCACCCGATAGAGCGTTCAATGCAGCATTACTATCGGTAAATATACGAAAATCCTGCATATATACGCTATTGTACCTTAACCAGTTAGCTGCCCTTTTTATGGCCGATATTTCGGCTTGAGTTATGCTACAAAGATCTGTAAGCTTGAAACATATTCTCTGCTGAAATTGAGGAATGTATATGCCCCCTCCCACCCCTGCACCTGATTTGGATCTGTCAGTGTAAACCTCAGGCACTTCCCCTCGGTAGTTAGGATCAATGAATGGAGGGAGAGTATCTGAGATTGACACTGCGAATCTTTTCTCAGGCATAAGGTAGGGAGAACGGTAGTCTATAAGTTCGGGAAGGTTTTCGAACTGTCCTATAATGTTCGCATGTCCATCACCTAGTGATTTCCATGTTCCGGCGGCACTGAGCCTAACTGCCGAGTTCATAGCCAGTTGTTTGAGCATTAGATCGGCAGGAAGCCAGTGTAACATTGTGAACAAGGCTTTTGATGGGGTGGTGCGAGGTGCGCCTGTAATCATCAAGGCCGATGTTCTTAGAATTCTGTCAAGGATTTTAGAATAGGTGGATTTGCCTAGGGCCGGTTACCAGACGATTGCACCATACATTAATATGGGCTTGACGACCATTTCAAAGAGCCAGTTGGCCGTTTTGGGGTTAATACCCCATCTGTTGCCTATGGCCTTTTTGCAGGTATAGAGGACAATAGCGGATTTCGCTGCTCTTGCTTGTACGTTTAGGTTCCACGATAACTTAGAGTCTAGGACGATACCTAGATACTTAGCATTATCGGTTAACCTTAGCGTGACTCCGTTAAGAGTTGGTAAAGTGAAGTACGGTATTTTGTATTTTCTCGTGAAGAGTACGAGCTCCGTCTTTATTGGGTTAACGTTGAGTCCATTACTGATACACCATCTGGTAATGTGATCCAAGGCTGACTGTAGACGATGCGAGATTGTGTCTGGGTACTTACCCGACACTACTACTGCAACGTCATCTGCGTAGGCTACTGTTTTAAATCTGTTTTAGTCTAGCTCCACCAGTACCGTGTTTATGGCAAGGTTCCACAGGATTGGAGATAAAACCCCTCCTTGCGGCGTTCCTCGCTTTGCAACTTTATAAATTGTTGAGGATCCCATCGTAGATGTGATGACCCTATTAGTCAATAATTCTTTGTGAGATTGGTTATTGACTGGTTTACGTTCAGTCTTGCCAGAGCCATGATGATGGTTTCTGGGTTGATGTTATTGAAGGCATGTCTAGAAAGGCCGCCAGAGTAAATTCGTTATGCTTTATGGATTTTTCAATGTAACCAACAAGCGAGTGTAGTGCCGTTTCAACCGATTTGCCCTTCGTATAGGCATGTTGAGCGGTGGATAGTAAGTTCGAGTTGATTACCGATTTAAGATGTAGATCAATCAATCGTTCTAGTGTTTTTAGTAGAAAGGATGACAGACTGATTGGTCTAAAATCCTTTGCGTTTGTGTGCGTAGTTTTTTTACATTTAGGTATGAAAACCACGGCGCATTTGGTCCATGCTTTCGGAACATATGACCATGAAAGGCATGCCGAGAAAATCCGAATAAGCCATGGGTCTGCATTCCGCTGGAGGTCAGCAGGTATAATGTCATTGGGACCCGCTGATTTATACGGATGAAAGCTGTTTATGGCCCATGTAATGTTTTCCCTGTTTATAGGAAATGGGGCTAACGTATGATTGTGTGTGGTTGTCGGAGTTCTCCTGTAAACGGAGCGCAACCGGGAAAGTGCGTGTCCATCAGAACCATAAGGGTCTCATGTCCACTAGTAGTCCAACTCCCATCAGATTTGTTGATGAAGCTGGGAGCTGAAGGAATCGTGGTTAAGATTTTACGCAGTCTGCTGGTCTCTGAAGTGCTTTCTATATTACTACAGAAGGACCTCCAGGATTTGCGTTTTGCGTTTCTTACCAGGTTTTTGAAATTGTTTACGGAGGACTTATAATCGGACCAGTTTCCTAGTCTTTTGGCCTCATTGAAAAGTCTACGGCTCTCTTTGCGAGCATTTGTTATCTCGGAGTTCCACCATGGTGGTTTACTCCTACTCCGGCAGACACTAGGTCTGCAAGCTTCTGATGTTGCTAAGTTGAAAGCAATATTTAGATTTTCAACCGCAGTATCAATATCGTGCCTGTCGTTTATGACAGGTGGTTGTGGAATAAGTTCAGAGAGGAGCTGTTTTTGCTCCTCCCAATTTGTCTTTTTCCTGTTTATTATGGGCACTGGCCTGTTTAGTGGAATTTCTATCTTAAATTCAATATATCTGTAATCAGAAAAAGTACAGTCGTTACAGACCCTCCATTCCCTGATCATGTTCGAGTGCATAGCGCTTACTAATGTGATGTCTAGAACCTCCCTTCTATTTACAGTTATAAAAGTGGGTTCTGACCCGAGATTTGAAATATCAAGATTGTGGCAAAGAATGAAACCAAATAAAGACTCACCCCTTCCATTTATGTTCGTGCTTCCCCAAACGACGTGATGCGCGTTTGCGTCTGCTCCAATTATGACTGGCCAATTTTTTGTGTTTGCCATTCTGGCTGCGCTGCGAATCTTTTCAGGCGGAGATTTGTGTTCATATACCATGTAGCTGGAGATGACCATAATGGTGCCCTCGTCCGTCTCCAGCGCTGCAGTTAGTGTGTCTTCATCACTGTAATCAGATAAAATGAAGATGTTTAGATTGTCTTTGGCCAGAATGCACGCTCTAATGTTACCTTGACCATTGGCATAAAGTAGCCTGAAGCCTTTAGCATTAAGTCCGCAAACCCTACCTTGGTAAAGCCAGGGTTCTTGGACTAGGACGAGGTCCTCCCCTTTCTCTACTAGGCGGAGGAGCATGGCAGCAGATGCTGCTTTACAATGGTGTAGGTTCACCTGTGTAATTTTGGTCATTGTACGGCATAACTGTGACGTTGGCGTCCTCCAGGTCAGAGTCCAGGAGAACGTCCTCGTCAACTACAACATCCATCCCCTCAAAGAATTCCCCTACCCAGCCGGAGTTGGATACGGTATTCCCTTGAGAGGTCAAACTGGCAGTTTCGTCTACCGACATAGACATAGCGTCTGAGGCTAGATCATCGCCCTCCTGATCCCTAGCCACCTGTCATCGCCTTTGTATATACTTAGGAAGATGTATTCGAAGCCGTAATACATCTTCCCTTGTCTCTCCCTCAGCGATGGCAAGGAATCATGGTTCAGGACCACGATGATCCTTCTGTAGGCTTCTACAGGTTCCGAAACCTTGGCGACCAACCAACCATTGGTTGGAACGTCACTATTGCAGACCTGTAGGAGATCCAGAATTTCCTCGGGTTTTGATGGCTCGCCTGGGACTCGAGCAGAGGCTCTAGGTCGCCGAGGCACCTCATTAATAGGTACCACGTCAAGCCTAGCACCCTCCCACAGCCCTTCCAGATTAACGATCGCCTTCTTATACAAAGAGATTGATCGCTCATCCGAAAAGGCTATAAGCTTTACCCTCCGGCGAAGCCAGCCGGCATCATCACATTTGGGGGTTGGTCCTGGATTGCTTTTGAAGACTTTCCAGAACTCCCCCATCAGTTTCTTACGGACCATGTCCCACTGAGCGTAGGACATGCCACCGTCTGCGTCACTTCGGTCGATGACAGCTTGCACAAGATAGCCTTTAGCCATCTCGCTGAACGATTTGTTCATCGGCCTGTGACGTTTCATAGCGGGCTGTTGGCTCTGCGTCTGAGCCTCCTCCTCTGAACGTTGCTGTTTAGGCGCGTCCGCAGACGCCGGAGGAGTCTTTTGCAGATTGGCCAAAAAGTTTTGAGCCCATTTAAGTTTTGCCCATTCTTCCGGAGTGAGGGACTCAGCTGGCCGTTTGCCTAGCTGCGTCAAAAGTCTTTCGGCGGACCGCCGTTGCGTAAAGGCCCTTCTTGTAGGTGTTATGTGCCTGTGGGGTTTGCCTTGAGTGGCTTGATGCCGAGCGTCGGAACCCGACTTCGAGGTCGGAGCTTCTTTGCTGGCAGAGGGGTGTGATTCCGAGTGACCCGACGTCGTGGTCGCAGTAACCTTTCTCACAAATGGCACTGGGTTTACTACCTTCTTATTGGTAGCTCCCAAACAGGGGGTTTTGGTCACCTTTTTGGAGACCTGGGCCGTGGCAGATTTTGAAGTACTTGGTTTGAAGTCCAGAGGCCGGGTTTGTTGCCAACATTAAGCGTTGGTTTGTTTGTTGAGCCCTTAGGTACTACAACGCTGCATTTGGTGAGCTCAGGTTTCCCCTTGCCCCCTCCAGCGGGTTTATTACATTTGGTGGGCTCAGGTTTCCCCTTGCCCCCTCCGGTGTTAAGTTTGTTACCAGTAACTTGCAGATTTGCCCGGCCTGGTACATTAACCGGACTAATCTGGGGCGTAGCATTCGACTCACCTTGGTCTGTGGCCGACACCAAGGGAGTAGGGTCGCCGGAGATTATTAGGCCCGCAACCGGATACTCGGGGCACTTTTGTTGTCTAGACATTTCTTTTTAAGGGGGGGGGGCTGCATTTTATACTTGCTGCCAAGTGAAAGAAACTGTCAAAAACAACAGACCACCCAGCCGCCCAATACGGAACAGACGCTGGATGGATTTGCGGACACGTATTTGGTATGGACGTAAAAGAGATCTAAAGGGGACAAAATTTGGTCTGTTAGCCGGCCCTACTAGGGGAAAACAGACGCTACAGACCGTGGGAAGGGTAGTTCTTAGTTCGTGCTCACCAAGAGATATACTACATGGGTCCTTGCACTTAAGCCCCCGCATCGCGTCAAGATGACCACCCATCGCGGGACAAGGCAGACAAGTCATAACCTCCAGCATTTTTCAGATGTGCATTAGTATGCCATTGTATTTGTTGTTGTCGGACTGTTTAAGTGATGAAGGCATAGCACTGGTCACTGAACAGTACTGGCAGCAATTGATACTTGTGTATGCTAGCGGACATCACAGCGCCCTCCTTCGTCGGTATTCTATCAAAATCGCCGGCGAAGTAAAATAATTAATAAAAATGGCTATAACAGCTTAAAACACATTTAATGCGGCTACTTGACATCAGAGGCGCTGCAACATTGATCTAAAAACTAACACAGCGCGCAATATCAGAGTTGTAAAAATTAAGCTTTCTCTCTTTCACCATCTGTCCTCTCTCACTATCCCTTTTCCAAAGAAGGTAACACACCTACGGGTTGGTAGGCATACTAATTGCCTGAGTGTTACTTCTCTTTTAGAAAAAAAATAAAAATAAAAGACAACAATGGCGCCATAAAAATGTAAACAATTTTTGACAACTTCATGATGAAAATGGTATAACAGGTAAAACATGGGCCAAGATAGCGTCGATTATGGTAATTCAAAAACCGGGAAAAAACTGAGGAAAATTATTGCGTATTTTACCCGTAATAGTAAAAGATTGCGTCGATTTTGCGAATTAAGACCAGGGAAAATATTACTGGCCAATAAAAATCGACGCTGATTTTTTCCAGGAGCAGTGTCGTTCTGCTTGTCCAAAAACCAATGAAATATGAAAGTAGACCCCTTAAGGCACAAAATGAGCCAACCGTGCAAAAAATCGACGGAGCTGTTTTCGAGAAAATCGGGTTCCTCCAAAATGGCCAAAAAAATCGACGCTGATTTTTCCTAGGAGCAGTGTCGTTCTGCTCGTCCAAAGGCCAATGGAATATAAAAGTAGACCCCTTAAGGCACAAAATGAGCCAACCTTGCAAAAAATTGTCGGAGCCGTTTCCGAGAAAATCGTGTTCCTCCAAAATGGCCAAAAAAAATCGACGCTGATTTTTCCAAGGAGCAGTGTCGTTCTGCTCGTCCAAAGGCCAATGGAATATGAAAGTAGACCCCTTAAGGAACAAAAGGAGCCAACCGTGCAAAAAATCGTCGGAACCCTTTCCGAGAAAATCTGGTTCCTCCAAAATGGCAAAAAAAAATCGACGCTGATTTTTCCTAGGAGCAGTGTCGTTCTGCTCTTCCAAAAACCAATAGAATATGTTAGTAGACCCCTTAAGGCACAAAATTAGCTAACCGTGCAAAAAATCGTCGGAGCCGTTTCCGAGAAAATCGGGTTCCTCCAAAATGGCCAAAAAAATCGACGCTGATTTTTCCTAGGAGCAGTGTTGTTCTGCTCGTCCAAAAACCAATGGAATATAAAAGTAGACGCCTTAAGGCACAAAATGAGCCAACCGTGCAAAAAATCGTCGGAGTCGTTTCCGAGAAAATCGGGTTCCTCCAAAATGGCCACAAAATCGTCGGAGCCATGATCCAATAATAAGTTCTATGCATTGTCATCGTCGTGAAGAAAACAAGATTTTTAACAAGTTTTTTTTTTGTTTTGACATGATTTTGCACGTGGCGATGGAAAAATGTAAACAAAAATTTGCTAATATAAATAGGTAATATAAAGGGTCAAAATTAAATGAATTTTAAATATGTAATTTTTTACATATTCTGAAGTGTTCTCTATTTCATTCGAAATTAAAATATTCTGAATAAAATTCAGAACAATCCTGATAAGAGTAAAAAATAAAGTTTTTATTTACTTGAATTAAATTTTTTTAATTAAAAAAAATAATTATAGTATCAATAAATTTAAAACTTTTATTTGTTAAATAAAAATGATGATATAACAATGTTGTTAAAACATGTACTCAAAACGACGTTAAAACACAAAAATGAGCAGTCTAAACATGACGTTAAAGTTAATGTTGTACGCCTGACAGACACATGGCTTACATACCATGGTAAACACACTACGGTTTTTTAAGCTATTGCATTGCTTTTATAGCGGGCTTTCAGCGCGGCGACCGAATTAAGAAATCCTGCAACGAAAATAAAACCTTTTACTAAGTTTGTTTCTTAAGTCTTTTGTTTTTTTTTAAGTATTTGAATCGCCTGGCGTATGTTAGCCCTTAAAGTATGCTATTGATTTCATTATTATACACTATTTCCAGAACAGATTTTTACATCTAGGAAAACACAAACAGACAATTCGTAGGTTTTTGCTATTGCATAGCTTTTATCGCGGTCTAAAAGTGCTCAAAAAGTGCAACTTAAATTAATATCAAAGAAAAAAAATACTGCATAAATAAAAAATAAATAAATAATTATAATTGCATAAGTTGATAAAAAATGCTATGCAATAGCTTTGCCGCGGCAGTCCCCGAGTGCCACACGTCTTTTTTTAATACTATTTTAGTGTGACAGACTTGTAGTATGTGTACTATAATATTGTTTTTTGCAATTGATTATATCATGGAAGAATAATGCAGGTAGTGTCGAAGGTACAACAACACTGCGTTCAGGTTCGAAGCTGTCAAAAAGCACAAAAGAATTGCCATTTTTCTGTTCTATAAAGAATTTTTTTCTTTTTTGTATTTGAAGCAAATGTTAAAGTGTGCTTTTTTAGTAGTATTGGTGTATGTTAGTTATACATAATCAAACTTTTACAGACTCGAACCCATAAAAAGTTTAAAATTTCACCCGAAATGTTGACATAATCCATATTAAAAAAGTTTACATGAAATATTAATGAAAAAATGTTGCAAAAAGGTCTACTCTGTTCAACTCGTGAAAAATTTATAAAATTTATCTGGCAACATTTCTTGTCATCTGTGATATAATGTGACTGGCATTTATTTAAGTGTGCCAAGATAGCGTCAACAAAAAGTCGTTTTGATTAAAAATCGTGAAAAAAAGGAGGGGGGGGGGGGGGGGAATTATTGGCTATTTTAAGCGTAATATCAAAAGATAGTGTCGATTATGGGTGTTAAAACTCGGGAAAATATTCGAGTGCAAAGAAAAGCCTTGCAGATTTTTCCCAGAAATAGCTTACATATTCCATCTTAGACACATATATATTATGAAAGAAGACACTTTAAGGAAGAGAATGAGCCAATCGTGCTAGAAATCCATAATTTAGTTTCCGAGAAAATTGAGTTCCTCCAAAATGGTCAAAAATCGACGCTGATTTATAGCAGGAATACCTTACATATACCATCTTAGAGACCTATATATTATGAAAGAAGGCACCTTAAGGAACAGAATGAGCCAATCGTGCTAAAAATCCATAATTTAGTTTCCGAAAAAATTGAGTTCCTCCAAAATGGCAAAAAAAATTGATGGTAAAAAATTGCGGATCTCAAAACGATTTCACTACACGGATTTTCTTTTGAAATATTTATATGGATAGGAACTAGTAATTGTTTTTAAAAGTACCCTGAAAGAAGCATGGGGTCAAATGTATCCATGTCAATATTTTTATCCACAGTTATGGTGTCTTTTTGGTGACACTGTCAACAAATTGTATTTTCTTGGGTTTTGTTTTTGGTAGGTAGAGAAAATGTTTGACAGTTTAAAACGAAACATAGTTCCTTTTATGTTATATAACAATAAGAAAATTATACCACAAAGAAGACTGTAAAATATTTTGTATCTTATTTTACTTTTAAATATTATTTTAAATAAATAATTGTCCATGTTTGAACTAAATTAAAATAAAATAGTATTGGTGGCACCATCAGTATAATTTTAATGTTGACATTTCCTGCAGGTGGTGACAGCGTCTATAGTGAATCAGTAGAGCTATAGTACGGACATTTGCCACAGTGTAGTGATATTGTCAATAGTAAGCAGTGTTCGAAAATAAACTGTACATTATGTATTGTTATGTACACTCATCCAGAAACAATATCTATTTTTTTAGTGTTTTTGTATTTCTACACAACCCAAACATAATATATGGCAATTTTCAAAAGCATGTAACATACATTACGTAGCGTTCTGTTTTACGCAATAAAGCAGTACAATTGTAGTGGCTGTGTACTAAATACATTATTTTTTAGGCTCCTATAGTGTTTTTTTATAATGTTCAAAATTTGTATTGGGATAAGGAAATTGAACATGATATTTACGCCTTTTTGAAAATACCGATGATGTACATACATACATATATAGAAAGATGTTGCATTCTAAACATTTAAAAAATCAGAAATTATGAGCTGTTTTAAGGCATCGTGCGGTAAGCAACAAGAGGGAGGAATGTTCTGTGTATGCATACATACATATGTATGTATGTTTGTATGCATGTACTATGTAAAAATCATGAATCAAGAAAACAAGATGCGCACTCAGTCATACAAAAAATTTTCTACTGCGCATTTATGTACGTCTTCATTCAATACAAATGAGTGTTTGTTGTAAAAAGTGTAAGAGATTTTTGAAGCAAAACTGGAATTAACTAAATAGCACCTAAACGGTGAACAAAATTTTAAATGGACAGAAAAAAGATGCAGTCGAGTAAAATTTTCCAGTTGGGGCTTGAAGCTATTTGAAGAGGAGCTTCTTTAAGCTACCAAAGTTTAACATTTCGGCTTGCTTTCCATACACAAATGTACATTTGTTTACAGCACATACATAGGTATTCTATGTATGTATATACATACATATGTATGTTAAGCGTGTATGAAATAAATACATACCGTTATCATTTACATATGTACATACATATATTTACGGATGTGTGTATGAATCAGAGAAAACCAATAATCACTTTTTTCCTGATTTAATCATACACTAAATTTTTTATTCACCTTTAATTATGTAAAACAAATCCACGTTGAGTAAAATCAGCATCGTAGTGGTGAACGCTTCATATAAGTAAAAATCAGTCGAGTGATCAAACATGTTTTACTAAAATCACTCCTCATACAATAAAATCATGCAACAAAACTCAATGTTGAATAAAATCAGTATCATACTTACGAACGCATCATTTGGGTAGTTGTATGTTTAGTAATCGAATATGTTTTATTCAAATTTATACACAAACAAAGTGTTCAAGTTAGAATGAAATCAAAGTAGAAGGGATAGTCAAATTATTATTTTAATACACTAGCAAGAAAACACTTAAAAATGGAAAACGACCAGGATATTTGATATATTAAAAAGACAGAAAATTTGTATTTTCCTTCAAAAATTACTACAGTTTGTTAAATATTTCTAATAAACTTCTGCCTTCATGAAATTATAATATGTATGTATGTATAACAAAAAAATTAAACAAACAAATAAAACAACATTATATTGTAAAATAAAAATATTTAAAAATTCATCTAAAAATGGATTAAGTGTTTTTTTTGCTAAAATTAATACATACCTACATAGTAAAATAATATTGCTTAATATATTAGAACATAATATTGCCTTGTTCCTAATAAATCTTTTTGCTTTTGTTCATATGTTAGCTCTTTCTAATCCTCACTACATGCATACGCGTTCATTTTCGTCTGTTGTGTTTTTGTCTTTTGTATTTTATTCATCATCAAAATACACGTTACTGATCAAAACGAATGCATTTGTATTTTATTCTTCATCAAAATAATCACGGTTGAGTCAAACGATCAAACACCCAAGTAGTATGAATGTGAGGCTTCGCGACCAAAAATCCCATACATTTTTGGGATCATGCCATAAACCCAGTTAACCAATTGTTAAAAAAATTGTGTATTTTGTTAGGTGAATGAATGGTTTTGTAATGTAAGTGCGTTTTCCATCCCTGGATGTTTGTGTGGAATAGTGTTGTCTACTTTTAGGGGTTTGTATTATGAGTGTGTTATGTAGTAGGGGGGTGTATCAGGTAAAATTTTGTATGTAGATTTTTGTTAAGTTTTCCCATGTTTGATTTGAGTGTCCGTCCGGACACGTGCATTGAATGTTCCATGTCTGGTTTGAATATTAGTTCGAAATTTGAATGTCAGTCCGGGGCATTTGAATGTCAGTCCAAAGCATTGGAATGTCAGTCCGGGGCATTAGTTTCATCGATCGGTACGCTACACAAAGAGAGTGTAGTGTTGTTTCCATCCCTGGAATTGTGGTTTTTATAGTTTAATAATATTTCTTGGCGCGTTGAGATTTGTGGTTTTATAATTTCTTTATCATACCTTAACCCTTTAACGGTCGATGGGGTTAAATTCGACCTCATGATATTTTATGTTATGAGGCGACAGCGTGTTCGGTTTTGCTTAAAGTGAAGTCGTGATGGATGTTATTTTTGTTGAAGTGAAGTCGTAACATTTAATGTGTTCGTTAGAGGG